>CM042880.1:8073344-8233635 GCA_023653495.1 Melastoma candidum
AGGTCATGAAGATACGGAACCCTCATACTCGTCAAAACAGGATCTCATTCGAAGATATGGATGCCCGGGTTCCCCATCGGTGACACCTCTTATTTCCCGGATCCGTCCGATAGCCTTACAGAAACATATCTTGTGTAAGTTTTGCGACAATGGCTGAGGACAGCGGTGGAAAACATTGGGCCCCCTTACCTGAGGAAGCCGCTGGCTTGTCCGTCGTCTTGACGGTCCGGTACATCTGCTCGCACCAAAACATTCACGCACACCCCGTTTTCAGTAAGCAAAAACAAATTAAACTCCTAACACAGCCAAGAGAACAGGACTTGACAGACCTTAAACACGCATTGCAAAGACAAAATACCCCATATTCCTAGTCAAATCACTGTACTAAACAATGGATCAAAATCATTTAGATAAAGAAAAGGAAATCAATCTCTGTGTCAATCTATGCTTTACTGTCTCGGGGGTCATCACTAAAAACGAGGTGCATTGACAATGTTGACGTTGAATTCGGGCAAAATGGCCGCAAAGAAAAACAAAATCGCAAGGAAAAAGGAGAGGAAAAGTTAGGAGGTGGGTCGGAGAGGGAAAGATGAGTGTATGTCTGTTCATCATTGAAAAATGATGACGACCTCGCTCTTTTGTCTGAGTGTCAGCCTTGTCCTGACAAAAAAAAAAAAAAAGAAAACCACAAGCGACTCTCTTTCGTCTCTTTCAAACCCACCAATTTCAAAGCATTCCATAGAAATTTGACTCGAAGAAAAAGGAGGACAATTAAAAGGTGAAACAAATGAGAGAGATTTGAAATGAAGAACAATTTGAAGAGTCGGGTTTATGTACCTGCAAATGGCTCTTCACATGAGCTAATGTTAGATCCTTCACGTCCATAAGCTCCAGGACCGACTTCGGCGTCGCCCCTGAGATTGCACGGACCTCGTTAACGAAAGATTGGGGATGTAATAAGGATAAGGATGATCCTAGGTTTATCCTTTGTCTTATCATTACATTTAAGTTGTAAGAGAAGAAATTGATCGAGATTTGATGGAAGAAGTGGGGGGTTGTTCGAGAGAAAGAAAAGATTTAGGAGAGGGAGGGAGAGATTTGTAGTACTTTCGTGGCCTCCGAGGAGCTCTACCGCATGGACAAATCTTGCGTGGAGGGTGCTCGTCCACTGCATCCTTGGAGCCCTCATGCTCCTCTTGGTTGGGATCTTCGGCATGAGCCTTGATCTCATCTCCGAGCCTCCTCCTCCAATCATGCTGCTGCCGTAGTGGTTGTAACTATGGTGGATGTTTAAGTAGTTGGAGAAATAGGACCCTCCACTGAATCTTGAGGTAGCCACTGAATCTGCACCCCCTGACCCTAAAATCGAGAATGGATCCATGGACCTCCCCATGTACGAGGAAGACGAGGAGGGTAACGGGTGAGAGACTGGGTACGACCACGGGTTGTAAGAAACTTGTGGGCGGCAACACTTGGGATCCTTACGGTCATCTCTCGCGTTGTTCTCCGCAGTAAGGAACGGGAACAGCCGGTTTTGGTAGATGGGAATCCCCTTGATGGGCCTTGATCCTTCAGAAAACCCCTCCGACCCGAGAAATCCCCCATTTCGAGCACTCTCAAAATCATTGCCTGAGAAGCGGGGGCAAAGCCGGTTCTCCACTTCAAGGTCACCGTTCGCAGGGCGGGCCAGCGAGAGGTCAGTCCGGACATGTGTGTACGTCCTCCCGCCCATGGTTCCGCCACAGGAAGTGGTCGGCTCAAGGAGGGTTCGGTTCCTACTACCTACTCCAAAATCCTTCCCAACCCCATTGTCTAGGGTCTCGTCGCGAACCGAGGAATCGACCCTAGCCTCAGCACAAGGCAGGCTAATGTGTAAGGAAAGATCAGGATGAGGATGAGGGACTAGCTGTGGAGGGTTTGAAGAAGAGTGCTCGGCGAAAACACCATCCAAGGGCATCTTCGACCAGCTACTAGGGTTCCCTCTCTAATTTCCTCTCCCGTTCTTGCCGGGTATTCTCTTTTATAATCTCCGTTTAAAAAGGAAAACAAAAACCCCTCCCCAAAATCACTTCCACGCCATCAAAATTTGGTCTGAAAACCCCAGATTGAAGCTTCTGCCGGCGCAGATAGAAGAAATTTATTGCCCCAGAAGGCAGAAAGGAACACAACGGAAGAAGGTTTGATTTCTCTTTCTTTTGCTTTTTCTGGGATTTTGTTCTTAGTGTTTCCCAAGATGAAAGACACCCAGAAGAGAAGAGGCGAAGAAGAACGAGGTGAAACAAAAAGAAAGAAAACCAAATCGGAAGAGCAAACGCACGAGTTTAGGCACACCCCTTTCCTCCTCCTCCTCGTTCTTACAGAAAAAAAAACTCGTAGGAAAGAAACGACAACCCCCCGGGGACTCAAAGAGACGATGGAAATGAAAGAATGGCTGAAGGTAGAAAAGGCAGAGGAGATTTCAGTGACCCACCCACCCCAAAAAAAAGATCAAAAGGGAATATAAATACGATACAAGTATGATACCAAACCAACTATTTCATCCACAAATCATGTTGTGATAATTTAAACCATTTACGTAAAACTGGGTATTCATTTTTAGTTCATGGTGTGGGTGTGGGGGTGGTGGGTGGATATCAATGAAAACGACAGTACAGTAAGGAAACGTCTGTTTCCTGCATTACATAAATTCATGTCGTCTTCCCCCACCCTCCCCATCCCCATCAAGTCAAAACCACTCCCACACAAACCAAAAAAACAGAGAACGGGAGGGGGTGGAGGGGGATTGTGTTCGCGACCTATTCTCACACTCACTTTTGCCTCCCGTAGAAAACGGGGATCGTGAAAAGGGAATCCACCCACCCAGGAAGGAATCCCCCCATCTGTGCAGTCCTCGTGTTTTCTTTAGATTATTTTAGGTATTATAAGTAGGTTTTGTCCTGGTTCGAGAACCTGCAATCGTGCACTTTAATTCCGTTCAATAAAATTAGAGAGAGGGATTTTACTCTCCTATGCTGTGAAGAAGTGTGGTTCTTATTACGCTGGGAACACCTATGCCCAAATATTTCTATACCCAACATCTATCCCCTCTACCACGTCTGTTGCACAATACATCGTGGAAACGAAAAAGGACTAATTAGTTTTTGAGGATCGGGAGGAGGATGAGGGTATTGATTCTATATAATAATAATGTTGCAGCAGGACGATTTACATAAAGTAAAAAGGAAAAAAAAAGAATGCCAAATAGGGACATTGACCTCGGGGATGATGAAGAGGGAGAGGCTTCCTTCTGGTAGGTTCGAATGGGCAAAAAGGGTGTCGTTTGTTTGCATCCTTAAGTGGACATCCGTGAAGGTGTGCAAGGCTGTGTCTAAATCATCCCCTCCTCTGCTTCTTTTCTCTTTGTTTTTTCTTTCTCTTTTTTTTATTGTAATGAAATTTCGAAACCATGAAGTTCCTGTACATGCAAATGTATCAATCTTATCCTTCTTTAGTTATTCTGATGTTATATTATGTGTTGAAGTCGACGACGAACGGACGAAATATATATGAATTTTGTACACACATGTCTCGCGCTTGTAAGTTTCTCCCGTGTGGTTGCGCGTAAGAGAATTTATTGCATTGCTGATGAATGGTGTGGCTCCTTCCTGCCCACCACGAGCCCGTGGCGAATCCGGTTTCCAATCGAAGCGACTCCTTCAGGGTTTCGGGAAATAAATTTGAAAAGTCATGCGGATGATATGAGACCGAGTCGGGGTGAGAAACGATATTACTACAAGAGGGGGGGGGGGGGGGGATGGACGATTGGCATTGAACGCGACGTTTTTCAGACTTTCGTCCTCGGAGAAGGGCGATGATGGCCGAACGTGTTAGTGTGTGCACGTATGTGCCAAGACACTTTAATGTATTTGTGGATAAATAATTAATAAAGGCGAGTATTTGTCATTGATTATTTTGCTTTTCTGCACGTAAAATTATTAATGATAAAGTCCCACAGATTATTGAGTATATTAATCTGAAATAGTCCGTGATCGGATAAATGTTTAGAGGGGACATGGACATCTAGATCATCGCTAAGTATAGTTGAGGTCAAGATAGACCAAGGGATAGTGTATCTAAGTTATACTTAGGGGTACCCTAAGATTAGGGATACTGGACACGACCCGATTAAGAGGATACAACATATTGAACATCATTGGTCAATCCTCTTTATGGACGAGTGTAACTGATCTTTTGACTTGAGACTTTCATTTATTCTATGCGTAGAGTTTGCGCACTTTGACGTCGTTAAAAGCAGTCTTTAACCGGATTGTGAGTAATACGATTGTTGGGTGTGTGACAAAGCATAGAGAGAATAGTGTTGAGTCAATATAGGATTCATCGCTCTCTTGGATTAGAAAGTTTACATCTAGGCCACTTGATAGAGATATTAGTGACTCTAAAAACCATGGCCATGGAAGAAATGTTATACATTCAAGAGGGTCTATTATATCTTGGTAATCAAGTAAAACAATTAATTCGGTGATGATGTATTTTGCGCCGAATTAATTGGGATGTCGGTTAGATGAAGAGATTGAATTACACGGTAATCGGTTCACAGTGGTTTATGATTTATAATCATTATCCTAACACGTTGGGTGACTAAAAACTATTGCTAGACGGTTACCTTAGTTTGTGTATGGATATACACTGCCTTCGTGTATAGGACCTTGAGGGTCGCACGCATAGCACGTCGACACGAACATTATATTTTGGTTATTTTAGTGGATACTAAAATTAATCATTTTATCTTAGAATTAGAATTAATTGGATTATTAATTTATTCTGAAATATCGGAAGCAAATAAATAAACCAAGATCGAATATGGATTTATTCGGGTCATATTATTTTTTTTAAAGGATATGAAATGAATATGTAATATTTATTAAGATATCATATCCGAATTATTTTTATTTAAGAAAATGAAATAAGTATTTGATATTTTATTTGAGTAAATTAATATTTGATTAAATTTAATAATACATTTATTATTATATATATATTTATTTATTTATTCTTTAAAGGAGAATGATACGTTATTATGGAAACAAGTTAAGTTTCCTATGACGTTATGTTTGTTTAAATAAAACAAAAAAAAAGAAACGTAATAAACAATCAATAAGGCAATGTTACGGCAATTTTTCCATTAAAGAAAATAAAAGGAAAGAAGACGTAAGAGTGAAGGGAGTCTGATTGTCAGAAAACCAAAAAGGGAGAGAGAGGTTGGGATACCCAGAGGATCGTGGGAGAGTCTCAGATTTTTGCTTCCAAAATAAAATATTGTTCTGGCGATCCAAGAGGCTAGCACCTAAGAGATCGTCGAGAGATTCGTGATCGCGGGTACGTGGATACCGCTAGAGGAGTCACACGTGGGGCCTCTTGATTTCGTATCTCTGTTTTATTTTACCGGAATTTCGAAGTACGTTGTAATAATTTTATTATATTTTCTTATAATATAATATACGTACTAAGTGTTTTACGTTTGGGCATATAATATTATAATTTTATTGCTTCCTGTGCCTGAAATCCAAGAGAACGAGGGGTAGATTTTCGCACAAGTAAGACATTAGACGAGGGTGTGGTCGAGTCGGATCGATTGGGACAAGAAATTTGTGTTGTGTGGTTGAGAAGTAATAAGTTTGGGATGGGGAGAATAATAATAGAGCATCTCCTCCTACCATTCCTTTCCCTTCTTACCACAACTCAGCCCCTACTTGTCTAAAACGATGTATTCATTTAGTACCCTTGCATCTTCATAAACTCAACTGCCGCTTTCATCTCAGATTTTCCCACTTCTCTCGCGTCGGCCATAAATAAGCACCCAAGAATATGTGGAGGACCTCCTTCGGGAGCCCCTGATTGGAACGGCCACAACTTTCGCCGTTCATGCCTAGACCTGGTCATAGCACGGCGAAACAGAGTCCGAAAAACTTCCACCCGACTCAAGCATTCATAAATGGTTTTATCTATGTTTACAATTTACATTGCATTTGTAAACTAGCTCTCACCAACAGATTCATTGGCCTAAACGACGATGGATTTCCCTTAGAAATAACAAAATATCGGTCTATCAACAATAACGGATCGATAGTACTCGAACCATTATTTTACGTATTTTTTTTATATAATTAAGGCAGCATTTATTGTCTCCATCCGTCACATGTTTCTCTATTTTGGTAAATGGTGGGTTATATGTAGGACCATCCCGAAGAAAATTTATTAAAAGGTTTTTTATACAGACTAGAAGGTTTATATGGTTCGGCATTTGGTTCTCCTCGAACCGAATTCTTTAGATTCGGAAGAAATCATAGCATTTAATCATCTCATCCGATTCTATCTAAATCGAATGTTTTAGAATTTAGTGGACTTTCTGAAGCTGAGGTTTATGGTTAGATAATTCCCACGAGGAGGACGAACCACCACGCCTTTTCGACGATGCCCAATTAACCCCCTTCGCGTGGCGATGTCGTCCCCAATTATTGGCCCGACCCGACCGATGATCAGGAGTCAAAGGGCAGGACGACCGGTATAGTCACGTCGTGGGATCCATTCCTAGGATCGAATTTCTCGATCAGTCAGGGCATTGTGTTTGTCTGAGAAACTACGTAGGATTAGTAAAAAAGGAACCCTGGATTCCAGGAAGAACCCACGTGAGGGAAGCAGCTGCACGCGGCATCCATGTCGCATTCACATGATATCTCAGACAATATAATACACGCATTGACATATGCACACCGCGATTTAATTAACCTGGAAACAGAGTTCATCCTCGTCGGAATCGTCTCCTGGCAGTAAATAATGTCTCAGCGTGTGCGTGAGTGCGTATGTTTCTCGGAGTAGAATATATCGGAGTATGAAATCCTCCGATGATTCTTCTTCCATTGCTTTCTTATTACCTTCTCGGTCAATCCTTTCTGCATTTTATTTAATATCGAAGTCGATAGGCTCTTCCGACACCCGTTCTCTCCGGTTCGCGACGCGTAACCCATCCGACCTGTGAGTCGGGTATTGAATATATTGAAATCAGGTCCTGTTTTCCATGCGAAGAACTGCAACATTCTGGCATTGTGTGGGTTGGGGCATAATTAAATATCAGGCATGGTCATCTAAACCCCATGTCTGAAAACCAGGTTGTCTTCTTCCCCCGACCATTTCCCTAATTAAATTATCACAGTTTCGGTCTTCTCTAGACACTCTATTGAACGGTGATTACTTAGACTTTGTTTGCCCTCCGAAAGGCACCAGAAAACACGTATTTCGAGAATATTTATGCTGACAGAAGAACATGTACTTGTTTTTATTTCCCTCTGCATCTCTTCTTTTCCGACAGGAAGTAAAATTATGGGATCACAAAATCTTAGATTGAAACTTTAATAAAGCAAAGTGGGCATGTTTCAAATCCCAGTTGTGCTAGTGGGATGCAAAAGTAGAGCTGATTTACAACCAAAGTCGAATCAAGTCGGCACCTCCCCCCCAACCACTCCTAATCTAATCAAAATCTAATCCTAACGCTACGACATTTTTAGCGAATAGTGACAAAAAGTTTTGTCGCTATACATACAATATTGGTCATAATAAAAGTAACGAACCGTCGCGATGTTTGTGGGGATGGATATATTATATGTATTGTGACAAAAGCTATATTCATCAAAATAAAAATTTTTAATTGTGATAAATAAATTTGTTGTTTTAGGTATTTGATTCGTAATTATTTATATTTTATTTCACAAATATTAAATATTTTTTAAATAGACTTCTTGTTTCTTGTTAATTTTGTTCGCATGGGAAAACATAAATTTCATAAAAATCTGTTATTCGATTGTGGAAATATAAATAACAACAAAGCTATAAATGATAATAAATTCCAGAGAAAGAAAAAAAACAAAGAAAATAATCTTGGTCCGCTAGAGCCTTGTTGCTTTGACTCCTCATGTGCGATGAACTCCGTTTTTATTCTTGTTCTGCTCGCTTTCTTATTTTGACTCCACCAGAGCATTTACCTCCTCTATGATTTATGCAACTCAACTCTATATCTTACGTTCGACGAAATCCGTTTGCTCTTGTACTCTATTGTTGATAGAGTTTTATTATTTGCACCATTCACTACTTGAAGTGCATCCTTGATAGGCCTGCAATTACAGTAGAAACAAAATTAAAAAAGTCCAATTATCAAATATATCATGCAGTATGTCTACTTTTTTCGATTTATCCCGTTATTTGAAACGCTGCGTATTCATGTACTTCCGCTATTATATCGAATATGTCCTCCGTTAATTCACATATTAACGGCAACCTACGTGGCAGCTTACCTGGCTTTACCTCCGTTACTCCCCCGTTCGTCTTCTTCACCATTCTGAGACGATGAAATTATCCACGGACATGATGGCCACTCATCAACGTCCTTCGGCATCTCCCAAAGATGGAGATCGGTTAGGGTTTCCTCCCCCAAGGTCAGATTCGTAGTCAGGACCAGCTTGAACTCCCTCCGAGGAGCCAGAGATATCTGCCCGGCAAAAAATGTCAACTTCTCGCTCTTCCTGCGGCCCTCTGTCCTTAAAGCTGCTAAAGGAGGGAGGTGCAGTCTTCAGGAGTTGCCTGGTTGCAGCGGCGGTCTTGCTCGGAAAGTTGTGGTCATGAACAATGACACTGGAGGAACTCCCAGCCAAATATGTGGTTCCGACGAGAAGGTTGATTCCAAATCTTTCCCTACCAACAAAGAGCTAAACAATGTCTCCCGATATGTGGAGCCTAAAAAAAAACCCGATCCCGTTGAACGACTTCCAGGACCGTCATCTGTACGAGCTTCTTCGATGGAAGAGAAAGGGATGTGATTCTGACATAAACCTGTGATACGCATGCTCCCGGGGCGCTTCAGACAATATCTGGTTAACTCTGAAAAGAACATACGAGGATTGTGAGTCTTCGTCCCAAAGTGGAACATATGTAAGCAAATGTGGCACAACTATCATCAGTTTCCGCTTCGGGTCACTCCGAAAGCCTGGTCTCATTGCAATTACTCTTTGAACATGTTACAAAGCGAGGGCGAGATTCTAAGAGGATAGAAAGATCATCGCGAGCTAAGGGCCGCCCATGTAGCTTCGGCTTCGTCACAAAGATAGACTCCAGAAATTTCTCGTGACTGCACACAAGCACCACGGAAATCCATCATTTGTTTTGACAATTCACCTTATTTGTGCAGGTAAGACAGGAGTAGAGGAGGAGGGGCTCCCCGTCTGCCATTCTCCTTCGACGAGTAATGAAAAAATGTGGGAGAGGGTGGGGGTATAATGGGGAAAATTAGATTTTAAGGCAATAAAGGAGAAGGAGACAGACGGGAGTTGGGGTATAACGGGGAGTAATGGAGTTAAAGCCAGGTAAGCTGCCACGTAAGTTAACGTTAGTTTGTAGGTTAACGGATAATATATTCGATATAACGATGGAAGTACAGATATGGATACGAAGCGTTTCAAAGAACACGATAGATAAAAAAAAATGAACATACTACGGGATGTATTTGATAATTTGACAAATTAGAAAATAATATCCTTACTAATCGTAAACAAATTAACATGAGAAATAATGAAATAGGGAATAACAATAATCAAAGATATTGGAAAATTCACTTTGTTTTTAGGACGCAATTAGTTGCAAAAAAAGATGAAAAGTAATTTAAAAGAGAAAGGCAAATGATAATCGAATGTTGTTAGAGAAAATCCGGGAAGAAGATGGGTTAGTGTGGTAGTGGAGAGTTTTAAACGATTTTTTTATATATTTTAAATTGAATTTGATTTTTTGGTGAGATTTAAAATTATTTTTATATCATTTTTTCTATAAATATTATTCGTAAAAAACAAATCATATCTTTGCTCACTGATATTTATAAGTGAAAATACTAAAATTTATAAAATATTTCTTTGATATTTTATTATTAAAATTTATTTAATGACACGACATTTAAAGTAAATTTTTTCTCATGCTTTCAGATGGAAACAATGAAACATAATTAACATATTAAAAAAATTTAAAGATTGTAACAAACTCATAATAAAAATATTATAAAAATCTTTTTTATTTCTGTTTTTCTTTTTATTTCTCATATGTCAATATTTATAAGTACAAATTATTTGAAATAGTCACCTATGACATATATTGACAAAATATATTTTGTCTCCTTTTCGTCATGAGCTTCTATTATTTATGACAAAAACCAATTTTATCATTAAAAATGTATTTATAGATACAAAACATTTTTTTGTCAGAAAAGAATTTGTCTAAATAGCTCATATTTGTTGTAGTATAATTGTACTATATAATCATTCATTGTCCGAAACGCCAATCCAATCATCCCATGTAAAACAAACTGCCATATTTTTTAATGTCATTTGATGCTACAGTGCTGCAATATCATTTTGGGCGCTGTCCGAATCAGGAGCACACGAAAACAATCCAAATGTATCGGGGAGGAACGATTTTTTCTTGGATGAGATTAGCTATAAGCAGTTAGGTGTCCTTGTCATCGAAATTCCCGTGTCGTGTGCACCTGTGGCGTAACCCACATGTCGAAATCGACGAGCAAGGATAGTTTCGAGGATGGGAGAGTTCTCCCTGATTCAAGCTGTTAGGGATGGAGGTCTTATGAGGAAAATGACGAGTAAAATGTCGAGGGCCTGACGAGAGATGCCTTTATTGTACTCTCTTCTTTTTTTTTTTTTGGGGGGGGGGGGTGATTTTGGTTCGACTACTTGCATCACTGTGAGGAGCATATTGGAAAGCATTAGGACACAATTCCCCCACAAACACCAAACTTGTCATTGTCCTTTCTCTTGAGGACCCCCCCCCCCCAACCAAACACCTCGTGACTTCTTCCTTTTTATCACCAGCATCGTTTGAAAATTTCTCATTCAAATTCCATGAAATTACTATTTTAGTATATATTTCTCAAAGTGATTTTTTCATCCCTTACAACTTTGAGCCTATCTACCCATTATGAGTTCCCAGTTCTGTTATCCTGAAGAAGCATCCATCCGTGGTGGGTTGTCATTCTTAATTGGGGGTGGGGTAACATTTGAAAGTGTTGGGAATGGGGTGTGTGTGTGTGTGTGTATTGTTAAATTTTCATAAATGTAGGGGGTACTGGGGATATGGGGGGACGTCACTGTTGGAGAGGGAAGAAAACACGTAAGAAACACATCATCGATGATCGAGATCATATAATAATAATAATAAAGGGTCTTTTGGGAGGGTCGCAGGGAGGAGGAGGGGAACTCTTCTGGAGGTCAGAAAAGTGAAAAGAAGAGGACCGTTTTTTGAAATGATTTTGCAATCGATTGCTTTATGATTGCTAGGAATGATTTCTTTAAAAAAAATGAAAATATAAGGATAAAAGATAATAGTAATAATAATAAAGTTGGTTTGCTTTTTGGCCGATTAGCGGGGAGCGGGGGGGGGGGGGGGAGGGGGAAGAACACATGTGGTGTCCAGAATTAAATGAGTTTTGCTCCACCCCCACTTTCGGGCCAAAATGATAAGATCATATGCATTCCATAGATCCTAAGACAACGAAAAAGACGAGCATGTATCACCAGAATTTCTAATGACAAAGGAAAAAAAATTCATTAGAACGGATATCGCGCGCTTTACTGAGGTTAGTCGAGGGAAGATGAAGCAGCTTTGCTTTGCTTTGCTAAATTACTAAAAGAAGATGGACCTCGAGAGTGCACAAGCTTACGCATCGACTATAGGTTCATAAAGGTTAGTGTTGGGGTGGTTAAATAATGTTGCAGACAAAATGAACAGTCGATAAGGGGAGAGGGGGGCATTTAAATGTATGACCGAAAGTGAACAAACAAGTTACATGTATACGTACATGTGCAATTACATACATGCATGCAAATGCATGAATGAATGAATAAAGCATGCATGCATGCATGTGTCCCTGCCAGTAGTACCACACCCCCCCCTCTGTTAAAAAAAAAACACAGAAGAAGAAGAAGAACCCGAAGAAAATGGGCATTTCCCCTCTGCCCCTCTACTTCTCCCCACATTTCCTCTCATATATTTCCCATTTTCTTTTTCTTTCTTTTCTGCATTCGTGTCTCGTTTGTTTGCTTCCTCTTAAATCAAATATATTGTCTCCAAGAGGACACCCTAGTAAGGGTACTGAGGATTCATACGGAAATCCCTTATTCGAATGTCAACGGCCACGTCAGACAGTATCAGTGGATTACATAGTCTTACTACAAAGATTTACTTACTCTCGATAGATATATATATATGTATTCATGACTGATGTTTTGGCCATGGGGGTATGGTATTATTGTAGGGTTTTTTCTTTTTTTGTAAGAGCCGCACAGAGGAATGTATTAGAAAGAAAAATGTCGTTTCTTTTCTGATGTGACCACTCTCCCCTCCCCCCCCCCCCCCCCACGACACATTTCCATATGCTCTTTTATACATGTAAACAAAAGTTTAATACACAATGTCATGCGCGGACAGCATAGTATACTATAATAACATATACAACCAATGAATCATAAATCGTTACGAGTAAAAAAAAATAAAAAAAGATAGTTGGTATTGTAATAAATATGTAAAAATATGATTGAAATTTGAATGTTCAAAATGATAGTAAGATTGGGTGTGTGTGGTGTGGGGTGTGGGGTGCTGAATGGAAAAGTATGGTACGAAAAGAAAGGGTTTGGATAAGAGGAGGAGGACTGACTCACTCATCTATCACATCAAAACTTTCCACCCCCACCTCCCCACCCCACTAAAATTGTATTATCAAATATGAATTAATCTCTGACATAAATTGATTATATATAGTCTGAACATTTCTCTTTGGCAATTCTCTACTCTCTCGAATTGTCCCACTCGCATTTATTGCTTTTCTTTTTCCCACCTTTTTTTTAGTTAGTGGTAAATCTCGGTCTAATTGGACCGGACTGATCTACCGGTCCACACACGTTTCTGGGCTCAGGCCCAACTATTCATTCAATGCGGGCCTGTGGCCCAATGTGCTGCCCTGTTTCTATTTGGTTTCAATTCAAATAACGCCTCCGTCTGAGGTGATATGATGATCTTTGTCCGCGGCCTGTCCCCGTCCCGTATTCTTCTGCCTCTGCCGGGAGGACATAGTCGGGGTCGTCGCACAAATCCACCTCCTCTGGCAGTTCGGCGTCCATCAGCGCCAACCAGCTGTCTTCGTCCCCTCCATCGATTTCCATGCCGTAGTAGTCCTCCGAGGACTTGTCACGTCCCCGTATCCCGTCAACTTTCTCTATCAAGTTTAGCAGCATCCTATGATTCAGCATGTCGTAGTTCCTGTAAGTGAGGATCGCGTACAAGAGCAGTGCCAGGCCGAGGACGATGTACATCGACCGGACGTATCCTACGAGCTTCCCCTGATCGTCGCTCTCCATGGATGTAAAACGGAGGAGGGCGACTTCTATGCCGAATGTGACGCACATCCCTGCATCGAGTAATGTTAAAATCACTTATCGATGGATGGAGCGGAGGATAAGAGAGTTTTCCTAGTAAGTGAAGAAAGCAGGGCAACCTACCAATATACAGCCAAGGGCGGACCTCGTAGGTCTGCTTCGTGCTGGTGAACATGTAGATGACGAAGGTTAGCAGTCCGTAAATAAGGCACGACTTCATCAGCCGAGATTCGAGCAGCATAGCATTGTGCAGAGCAAAGAGCTTGTCCAGCGCTACGAACATGGTCGCCTGCTTTGATTCAAATGCCTCCTGTGCGGCCAAAATGGACTTTGAGTTCTCGACCAAGTGATCGTTCATCCGCTGGAGTTGTTCTTGACGTTTCATCAGTTGTTCTTGTTGCTCGCTGCTGAATTCTGCCAGCCGTTTCAACGTGACCCGGCTTTCGTCCAACGCTCGGGACTGAAAGTCGGTGAGCGATTCAAGACCCTTCAGTGCATCGGATTGTCCTTGCAGGAGGATCTTCTGCTTCTCGAGTGAAATCCCTGCCATGTTCCCAATATCATCAGCTTTCCCCTGCAGACTCTCCATCTTCGAGAACATCCCATCCCTCACCTTGCCAATCTCCTTCTCGATCTCGGCCGCCTCGTCCCGTAGGACCCCAATCTGTGACCTGAGGTCCTTGTAAGACTCCTGAATCTTCTCCATCCCGTCATTGATCGATCCCTTCAACTTCTCCTGTCCCTGCTGTAACTCCATCTGGGATGCAGCGATCGCCCTAGAGTTCTCGTTGGCCGCCTCGGAGTGCTGCAGGACGGCTTGTATCTGTTCCTCGACGCCCTTGGAGGCCTCTGCGAGCCTCTGCGTCCGGCCATCTATCGAAATAAGGGAATCGTATATCTCATTCGAACGCTGATATAAAGACTCCGATTTCTCCTGAATGAGCCCAAGCCTGTCCTCGGTGCTCTCTGCAGCTATCTTCAACTCATTCACCAGCCTCTCTGTCTCCTGCTTAAAGGCATGAGTCCTAAATCGAGAATCGACAAAAGATCAATATGGGTAATCGATTAGTGCAGAACAGGCAGGATAGGAAGAACGACTTACTGTAATTGATGGCAGATGGAGTTGGTCTCGAGGTAGAACTCAAGATAGACCGTCCGCTCGGCTTCGCCCAGCCTCTTCCGGCAATCCAACATCGGCGAACTCTCGCTGCACAGGGGTAAATCGTGCCTCCCGGAATCCTTCTGGAAGCAATCAGTGAGGTACCAGGCGAACCGTGAACGCTTCTCCTCTGTCGCAAGGATCTCCGAGCACCCCGCGAAGAGACTCCCATAAGCCTTCTGCCAGCAGGAGTTCGATTCCGTCAACTTCCTCCGAGCGTTCTCTACCAGCTTTACTCCCCTGGGGTTATCCAGCACCTCCATCGAGAACTCGGCGAGCCCACCATCCACGCCACCCTGAATACCGCCCCCGTTCCCATCGCCATGGGATGCCTGGTTCCCCGACGAGAACCACCCCCACGATTCGCACCCCGGCAGGAGCACAACGACGAATACAAACAGCAGCAACCCCAGGACAGACGATCGCAGGCCACCACGAAACCTCATCGCTTTGGCCTGCAAACAAAAAACGATACCTAAACCTAAAAACATCGAAATATTTATATCAAATCCGGCGACAAAACTTGGGTCACAAGCCCCGAAAGCAAAGCATGAGAACAAATATTATGGAGGGGAGGAAACAAAATATTACGACAGAAAGCGATGGGGGGCAAAAGAATCGAAATAGTTTCCTAATTTACGATGAAACTAACTAAAAGCGAAACGGCACTTAACTAATAGGACGACGACAACATGGGATTTGTTTCCAGAAAAGAAAAACCTGGGAATTTGTCTCGCCTAGGCGAGACCTTGTCGCCCGGGAAGAAGATGAAGCAAATGGCGGTGGCGTGGCGTCGTGGCGGGATTCGGACCGGGAGGTGTTGGGGGGACATTTTCTTGCACAGTTCACATTTATATATAGACACTTCAAAAGTAGAAGACAACTGTCGGGTTTGGGGATGGAAAAGGCACGTCCTTTGGGAAAAACTATCTTCCTATGTCGATTAGTTAAGTTAATTTTTATTCATATATTGGGGATGGAAACTTAAATGAAGCGCAAAGGAGGGGTTAATAGAGCCCGAGATAAAACAGGGCCTAGGCCCAACAAATCGGCCTTTTCGTGGGCCCAGGCCCAATTCATTGCCCGTTTTGAATTCCCACTGTGAAAGGGTTAAATCCAAATTCGAGCGTAAAAAGTGTTTCCCGATTCGACTGTCAGTTTTGAAATCGAATCCCTCACTTACTGGAATTGACCAAATAATAATAATAATGGTTCGACCGAAGAAAGCATGAAAATCCGGACCCTTTTGTTGACTCTCTTTTAACTTTAAATTCCCAATGGGGGGCACTAAATCACAGGGATGATTGGGTTGGGAGATAGAGATGGGGGGGTCAAACCCCAGCTTTGCATGGTAACGAGGGAAACCAAGAAAGACACAAAATATCACCGTAATCAAACTAAAAATGTTAGAATTTTAGCAACGAGTGCCCAACTACTACTACTAATACTCGACACATGGAAGTCAACATGTCAATCATCCTCACGACTTCGACAATCCCGATTTTCATTTTTTGGACTCCCCAAAGAACTTGTTTCTTACCGATTCAATGGTCAAACATTCAAAAAAAGTCATCGGACCATGCTTTGTAATAACTATAATTTTAAATATGACAAGAAATCTTTGACTCCCTCTCCGTTGTATAAAACCACGTTGCCCAAGCACAAACAATATTGGCGAAATTTGCATTTAGCTGGGAGCGATGACGATGACTCTGCCCTGGAGGAGAGGGGGAGGTGTCGCCAACCGACGGGCCGAGAGGAAAGCCGCGGGTTGTCCTGATGTGGGCCTTGTGTTGGATGTTGCGGTACGCACTTCCGGTGCCCCATGTCGCTCGACCTTATGAAGGACCCCATGACACTGTGCACCGGGATTACTTATGACCACGAGAGCATTGAGCGGTGGATCGAATCGGGGAACGGGACGTGCGACAGCAAGCAAGGGAGGGAGGGAAGCAAGCAAGGTCTGCGACAGCAAGCAGGGGAGGGAGGGAAGCAGCTCTTCGGCATGGGCTGGCCATGCCGGTCCTGGTGAAGAAGATCCTAAGGGTGTCGAACCTCACCACTGAGCTCTCCATCTCAATCATATGGAAACTACTACCAAGGAAGGACTATGTCAGCGCTCACGATCTGATGCCGACCATAATTGAGGCGATCCGAGTGGGGTTGTTTCAGAAACTGCTGGTGTTTCTTCAGGTTGGGTATGGGGATGATGGAATCAAGAAGAAGGTCAAGGATTTGCTCAAGCTCATGAATTCTAACAAGGACAAGGTTGATTGTGTTGATTCGTCACTGGATCTGAAGCACGTCAACAGATCCCTCTAAATTTTGATAAGAACAATTAAAATTCTTTTGGGTAGGAAACAATTTGTCCAAAAACACCATCCTTGTTTTAGAAGTACAATTCCTTTATCCTAAAAAACATATGCATTCACTTATACAGTCGAGTATCTTCTTTAACCGCAGCAGTTCACGAGGTGTGATGCTAATGGGTTGAGTCCGGATGATGAGTTGTTCTCTTCGAAGCTGCTCTTCGAGGGTTATGAGCCTATACCATTTGTTAGAGCGGCCCAAGCCCGTGTACCTTACACGGATGAAGTCCGAAGCCCACCATCACTTTAAGGGGTCATCTAGAGTTTTCTTCAGATGACACAAGACAAGAAAAAAGCTAGCAAGAGTGAGGAGAGACGGCCAAAGAAGATAAACAAATTCGGATTTCGCCGCAGCCTAGTTTCAGCCTGCGCGACGTTCACTTAACCAGGTATTGCAGCCGATCACACCGTTGGAACTCTGTGAAATTTTGAGAAATTATTTCTGATTGAGGTTCTGTATTCTGAAAGATGGAGATTATTATTGGAGTCTTTTAGCTTGTGATTTCACCCCGTTTCCGAGATTGCCAGATTCAGAGTTCTTGATTTCAGCTTTTTCATCTTTTTGTGTCGTTAAGCATATGATTTCCAAGATGTGCTCTTGATGTTACGCTGAGTAGGAAAGAATGATTATGTGCTGTTGTTGGTGGCTAGAGAAGGACACTTGTGCACCCACTTCTTCGTTGATTTAGTGGAAGTTTTGATGTTGCCTCGGGCCGTGGTTTTAGTGAGGAGGTTTTCACGTTAAATCTCGGTATTATTTCTTGTTTTTTATTGTTTGTTTCTAGCCTTAAGGAAGTCATTCGACGAATTCCGGGGTGATTCGTGTTACATCCCATCAGTTGGAATATACAGAGCTGGATCCTTTTCTTGCTTGCCAGTTGGCGGTTCCGTCGTATGACTCGGAAATGTAGACGGCTAACTTGCAAGAGCTATGATACCGAAAGAGAAAGAGAAAGAAAATATGGTTTAACAATTGCAATGACTGCGTCGATCTCGAAAGAGAGGAGAAACAGTGGTGGATTGCCTCTCGATATCAGCGGATCGCCTTGGGATCTGGATGCGTATCTTGAGAAACTGGGTCCTGTTTCCTGACCATGCTGTTAGACTACCTAATGCTCGAAGCATATAGGTTTTGAGATTGGACGGGTGGTTCCTTTGGATTGTTTTGTTAAACCAGCCAGCTGGATAAAGTGTAAGAGCAGCTGATTGAATGTGTCGGGTTAACATGTTTAAGTGGGTCATCAGAAGTAAGCTCGACCGTTGGCCAGAGCTCCAGGAGATGTACCATTTGGCATTGCTGGAGAAGCCGCCGAAGAACTCCTGGTGATCATGTAGCGTAGTTCTGAAACTTTCCTCCATGCATTCCTTTCGATGGAGACCCCGTTGTACTTAGACATGTTTTATTGCATTAGTACGCTAAGGAAGATACTTCCTTGGACTCCGATCTCACGATAGACTGCCTGGATGACGACCACCATTGTTTCCATGAGATCTGTTATGGGCTAAGGCTGAGGCAGGGGATTCTCAGTCTGAAGCAAATAGTTCATACGCCCTTTGGAGATCGCCCAGATACTTATACAGTAGAGTATCTCCGTAGCGCCCAGATACTTGCATGGGAGCTGCTGCAACTTGCTCTAATGTCCCTCCAGGAGGTCGAATCTTATGCATAGCAATTCTGTGATCAGGGGTAACCTTCAAAGCCGGCCGCTCCCACACTCATCTCTACTTTGCAGGCATGAGACTTTTGGAGAAAACCCGCAAGTACGTGACTAACCACAAAAACTCCGACGGTTCATGATATCCTGTAATAAAGGTCACCTGTATTGAAATTTGTCATCACATTAAAACAGCAAATGCTGACCAGTTGATTTCCACCTGATGGATACGGCAGAGAGGTAGGATGCATCCGAGGAAGCAATTTGCCGATCGCTCTGCAGAAACTTCTCGTATAAATCCTCGTTTCAAGTCGAGTAAAAGATTATGCACAGAGAGCTCAGTCCGACATTCCGTGGGAAGAAGATATTAGAGTCTGTATCAAGCATATCAAAACAATGAATCGCGATCACGGAGTGGAGTCCATGACAATCGGCCCGGCCATGTTGACAGTGGAGCAGTTACAGATTACTTTTTCCTGGGTCTCATTGTCAATTAATTACTGTCCTAATTATTCCACCATAATCAGAAAGCAATCCTCGAGCAATAAAAGCATGAATATCATAAGTAGTTAGAAGACAAACATTTGACAGTAATTAATGGCAAAAAGGTAAGTAATCCTGTGTAACTTTTGCAGAATTAGGCACCCGGTTTGATCCTTCATCGCAGGTATCCATCGTCTCCTCTGGTTCTGAAGATTATATTTATACATCCTCGTCATTGTCTGCTTGCCAGGATGCATTATGCACCGTTCAGTAATGTAGGCACTCCTCTCTATCCATCAATAAGAGAAAATGGCGAGTAGTCCCCCTCTGTCCGACTTGCTAAAGCGTGTCGGCCCTCAAAAGGAAGTACGTTTTCGTTGTCGCTGTCTTGTTTATTGATTGTTCTCTGTTCCTGTTTGATCCACGGCATCTGCTAACCGTAACCGGAATTTTATGCTGAAATGCGTAGATTACGAGAAAAAAACGTACAAGCTGTTGGAAAAGCAATTCGGTCAATAGCGCGCCACAATGTTCAAAAGAGGTACATCTTAACTATCTGAACTGTATTTCTTGGCCGCGATAAGATATTCTTTGATCCTTTTGCAGCCTCAGGAAGAAATGGGACAACAGAATCGAAAACCGGAATGGCTGGACCCTTTCCTTAGGAGGATCTTCTTCGAACCTTGCCCGAAACACCCGATTCTGAGAAACGAACTAAAGAAATACTGCATCGACTGCGACATGCCGGCATGCCAATATTGTGTCTCCATCGGAATGCACCGCCAGCACAGCGTACTAAAGATCTACAGGCACGTTTACAAGGACGTTGTCTACCTCCATTCCATGGAAAAACACATGGACTGCTCTGAGATACAGCCATATAAGTCCAACAAGAGATTGGTGATATCACTGAACCCTCTTCCTCACTGCGGTCCATCATCCGGCGAGAGGGGGACGTGCAAGATCTGCAAGAGGCGGCTGACAGATGCAGAGCTCTACAAATATTGCTCCATCTCATGCAAGGTCATGGCTTTCTCGAGGAAATCTGACCACTCAAAACCTCCATTTCTCTGTGTGCAAGCAGTGGAAACCGAAGAGCCACCACCAAAACCTCGTCATCGCAGCAGGAAAGGAACACCTCACAGGGCTCCCTTCTTTTGAAGCCTCAGGCATGTCCTGCCTTATTGACATCATATGTAATATTTATGTTCTGTTCTGAGCAGTTCTCTCCTCCAAGTGATTAGTCGGGGAGGATGTAAATTTACCCGGATGCCTCCGGCGGTGTGAGATTTCCCCAACAAAGAGGGGAGACGGAGTAGATAATAAATAACTGGAAAGGTCCTACAGAAGAACCATACATGATATATAGTACATTAGCCTACAGATATGCAGCAGGCCTGATCGTTTATCTGCTTACTCTGCTTCACAAGTTATGTACAGTTTCTGACCGTCGTTTATCATGTCGATGTCAAGGATCTCACCGGCATCCTCGGACAATACACAGTATTGACTGGAATCTGAATCTAACCGCAGGTGTTCAGTTGCTGAGTGTAGGAGCTCGTCCATGGAGTTCGGCAACCACATGACTACTCCGCGTCGTCTCTTCTCCGGCGGATCCCCGGGATGGAAAGGGAACACTGTGCATTTCTTCTTCGTGTGTGAGTTGTCTGCAGCCATGGATGAAGTTGAGAATCGCTGTAGTTTGCCATTTTTAACAGATTGGGAAGAGTAACATGCTCTCACCTTTGATTCTTGGAGAGGACTCTGGGAATTCCGATAACTGGGCCGACTTTGCATCCTCGAGCAGCTTGACCAACTTCTTGTTCCCACTCATCCTGCCTTCGTCCAGAGGTGTTTTCCCCCATCTGCAGAAAATCCAAATCTCATAAATCCTTTCAGATTACGAGAAAAAACAAAAGCCAAATGCTTTCATCGTATGTACCTGTCTTTCGAGAAAACATTTGCACCAGCTTCAAGGAGCAGCTTCGCCATCATGTACAGCCCTTCTGAGGCCGCAAGGTGGAGTGGGGTTCTGTGATCATAGTCTCTCGAATTCGGATCAACTCCATTGCCCAGTATTCTCTTGATAAAGTCGGAATCTCCCCTCGCCACTGCTCTGCATAGGAGGATGCCCGCATCATCCACTTTGGGGGAGGCGCCTTCGTTAACCAGAAGGGAAGAAACTCGATCATGGCCATGCTTTATGGATTCGAGCAGGGCCGTGTTTCCGAAATTATCTTAAAAAATGTAACCCGGATTGTCAGAGAACAAGGAACAAAAATGTCTGTCTAATGCAAGTGTAAATGATCCAACCTTTAGCATTTATATCAACGCCTTCCTGAATTAAGAACAGGACAATGTCCTCGTATCCTCTGGCTGCAGCGAGATGCTGAGAATTAAACAGAACAAGTTATGGTGCATCCGATCACATAACGTCAAGGCAAGCATCGAGAAAGCTCCCTACCAGAGGTGACCTTCCATCATAGTCACACTTGTTGGGATCAGCGCCGGCTCTAATCAATCCTTTCAGCTGGTACAGGTCTCCGTTGTGAGCTGCACTAATCACCTTCAATGCAAGTTCGGCTTCTTGTTTCCCGATATGAAATGTGATGTCTGACTCCAGTTGCTTTATCCTGATGTTGGATGCCTTCATCTGAAAATTAATACAATTGAGTTCTTTAAGTAAATTTAGCTCAAGCACGCGAGAAATTATCTTTGTTGAGAAATCGCTACCTCTAGGAGGTTGTCAAAGATTCTTCGGCCGTCATGGAAGTAAATGTCCAGCACGTTGGTCAAGGACTGTTTATCAAGACGCAGGACCTGGCATAGCTCACAGACTCTAACCGTGTACGGCTGAGGTACATTGCATAGGATCGAGATTTCTCCGAATGAGCTGTTACGTTGCAGAATCGAAACAGTTTCTTCCACTCTATCATCGCCTATGCCTACCTCCTCCTGCAGAAACTCGACACGATTTAGACATCGTCGGGTGCATGGTCCAGATCAAGAAAACTGAATTCACTTGCTTAATAGCGATACCGGTCAGCAACTGCAAGAACGTACCAGAGTCCCGTGGCAAACAAAATAAAGCTGATCCACTACGCTCCCTTGCTCCATTATTACCTCTCCGGGGAGAAAAAATTCCTCGTGTAGCCTAATTACCTGGATGACGGACAGAAAAGTTCAGTAAACCACAGAGACTACTGAGCCCGCATGACATCGATTCCGTGGCTCCTTATGAAAGGAAAAGGAACTTACGACTTGGTTGATGAATTCTGAAGAGCAACCCTTGAAAAGGGGAACCTTCGCTATGTATGGTATGTAGAGTGTCTGCGAGATCTGCCATTTCCCAGGAAACACCATCGTCATAACAGATCGCAGAGAAGGTAGATTACTTATGAAAAACAGCACCAGCCATTTCCTGTTCACCTTTGCACGGATCGAGATAGGGAGATCCTGTATAACGGCAGCCTCGGTATAGCTACTCTCGTACTGTAGACGGAGGTGGCCTTTGATCTGGTTCCTGATCTCTCTTCCGAGTTTATTCCTATTCATGTACTTGATGAAGTCTGTCATCTTGTCCCTGAATTTCTCTGTCTTTGATCCCTTCACGATCAAAGCCGTCATGTTACCGATCAAGTACGCCCCTAATATCATGTCGAAGGAAACATATATCATCACGAAGATCATTTCTCGCAAGTTGACTGCGTGTATGTCTCCATAACCTGCCGCAGGATCAAAGTCGAGAACGCAACAATCAACCACTACTCAAACCGAAGTGAAGCGATTCATCGTGAGGTAGAAGATGATTTACCAACTGTGGCCATTGTGACGATCGCGAAATACAAGGATGTTATGTATCGAGTCCAGAGATCGATATGCCGAAATTCAGCATAACTATAGTCACCCAACTTCAAGCTCCCGATCCATGTGTACCCTTCTTGTGAGGGAGGCAGAGTGGTAGCCAGATAGTAGAATATGCATGCGGCCGTGTGCGTACAGTAGAGTTCCACAGCGATAAGCTTCACAATCCGAGTGAACAGGTAGTTGATCCTTATGTCCTTCTCCAGCTTATGGAAGAAGTTGATGACTCTCTGAACCCGGCACAGTCGAATCCATAGAAGGTACCTGACCTCTTCTTTGTGCCCAGAAGCCTATTCAATGGAACGGACCAGTTTTACCCCAAGCATGACCTGTGGTCCTCAAGCGCGTGATTTACGACCAACGTGACAACAAACATACCTTGTAGATGAGATCCCAGGGCAAGCACGCGAGGAGGTCGATGAAGAAGCCTGACTTCAAGTACCTTCCCAGGGTCAACAAGAAAGCGAACGTGAACATGTGCACCCACATCAGATCCGACGCAAACGATACGGGAACATGAGGCTCATACCGGAGGGCGATGCGGTTGCGATTGTAGACCATGCGGTACGTGTTGCTGTCCTGATAAGCTAGGCAGAACCGAAGGGCTATATCGAGCAGGAAGGTGAACTGCCCTGCAATATCGAGGATGAAGAGGTTCTCCTTGAGTCCTCTGAAGAAGCCGAACTCCATGGGAGTGAAGAAGGAGGAGTAGATCGCCCACAGAAGGATGAAGTTGCTCCATGCCTTGTACCACCTAACAATTCCCAGAACGCCTCACACAAATTATTACAAATACAAGTACAGGTCAGCAAAGCCACGTGGCCTCCCACACTTCGATTCTCGGGCCTGACACGTCACCCAGCGAAGGGGATATCATACGATGTGACAGCCCCTACAATGATTTACCCTAAACCTCACCATTCATCGTCCGCCACGTGCCCGGGCAGGGGCCCAACTTACCCTCAGCCGATCAAATTCCCCAACTAACTGAAAAATCCGTTCAAAACTGAAGAAATGCCGTTGTGAATTCCGATCACCTGTTATCGGGATGGATGACGAGGCACTTGATCCCGTTGATCAGGCTCTCGGTGCTAAACTTCCTCCCCCAACCGCCCGAACCACCTCCTCGATCGAGGCCGAACTCATTCGCGATGAGGTTGAACCGGCTGCCCCTCGACGACTTTATCCTATCCCTAAGGTCTTGCACCTCGTACTCCCCACCTGATCCGTCCTCGTCTCCGCTCATGCGGTCCAGCGCCGCCGTCGTCGTCATCGTCCCCGCCCTGTCCTCCTCTAGGTGGACGCCTCCCTTCATTTCCGCCGCCCCTCGGATCCTCCTGAGGAATGCACGACGCGATACAGCAAACTGCCGGTCAGGGGGGAGGACGGGGGCTATATATCGATCCCCTCCGCGACAACCACAACCACCACGGGCGCACTCTTGCCTTTCCCGTGCGTCTCGTCTCGTCTCGTCACACGAACCTTTGGCAGGTAGTCGGGAGGGAAAAAATCACGGGAAGTACGTCCTACGTCCACCCTTTTTTCTTCCCCTTTCGGAAACCGCTTTTTAGGCTCTTTTCCCCAACTGACGTAAGGGAAAGAAGTGATGGGAAAATTGCAGATCAGGTAGTCATCGCCATCGCCATTGCCATGTTTAGTCGAAATTATGTTGTTGGGGGAAGGGGGGGGGGGGGTTTTCATATTTATATTACACGAAAGTTTGTTCCAATTAATGATTTTTGGAAATCATTAATATTATTATAAAGGGGGTGACCAAGTAGATAGATGTCGTGTCGTGCCATAAAATGATTCCTTCGGACACATCATGGGACTATTTCTTTTATTACACAATAAATGTGAATGTCCACCCCCCCTACCCCCAAGAAATTTGATGGGGAATATGGTGATGATGTATACATTTTCTTTAGTTCGTTTTATATTTACAGGGACTCCAAAGGTCGAGTAAATGATTGGTTTTTTTTTCGTTGGCGTGGGAGATGTCTGAGATGATGGCGGCTAAGACCAGTAGAGTTTTGAACACAAAGCTGTGTTGCCTTCGTTTCTTGTCCGTCATAAAAATAAATTTGAAGACCGCGTCGTTAGTACATAAGTTGTTATTCGTTTGATTACGATATCGATTGAAATTGGTTGTATTAGTTATAATGCACGCTTTTGCTTTTGGAAAGGTATATGATTATGACTGCACCACTCAGATTGATTGAATGGAAAGATGATAATGCAAAGAGCCATCACCCCACTTGATCGGCTCAGCTGGGCTCTCTCGATGGCATACCTTATTTTATTTAATTAATCTCCTGAGTTTTGAATAAACATGTTCAGCCTCGACAAGCTAAAAAGATCATTCGATTATCGTTGTGCGTTTGTTTGCGGGTGAAGAGATCAGGCATTAAATTCGAGGGGTAAGTGAGAAAACGTGGAGGAGATGGAGATGCCACCAGTTAAATTAACCAAAAGTCAAACAACTCACTAACTTATCAGGACAAGACAAATTGGGTTACCATTGTGTGGGGAGGGAGGGAGGAGATAAGTTCAATGACGTTTTTAAGTTAATTGATATTTGAACAGAGTCAGTCGTGAAGAATTCATTAGACGTGTACGCCAGTCAGCCCTCACAATCAAGATGATATGATGATGATGCTGGTTTAAAGTGGGTCGGTCGAATGCCCCCACTATTGTTGGGCTAGCTTTTCAATTTTTTAATGTGGCCCCTTGAATTGAATTGGGTCCATTTATTCTGCTAAAACTAAGGGCTTGGTGGCATGTGAGGGGTGGGGGGCCAACCACTGTCTGGCATGACATAATAATAATCAAAACACCAAGAGGGTGCCCATGGGAAGCACAAGCATATGGCATGAGATCACATGTTTATTTCATTTTTTTGGCTGTTCTCCCGTGTCATTGTCGGGATCATGCGGTTGTCCTAACAAAGCACTACCCCCCACACTTAATCTATCGTATGGATCATATTATTTGATTCACTAGGCTTCACCATACATTCTGTGTTCTTCGGGAACCTAGCAAAATGTAACGATGTTTAACTTGCCTGCCTCGTACTCCCTCCTCGATAACCCATTCAAGCTTCCAGACATCGACAGCCGAACATAATTTATATTACGGTAATCACAAAGTTACATGATACACCACCGCCACCGCATTGTTTCTAACAATTTTTTAGAGAATATTAATGAGACTTCGAGTCCGGCATTGCCATCGGCAAGGTTTTATACATAGTGAATATTGTCGCCCCCTTTGTTTCGCAGTTGCTGGCTTTCAATATTCAAGAAGCTTGAGCGAGGCGGATACACGCATCACCGGCATGTACTGCGGGAAGAGTTTTGTTCAGGGTTCTGCATACGAGTTACCGAAGGTCTGGCTTATCTGTGGCAATTTGCGCCTGATCATCCCGAATGATTTCCCCAATGACGTTAGTAGGGCACAACAATGCTACCTTCTGGATGCTAGCAGACTACAACAAGGGTTTATCGAGAGACGATACTGTCAGTTGCTTTACCACAATTACGCATGGTATCAAGCAGCTCTGTGGTGACAAAGTCGGCGTCCGGCTCTATCTCCAAGATTGCAAGGTTCGTTACGAAACATACGACTTCTGCTTCACCTTCTGATATTATCATACACCGGATCGATGTCAAACGACTAAGGTCCTCGTGTGTACGCATAAAAAAAATATTAGTCTTATAACCCTTTGGTATGATCGTTGTTATTGTTTTTTTCTTGAATCTAGCAAAAGGAGAACAAAGTTGATTTATTCAAGCTCAGATCATCATTCATTAAAATAAAAATATATAATATGTCACACTTTCACTTAACAGTTCACTCACTCTTTTAAGACAGTTGGAGTTGACTGTTCTATAATATTATCATAACTATATGTATTGGAAATGGATAATTTGAATTAGGAAACTAAAAATCATTGCTCCATATGTCACGAGGCCCCCTCTATCCTTTAAGTAAATTGAAGTTTGTTAGAACATTGTTCCCGAAATTTGTGTAATAAATGTTTTACCTTACACAATCCATTGATGCGCTTGCACATAAACATCATTCAAGCTATAGCCCCAAAGTAAAAAAAAAAAAAGAGAAATCATTGTTTTTTTTTTCATCAGCCGAAACTCACATTGAACAACAACAGCAGCCGAAGAAGATGAGTTTACTGAAAAATACAAAGTTTTCTGAAGACATTTAGGCGATTTAATTGGCGAAAGGGAGATTTGACGCCTTTAGGTTTGACCCTTCAACAGTATTCAACCGAGCCCGTTGGAAGCCCAACTCAAGAAGAATGCACGGCCCTGGGGACAAGCCCATGGTCCTTTACTCTAGCTCGACGCCAAGCTCAACAAACGATCGATTCGCGCGCATTCTGACATCCAGATGCGGCCGGACAAACCCAAAACGTATATATTGTACCTACTTTCTGCATCCTAATGCCTCTTCTCCCCCTGAGGACGAGATTCGGCCGATCCTGATAATGGCAGCCTTCTTTGTTGTCCGTGGCCGGTCATATTCTTCCCTCCTCGGACGAGGACGCGGCAACCATGATCCGATCCTCGACGTAGTTTCGGAAGCCATACTCAACTCCACCACCAGAGAAACCAAACCCCTGCTATCCAATCGGACCCTGCTTTCGCTCCTCCCTTCGTTCACACCCCAACACTTCACCTCGCTGATCGCCGTCAACCCCTTCGGCCTCCCCCCGCTATCTCTGTTTTCGTTCTATGGCTTTCTCTCCTCCGTTCCTGACTTCTGCCTCCCCCTACCTTGCCATGTCACCATGGCAAGGTTCCTCGCGTCCCATCGCCTGCTCCCACAGTCGCAATCAGTCGTTTCGTCCCTTGTGGCCCGTTCCGGCAGGAACTCGGCCTTCCCTCTCTTCGATGCTTTTCGTCAAGCAGGGGGAGAGCGTGCCGATTTGTTCCTGTTCGAAGCACTCGTCATTTCGTATGCGGAAGCAGGTTTTGTCTGGGACGGGATTCAGGTGGTTAGGATGGTGAGGAGGTGGAAACTCGGAGATCTTTCGCGTGGATGTCACTTGTACTTGATCGATCGGATGTTGCATTGCTCCGATTGTGATTGTGAGGTGGCTTTGGGATTCTACTTGGAGCTACTGGATTGTGGTTTCCCAGGGAATCCGAAGCACTTCAACATTCTGATGAGCTGGTTCTGCAGGGACCGCAAGGTGAATCGAGCACGGAAGATGTTCGACGAAATGCCAAAGCACGGCATGGTCCCAAATGCCGTGAGTTACAACACTTTGATCAATGGCTATTGCAAGGTTGGAAATTTAGATGAAGGGCTGAGGCTGAAGAGGGTTATGGAGGAAAAGGGGATTGCCCCGGATCGGTTTACATATGCCTCCTTGATCAATGGATTGTTCAGGGAGAGCAAGGCTGAGCTCGCAAATGAGTTGTTCGAGGAAATGTGCGGAGTCAGAGGCTTGGCTCCGAACGATATCATCTGGACGACTCTTATACATGGACATTGCAGACATGGGAGGATGGATATGGCGGTGGAGGTTTACAGGAAAATGCTGAGTGCTGGGGTAAAAGCTGATGTAGTTGCATACAATGCGCTGATTAACGGGTTCTGTAAGATGGGAAATCTCGTGGCAGCGAGGGAACTCCTTGATGAGATGAAATCGAGCGGATTGATACCCGACAAGATCACATACACGTCACTGATCGATGGGTTCTGCAAGGAGGGTGACATAGAATCTGCCTTGGCACTTAGGAAGGAGATGGTTCAACAAGGGGTTGAACTCGATGACATTGCTTTCACGGCAGTCATATCGGGGCTTTGCCGTGCAGGGCGAATGGTGGAGGCAGAGAGCGTGATGAGAGAAATGGTTAGGTCTGGAATGAAACCAGATGATGCTACCTATAATTTGGTCATGGACGTGTTTTGTAAGAATGGTGATACTCGGATGGGCTTCAAGTTACTCAGGGAGATGCAGAACAGCGGGCGTGTGCCGGGAGTCATCACATACAACGTGCTCATGAATGGACTTTGCAAGAAAGGTCGGATGAGAAACGCGGATGCACTTCTGAACGAGATGCTGACTTCCGGCGTGGTCCCAGATGACATTACTTACAACACACTGTTAGATGGTCACTGCAAGCATGAAAATTATGCAGACGTAGACGCAATAAGGAACGAGAAAGGTCTCGTTCAGGATTACGCATCTTACACAGCGCTCCTCGACGACCTGAGCAAAGCGCCGAGATCGCGCTGAAGGCAAAATGACCAAACTTAGACTGGACACGGTGATGCATATGTTATCCGCACCATCCGGGTGGCTATCCTCGTCGCGTTTACTCGTCTGGGCTTGCATTAGGGTTCTGATGCATTGGTTGGGGATGGCACACCCGTCTGAGTTCGACTGATGCGAGCCTGCTGCACTTTCGAAAGGGTGCACTTTGAAACAAACGCTGAATTACGGGGGGCAATTTGAAAATCTCCGTTAATAAGAACCTCTGCCATTTACGGCTTCAGTCCCAGAATTTGGAGAAGGCGGCGACAATGGAGGGATCGGAGGATCCGCTCGCGAACGCCATGGCCGATCTCTTCACCAACCTATCATCCATGGTCAAATCCGAGCTCCAGGTCGAACTTCCACCCTGCGATTCCAGTCCCTGTCCCTTTCTTCATCGATAGATTGGTTTCCTTGGAGATTACTGGTGTTTTCGGTTTTGTTTTCCAATTTTAGGGCACGAATAATCAGCTGGAGCTGCTGGAGAAGATGAACGCCAGGGTCGCCAAGGAGTACTCTGGGTTCGGTGACGTCGCGTCGGGGCTTAGGGTTTTCGTCGAGCTGCTCAGCTCGAAGAGCAGCGGGTTCGATGATTATGTCAAGGAGATCGACGCGATCGAGCACAAGGTCGCCGATTTCGAGGCTGTGGTTGCGATGCTCGATAAGCATGTGACTCTACTTGAGTCGAAGGTGCAGTCCGTCTATCAGAATTTCTCGTGAGGAAAGGGAGTCGGCTAGCTCGACGACAAAGAGCCCTCCCTGGCTTTGATCGGCAGCAATCGCGATGAATCATTGTTTGTTGTTAAATCCAGTGAAGTCGATTTCATTGTTTCAAATACATTATTCTGTAATGAGAAACTGCCAATCTGAGCTTCGGCAAGTGCATATCACCTCGCCATTGCTCTCACAACAACAATTAGAAGGTATAACAGCGGAGTACTGACTCGAAAATTCGAAAAACATATGCAAACTTTCTTGGTATTCGGAGATTGAACTAAGAATGAGGAAAACGGACTGATGACGAGTCTTGCGTTCATGGCTTCCAGAGAAGGGTGGTTTCGGCGATCATGGAAGTGACCACGTATGGATCCATGTTCGATGCTGGCCTCCTGTCCTCGAAGTAGCCTTTCCCTTCCTTGTACGTGTCCCGGCCCACCCTGATTGATGCACCGCGATCCGCAACGCCCTGCTCGTAGAACACGAGAGTCTCGGAGTCAGAACAAGTTCGCAACACAATGAGTTATTTGTCAGATCAGATCTTTGTCTCGCTTACCCATTTAAAAGTATTGATGTCGGCCGTCTCGTGACGGCCTGTGAGGCGGCGTTCATTGCCTTCTCCGTATGCCGCGATGTGCTCCTTGTGCCTCAGCCCGAGCTTTTCTATCGCCTTCTTGATGACTTCGTATCCTCCTTCTTTCCTCATGGACTTGGTGCTGAAACGCAAACAACACCAGACATGAGCAAACCAGATTCCTTGGCACAGGCGTAGAGATTCAACGAAATTACCTGTAGTTAGTGTGAGCACCGGCTCCATTCCAGTCACCCTGAATGGGCTTTGGGTCGAATGAGACGACAACCCCGGCAAGTTCCGTAATCCTCTGTTAGAAGAATTGGACATTTCAAAAGTTAATTACAGATCCTAGTTGAAGCTGCTGAATGTTACAGGGACTGGAATTACCTCCAGGATGTAGCGTGCAATCCACAGCTCGTCCGCAGCGGAGATCCCGATGGAGGGACCGACTTGGAATTCCCACTACATCATCAGGAAACAGCAATAAGCATCCATGCCCTCGTATGGGGACCTCTAATCAGCGATGACACCTTGGAATCTTACCTGTCCTGGCATGACTTCACCATTGATGCCACTAATGTTGATTCCTGCGTAGAGGCAGGCCTTGTAATGGGCGTCGACGACATCTCTGCCCCATGCTTTATCGGCTCCAATGCCGCAATAGTAAGGGCCCTGTTGGTCGCACCATGGTTTCTTTGAGTTTCCGAATGCATCGACAATGTAATAGCACATGAGAGTAAACAAACACGCGGAAGAATCAGACCTGAGGACCAGGATAGCCGCCCACTGGCCACCCGAGCGGCCACTGGACGTCCTTCTGCAACAGGGTGTACTCCTGCTCAATCCCATACCATGGCTCTTCAGCCGCAACATCGGGATGGCTGAAAATCTTGGCCGCAGCATTCCTCTTGTTGGTCGGGATCGGCTCTCCCGCTGGAGTGTAGGTATCACACATGACCTGATCGAATCAAGAAACATCAAACGGCCGATAAAAATTCCAGAACCCGTCTCCGACGAAGTGGTTTTTACGTGGGGGGATTCGAACAGAAGGGACTTACGAGGATGTTGTTGCCTCTCCTGAAAGGATCCTTGAAGATCGACTGAGGACTGTTCATTCAACGCGAAAATAATCCATCAGGACACCATCCGAAAACGCACGAACTAATCCCTTAACGAGACCGGGGACTCACTAGAGGATCACTTCGCTGTCCTGTCCCGGAGCCTGGTTAGTGCTGGAGCCGTCGTAGTTCCACTTGGGCAGCTTCGAAGGGTCGGTCACCGGACCCGACAGAGTCTGCAAGATTCCCAAGACGGGGGTCAATGATCGAAAATCCATCTTTACGACAGAAAAACTTGACGGAGCATACGAAATGCAAGTCGAAACATACCCTGGCTTTGCTCCTCAGGTCCATCCCATTTCCTCCAACCCTTCAAACAAGAAAACCAAAACCAGGGGAACGAAAGTAAGACTCTGATTTCTCTGCCAACAAAAAAGCATACGACCGCGGTCGTGGCCAGTCCATACCATATGTACTCGGCGATGATGGCCTTGTCGGGGCAGTCGGAGAGGTTGAGGTTGATGAGATCGGTGAGGAGCAGCGACATGGTTGCGAGAAGCTCGAAGATCGAAACGGGGTTTATCCGGTGAACGGAATGCTCGATGGGGAATGGTGTGACCTCCGGCTAAGATTGTTAGGCCCTTTATATAGCGGATTTCATCTGTTAGGCGCTCTCTCATTGTACAATTATTATTATTATTATTTTAACAGCAAGATTCAATAAACATTTCTTCGTATTTGGTCAAATATTTCGTACCAAAGTTCTTCCCGTAATGGAAAAACATTTAATTGAGAAAAAAAATATTTAATAATAAATATATATACTTTTGTTTATAAATATTTTTTACTTTTTCTTGGAGGGAATAAAATCCAAAAAAAAATAAACGTTGTATTCATTGGTACCATGTGGTTTCTCTTCGCCTTTCGTCTTGGGCATATATATGCAAAGAAACCCTTATCTTCTTTCCCATCAGCTATTTGTCCAAAATTTTACAAATTCCTAAATTAACCCAAAAAATAAATAAATAAGTTTAAGTGTAAGAAATCATTTGTTTTATTTATTTTTCAAAATTGACGTGCGTATTTTCCGTGACCACCGTTTTTATTTTTTTTTCTTTTCTCTTTTTGGGCTTATAGAGGAACAAAAGCTAGTAGCTATTGGAATATAAGTATTTTATTCCCTCCCATTCAAAAAGCTTGACTTTGATTCTCTGCCAACCAAAAATTATTCAATTTTTTTTTTAAGATTAAAAAACATGAAATTGTCCACATCCTTGACATATGAAAAGAAAAATATGACCAATATTTAATCGGCTAAAAAGCTTGATTATTTAACATTAATGCTCTTTTTAATGTTAATATAAAGTCAACGAGGGGGTTGCATTGGGGGCGTGCTGTCTGACGTTTCCGTCGCGCGAAACGAAAAGGTTGACCTTCACACCGGCCGCGCGAGCTGGTTCGGCGACGATCTTATCGTCACTGTCCACGCGATTCCCTCCCTCGCGTGTACGGGAAGGAGCCGCGGGATGGACGTCGGGACTTAGTCAAATGTTGGTTTCAGAGCATCGTGAAGGGGCAAAGCCTGATTACTATTCACTTACTATGAACACTCTTCTCGAGAACCTGAATTTGTTAACATTTGGCTCATAACTCACGCATCATTAAACCGAGTTTTTGTTATCATTAAATGAATTCATCGAGATCAAGGTCGTGGGCTATAATCACGATGCCGAGGGTATTGGTTTTTCTTGTTCCGGCCGAAGTTGGCAATGTCTAGTCTTGGCATCACGTCCCTCGTAAGGGGGAAAGGAAAAAAAAAAAAAGACATCCTCATTTACATAGAACAAGGTTGTCCTAGGATGCCGTAACCGAGGCACGAACTTAACGTTGTAGGATCCCATAACCGGAGGTTTCAAACTATGAACGTTAGGGTTTCCCGCGTGCACGCACTAGGATCATCATGACCGAGGTTCACAGATGGGAACGCTAGGGTTTCAAGCAAACATATCCTACAGGATCACCGCGACCGAGGTCGACAGGCATACGTTACGGAGGATCCAAATATAACCGACGGCGTGTGGTTGCGGGGTGCAACTGCGAACAATACCGGTCAATCGACGCCGTGGAAACACTCTCGTATATGGGGACGCTTAAAGAAGCAACAAAACCATACATGGCTTAGCCAAAGCCTTTTGCATAAAATTTTGAGTTAGAGGCCCCTCAATTTCTTTATTGTTCCATAATCGTATTTATAGACGATGGTCACGTTCTGATCAAATCAAATCAAATAGGTAAATTAATAGATAGGAAGTAAAATTTTGATTCTCCTTTTTTAAATATTTCATTAAAAAAATTATTATATCATATATAAAAAAATTGTATTACTTTAAGAGGGAAAAAGGGACAGAGTGTGTCTCATGTGGATAAAAAAAATATATGCATTTTTATTTTATGTGACTTATACAATTAATTAAGTAAAACCGCGTGTTTTTCCTCCGTCGGTCCTCGTTGTGGATCCGGCTGCGATCGGCGACGACCGGATCGGGAAGATCCTCTCGGACATCGAACGCTGTCCACAACCCCAAGCTGAGGTAGCTGCCTTCCCCTCCCTCTCACCGGTCCTACTTCCAGCGTTGCTCTCCCTCCGGCGAGCGCTCCTCTCATGCTGTGGTGAGATATCCGTTTTGTAGGAGGTTATAGTTGACTGCACATTGGATGTGAATGAAGCAGTGCGTAGAGTCACTTACAGTGTAGTGGCTGCGCGAGCTGGTTTGGCGACGATTGTATCGTCAATTCCACTGTCTACGCGATTCCCTCCCTCGCGTGTACGGGAAGGAGTCGCGGGATGGACGTCGAGATTTGGTCAAATGTTGGTTTCAGAGCATCGTGAAGGGGCAAAGCCTGACTATTCACTTACTACGAAGCGCGCGCTCTTTTCGAGAATCTGAATTTGTTAACATTTGGCTCATAACTCACGCATCATTAAACCAAGTTTTGTTATCATTAAATGAATCCATCGAGATCAAGGTCGTGAGCTGTAATCACGACACCTGAGGGTATTGTTTTTCTTGTTCGCAATGTCTAGTCTTGGCGTCACAAGGGTGAAATAAAAAGAAGAAGAGCATCCTCATTTACATGGAACAAGGCTGTCCCAGGATCGCTGTAACCGAGGCACGAATGCGACGTTATTATAGGATCGTCATAACCTGAGGCTTTGAACCATAAAAGTTAGGAAAAGTGCTGTTGCATGCAATATTTTAAAACTGTTGATTCTCATGAAAATTGAAACCTGTGATTCTTGTTTTTGTTGAAGGATAATTTGTGTTGGCTTCGTAATTCAGTACATGTTGTTCGGTCTTATGGCTAAAAAAACTGGTTACCTTATTATTACGGGTTAACGGAAATAATGCATGTTGTCTGTCAAAATGGGCGCAGCACAATGTTTGCACCATGGAGGATGCCAGTCTGACAATGGCGACCAGCATTAGTTTAATTCCATCTAGACTGGTGTTTACTGGTGCTAAATATTGACCGTATGGCTTAAGAGCTTTGAATTGATCGCCGCTCACTGTTTATGGTAACAGGATTCCAAGGGATCTTTTTCGTGTAAGAGTGTATCTAGGTTATGGACTACACTAATATGCTGAAACTGCACACCTCCTGATTGAATTTGTCTATTGGTTATATAAGGGGGAAGTTGGCATTATGAAGGCTCTTTTCTTTGTGGCAGGGATCCAAAATTCGTGCAATGGAGGAATACGGCTCATGGAGGCTGAAACTTCTCTCTGTTGGCGGGCAATGTGTAGGCAATTGCAAGCAGAAGCTCAGGTGCATGCATTCTTGCAGCAACTCTATCCGTGTGTTGGTGACACATTGGGAAAGAAAAAGAAATGGATACACTGATTATTTCCAAGGTGTTTTATTTCTTCTCTATACCAACTTGACAAATGCATATCACCAGGAACTTAGCATAGTCTGTTGTGAATATGAACCATTAAGCGTAGTCCCCATCATGCTCAGCTGGTGGATGATATCAGTTTCTACAACCTGCAAAATGATGATAAAAGCCGGTCTCCCATTCAAGTATCCTAGTAAGACTTGACCACAAGAATGGTAGTTGTATGTCTGGTTTGGACTAGAGGTGAGTCCTTGATTGAAGATTTCATGGGATTGAGTCTGGACGGTGATGAATAACTTATTTCTGTTTAACCGAGGGGCCTCAATTTGCTAGAATGTCCCCTAATCTTACTTCTAGGATGTCTTCTTTGTTCCTTTAACAGGAAAGGTGCTCTGATGTTGCTGCAATGATGGGTAGTGAAGCAGCTCTGCATGCTGCTGAATCGTTGAATTGTATTGACTTACTAGAGAACATACTTCCCGCAACAGTTTCTGATTACATTAGCTTGGTCAAAGCTCACACTGATGCTGGTAGGAAGATTTTTTATTGCTTGGTTGAAATATGCTGTACATATATGTAGTCTGACCTTAACGGTACTCGCAGGAACGAACTACTGGTTTGTTACTCGACAGCTACTCTTGGTTGGCCCAATGCTTGATTTTTCTGATGCCACAAACAGGAAGACTGCTGCTACATTTTTACGGGCTTTGTTGCAGTGCCTGCCTGAATGTGAAGTGGACGATGATGGAAACGTGGTTGCATTAGTGGTGGACAACATAAATCCGGGGGGGGGGGGGGGGGGGGGGGGGGGGGAAGTGGAGAATGGGCTAATGCAGTAATCACTCAGGCAAGAAAACATTCAGCAACAGGCAAATTTGAAGATGCAGTTCTTCGGGTCATTGAAGAGCTTGCACGGCCTTGCAGGGAAAGAGCTGATGACTTAATGCAGTGGATACATTGACTTGCTGTGACAGGCCTTCTCTTAGAGAACACAAAGTCCTACTATTTTACTTACTACAAGGCAAAGCTATTGAGCCTGGAGATCTTTTTCACTCCTTATTGCTTTCAGGGGTACAGACATTACGGGGTTTCCCCTTAAGCATTTAACCAGTCATGTATTTGCTGTATGAGTCAGTCACAGGTTCTTCAATTTTGGATTGACTACTTCCTCAGATAACAACACTTATGCTAGTCTCTTATGGGGACTGAATATTAGAAAGCTTAATCTCATATATGCTAGTCTTTATGGGGAGGTGGGACTGAAGCTGGAACTGATGAAGAGGAATCAGTCATTTCTGTTCTAGGGGAAGGTTTCGCCAAAATTCTTCTCTGAAGTGACAAATATCCAAGCCTCTCAACTTCATCACAGGTCAGTCGGGCTGATTAGCCTGTACTTTGGAGACGAGAAAAGGGACTTGCAAAGGTACAAATATTAATTTTTGGCTGTTATATTTCCTGGGTTTTCCTCTTCTATGTAAATTCAGTTACTTCTCAAGACCCATAACTTTAACACTCTTTTCCCGTGAATCAGGCTGAGACAGTGTTTGTCTGTGTTTTCCGAGCATTATCCGTATCTTTTGAACAAATACAAGGTAAGAATTGTCATTGATATTGTCTCTCATTTTCATGTTGCTAAAGATGGTTTGATCTGAATAGATTGAAGTCAATAGGTGTTCTAATAAGTAACAACTTTCAATGATGCAGGAATTGCTGTCCAAGGCATTTGTTCTGGTGATCCGATCTATGTGGCCTGGCATTGATAAAAATCCTGGAGGCTCCATATATATGGTATCTAACTTGCGGAAGTGTGCTGTTCAAGCTTCACGTTTCTTGCTTCAAATGATGGAGGCTCCCTTGTATGCCAAGGAGAGTAAAAAGGAGGAAGCTAGTCCAGAATCTTCAGAATCCATTGATAGTCCGGATTGGAGGGCTTGCCACGTAAAGCAACTGAGGTACCTTTTTGGATGCGATGACTAGTTCTTAGTTATTACTTTTCCACCGCAAAATTTTGAAAAGCAGCAATTATGTAGACATTGGCAAGTTTGCCCATCGAGTAATCTCAATGAATCTGAAAGGAAGGATGAGTTGATGCAGTCAGCTTTTGGTGCCAACTGCAGATGGCTTTTTTTCCTTTTTCTTTCTACGCAACTTAAAAGCAACTCTGTTCAACAGGTGGCTAGCTCCACAGGAAAGAGGATGCCTGCTGAGAGGTTATATGCCGCCGTGCTCTGTAGAATACTTGTCTTGCTTAAACCCAACAAATCAGAACAAGAAGCAATAAAAATATTAAGGAGGCTTATGAACAGTGTAGTGGTGGTCTTGGCTTCAGAGAGAGATCTCCTCAAGGATTTGAGGAGATTTGCAGAATGCCTCAGGAGCTTTAGGTAGAAGTTCGGATCAAGAGTTGTCGAGAGATCAAATTGAAGCTACTTTCGGTAACCAGCAGCAAACCCTTTAGTGACTGCATAAATCGTTAATGATTTCAACCATCAAGTCTATATCGATTGTTGTTTTAACCTCCTAGATCATGGAAAATTCCAGTGCTTGGTCTTTTCTTCTGATCAAAACGCTCTACAGGGAGACTGAGACTCAAGTTTAACCTGGACCTCGAGGGATCCAGTGGAGTGCCTAAAACGCCGGTACTGTGCATGACTAGGACGACCAGGACAAGCAGAGCCAGACGGGGAAGAATCATCGTCTTGTGACGATGATATCTCGGCCCAATCTGTCGCCTCCTATTGCTTCATGATCGATATTAGTTCTGTAGTAGTTTGCCTCCCCATTGGTCCTTGGTTCGGATGCCAATGCAGATAAGTCATCTCCTTTCCTGGTATGGCAGAGCAGACAAGAGAGGAGAGGAGAGCACGCACGCACGCACGCACGCACGTACGTGTCCACTTCTCTGGAAGTCTGGGCGGGCGCCCACCTTTTCCACAAGGACCCAATCGGATCCCACTCACAGGGGATAAACATTTTTTAACCAAATCCAGACATGATGGGTATGATGAACCTTCTCATCCTCTCCCCTCTTCTCACGAGGGTGGGCGGGCGGGCTACAAATGTCAGGATTAGGTATGGGACATGGAAAGAGACAAGAGACAATTCCCCCAACACCCACATGTCCTGGGAAAGTAGTGGTTGGTTTCGGAGGCTGAGTGTGCTGTTGTTCTGGTGTTTTTGTCAAAATAGTGTGCTGGTCGGTCGAGTTTCATGAATTGTTTATGGAGCCCTATACGATGTATGTGGATATTGGTTTTCAAAGGTCAGGTTTAGGAAAACTAATTTCGGAGGTGGTTTTATTTTAATATTGACTTGGCAACGACGGCAAGCCGAGTTTGAAACTGTTTTGATATTCCCCATGTTTTGGTGTCCCATGTTTTGGGCCAAGTACCCTCCCCCCCTCCCCTTTTTAATTCCACTGTAATGAGATTTTGTATGTGTCTTTATGCTTTGATTCCAAGCAAATGGGAAAGAAAAGGAGTTTGCCCCTGATTAGTACCTAAATTGTTCGTATCACAAATCCCTCCCCTCTCAAAGTTTAGTATCCCCACTTTTGCTCCAATCTAGTTGTTAATGCAGTTTATGTCGGAATTCGGACAGAGTAAAATGTGTGTTGGGTTGGGCTTGCTAGTTTCTTTTACCATCTCATGCCATCTGGTCACACTAAGGAATGAAGCTAATTACTGTTTGTAAAGTTTGATTCTCGATCAGGATTTCAATTTGATAAGTATCAACTCCAATTCTGAGTTTGAAATTTTCGATCGTCTACGATAACTTGAAATTTCTGATTGTCTACGACAATTGGAGTTCGAGAACGTGAGTCGAGTTTAACCGTCCACGATAACTCAAGTTTGAGAAGTACTTTTAACAAGTAATGTTGGACCACGACAACTCGAGACAAAAACTTTTTTGTGCTACGTATGATTTCATTCCACTAACTTTTGAAATTCATGGCAGTTACTGTAAATTTTTATTCTAATGAAAACACGACCTTTATTTACTATTACGTTTATTTTATTTTATTTAACTAGTGATCACACATTTCAATGAACATTTTTCCACGCCTCGCTTCTACTGCCTGCATTTTCGTGTTGTGAGCCGTTTTTTTTTAAATTTTAAATGAAGAGGAAGAAGGAGAAGGCGACAAAAAGCAAACGGACAATGACAAAAAGGTTTTTCGTCTGTTCATCACCAATCTGTCATCGTCATCATCTAAGAACGGCGAAGGTGTTATAAATATATGTTATTATTACCAGCATCACAGACAAAACGGTGCTCATATCCATCCTTAACTGTTTAGTTCCCCTGTCCCTTTCTTCGTCCCCCCCTCCCCCCCCAACCTCGCCTCTCGTTAAATTTTAACCACCACTTTTGCGAAAGATAGAGAAAACTGCTCCCCCGTCAGTTTCTGGGTGTTTCTCCGAAAGGTTGGGTTTTGAGTTAGAGATGGTGGTTTTGGTATCACAGGACACGAGCTCCGTTGTTGATTTGGTGTCCCGGACTGGGAGGCACCTCCAGAGGTACGACCACAAGGGCCGCCGCCAAGTCGTCGGGTTAGTTCCATGGCCATCTTTTTTTTTGCCTTTTCCTTTCTGGGTTTTGGTTATTGTTGGGTTTTGCCCTTAAAGTTTCGATCTTTCATCCTGAGGGGTTCTGTCGATTTCATCTCCCTCGTTTTGTTGTCATGTTCGGAAGGAGTGGTGTTAGTTTTCTGTTGTTGCATGTCATTTGTGGATCCCCTGTGCTGGGGGGGGGGGGGGGGAGTTGAGGATAGATTGTTCTGGGGTTGTCCCTTTTGGAAAATCCTCCCATTAGGACATTGAAGGATATACTTGTTTGTACCTCCTGTTAAAGTTTCTCGATTGGGGCTGGATGGAGATTTGTGTATTCCATTACAGGAAGGGTGGGCTGGGGGGACCCTACAACCTCATCCACAATGTTAAAATTGGACACGGTCCTTGATCACATTATTTTGATGTTGTTGTTTTCCCCCAGTTAGGAGGGGTGGTGTTGTTATTACATAAAGTGTTGGGGTGCCGCTGCCGTTGTGGAAATTGTCCAGTGTGAATGCTCCCTCAATCATAGATCTCGATTAGTATATATTCTAATGGCCGACTGATAGCTGCTTTTTCTTCATGGCCTGTCCCACTTGACATTTAGTTACAGACAACAGATGGAAAATTATGTAGTAGAACAGTAGCTCCAGGGTGTGGACTTATATGTGGACAAAGTCGTCTCCTTATCTTTCATTAGTTTCGCGTGCGATTTTTTTTTTTTTGATAGGCTGATAATGATTGTGTAATTTGTGCCGCATCGATGAGTGTGGCTTGATGTCGTTTCTGTTCCCTGCGAGGTTGACTGTTTGATTTGTCTAATGGCAGATGCATACCGTACAGATATAAAGGCAAAAAGACTGACCAGTCTTTGGTGGACGAGCAAGAGCTGGAAGTTCTTGTTATAAGTTCACAGAAGGGTAAAGGATGGTTGTTTCCCAAGGTGCGATATACATAATAAACAGAAACCATATAGATGAATTTCTATCGGCAAGTTTCATAGTTCTCTTCTTACGCCATCGTGATCTTCTGCAGGGTGGTTGGGAAATGGATGAATCTATCGTTGCTGCTGCATTGAGAGAAACTGTGGAGGAGGCTGGAGTCAGAGGCACAATACAGGTGAGGCTCCGAGACGTACTATACAGATAAGACAGCGTTGGGCAATTTCCTTTGGTGTCCTATACGTCGTTGAAGTTGAATATATTTTTTTTTAAGTAGTTGAAGTTGAATTGGTTGCGTTACAGATGCAATTAGGACAGTGGAGGTTCAAGAGCAAGAGCCAGGATGCATACTATGAAGGCTACATGTTTCCTCTGCTAGTTGACGAGCAACTGGACGTCTGGCCGGAGAAGAATATACGCAAGAGATTTTGGGTACGTACACGACGTGCGTCCACATATCCTCCAGTACGATTCGTTTTTGCAGTTGAGCAGATGAAGCTCATAAGAAACCTGGAATATAATGCAGATGAGCATCGCGGAAGCAAGGGAAGCCTGTCAACAGTGGTGGATGAAGGAAGCCCTGGAAGTTTTGGTCAATCGACTCACCTGCAGGAGGGAAGAGGAAGCCTTGATACAGTTCTTGCAGGTCCAGTGTTCGAACTAGAGTTTCCCTTCCGTCACGCTTGTGCCTGTGCCTCATGTATATAAGCATTCGGTAGAATAGCTTAATGCTGAAGGAAATGTAATGTAGTGATCCCAGCAGAGCAACTTCTGTTTTCAATGTCGGAATATTCAATAACAGTGTACAAATGCAGTTACTCTGTTGTACTCATCTCAGCTTGCTTGCTTATGAATCCGATGTTTGATTCGATTCCGGGATCTTTCCTCAACCTGGTTTTGACCGATGTCCTCTAATGCTTCACGGTGTTCTAAGCCTATGCAAACTTCTTGTTCTCTCAAAAAGACATTGTCCCAAATCACCACATCCAGTAATGCAGACTGCATCACTTCAATCTATCATCACTTGCTTTTGGATCAGGGAAACTTCTCATGAAGGTTTGTGGGCTTTCCCTTGTGTTGTGGACTGGAAAAAGAAAAAACACAAAAAAACTGGGCAAGCACCCACCAATACTTTTGTCTGCATCATGCATGTGAATATTCCTCCATGAAGGTTTTTTGCCTCCTACTGATAAAGTGGGTAAAGCTTGATAATCTCCATTACTAGGATCCAACTTCAGAAGCTTTGCCAATATCCTTCCTAAGAACTCACTGAGATTTTCATAGTCACTTTTGATTTAGTATCCAGTCACCATTTGGTACCATTCTTGCCTTTTTTGCTTCCACACTCAACTAAAAAACTTGCTAATTAAAGAGCTCCTCCCCCATCAAAAAACATTTCCTTACAACCTCAGTTGGATCGAAGAAGATGGAAACTAGAACGGCTTGTAATAGGGAGGTCCAATTACTTCCTCTCTGTGTCCCTAGTTGTTGCTGTTTTCGGGTTTGGTTCGGTCAAGGGCTCTGATTCCTTCATCTATGATGGCTGCACTCAGCTGCGGTACTCGCCGGGCTCAGCCTACATGTCGAGCCACAACTAGCTCCTTACATCCCTGGTGAACTCCACCACGTACTCGTCCTTCCTTGAACGACATGGTGTACAGGACTGTACCAGTGCAGGGGGACCTCTCGATGCCTGAGCCAAGACCGAGTCAGGGATCACGTGCTCAGGGATATGCGGGGGAACGATCCAGCTGCAGGGGTGACATGTGAGGTATTGCAGCGCAACCTTCCTCGGGGAAGAGGACGAGAAAGCCGCGTACAAGAAGTGTTGGCCCTCGGACGGGTACCAGGCAGACATGATGGGGAGGAGGGACTCGGTGATGGTGGTGGTAAGTAGTGAGTGATGATATTATTCTTCTCATTGGAAATCTGTAATTTCATGGTTTACATTTGCTAAATTAATGAGTTTTTCTCCGTAATTTCTCAGGTTTCTTTGATGCCTACTATTCATTTTATTAATCGGTGTATCTTCCTTCCTGTTGGATGAAGAAATATTACCTAAGTCATGGATTAATCTCTAAATTATTTATAAGTCTCATACCTCTGCGAAAAATGCTTTCGTTGCGGTACAACTCCCTGTCTGGTCCACTCCCGTATGGCTCGTTAACCTGTCGGGCTTTGACCGGAAGGACCCTAGAGGCCGCGGAGGGGACAACATGGCCGATCGCGACCTTCCAACATGGATCAGATCATCGTCCGTGGACAATTATCTTCGACGAAGGCTTGGTAGGATGCGGCGACGACGTGGGCCGTCCTGGCCGCTGAAGAGCACCACTGGACGGCACAAGATCCGTCGCCAGCAAACAGGCCGGTCGACAATGGCGGAGGTTGTAAAAGGAGGATGGAAAGGGCCTTGTTCCGAAATGGGCCAAGACTATCTTTCCATTGGGCCATTACCCTAGGCCCAAATTCATGTATCTTCATGTTCTTCTTTTAAAATTTTTTTAATCCTTATTTTATTTTCTCGAGGGACTTTTAAATTTATTGCGACATGGAAGCGTCAGGGTGACGTCATGAAATGGGATTGCTGGTGGGGTCAATGGAGTCAATCCATATTTTGTTTGAAATTGTGTTATTTTGTTTTCTTTTGATAAGTGGTGGGGACTCTCTAGTAAATAGACAAACCACAAACACGTTCACATCCTTGGATTTTTCTAGAAAAAAAACAAAATTGACCTTATTGATAATATTTACTTACCTAATTTTGAAAAAAATCGATAGGGGAGTGACATGATTTTTGGTGATCTTAGTCAGGCAAGTCGCGTTCAAAAGCTTAAACACACTTGTAATTAACAAATATTAAAAATCGATGATGATGATGATGATTATTATTATTATTATTATTTAAACTATAAGGTTTGAGAAGAATTGAGGAAACGAAATAATCGAACGACAATGGGAATGCAAAAATTCCTTTCACATGTTTTTCTTTTTTATTAGAGAGTAAAGTCACAGCAGACCGGACAAATATCGACGAAAACATCTTATGCCATTGCATGGGGAGGAGAAACAACAACGTTAGGACATTAAAGCATGGGAGAACCTTCTCTTCCTTTCCTATCTTCTTTTTGTCCTTAAGGTGTTGTTAGCCATTGACTCCCGAGTTGAACGGCACATCCCCCTTGATAAAAAAAAAAAAAAGTTATTTCCCGAACTAAAACCTCGACGCAATTTAGGTTTTCTTTGTTATTTTATGATTAAGATAAAAAAAAAAAATCCCATTCATAATTATTGAATTTGAACTTAGAATCTTCGAATGAATCCACGATGAAGTATTAAAGTAGTAAATCAAGCCTCATATAACGGGTCGAGTTATGGTTTTGGTTTTGTTTCAACGGAAGATTAAACTCTCATGTAAGTTTAATAAAATAATTTAAGCATGTGCATGAAATCGACTAATAATAGGCAAAAACCCTTGTTTTTTTCTCTTATCCGAATTTTTATAATTCAGGCTGAAGCAGAATGTAGAAGAAAATCAAAAAAAGTGGCTTTATAATGATTAAAAGACACACTCGCAGCAGCTTGTAAAGTAATGTACGCAAACAAGCAGCGTTTTCCGTTTGTGGACTGCGCCGGTCTTCCACGAAAAGCTTATTATGATTGTCAGATCGCATGATTCGTTCAGCCGAACTTTTGGAATAGAGCGGCGGGATTATGAAATCAAAACGATCGATGACTCGTTTTTTCTTTTATCGACGAGATACGACGGAAGTATTATTAACATTGCGGAGTCTCCTGCTAAGGAGGGAGATCGTCCGACGCCGACGGCGAAGACGACTCCCTGAGCTGGCGATGGTTCCAATTGGCCTTATTACTTGGAAAAACTGAAGGGCGTTCACGTCGACCGTACCGAATTTTTATCATCTTTTGGTACTTTTTTATATATTTGGTTTGGCCTTTCGTTCTTCGGTCAATCTTCAAAGTAGAAGAAGAGATTTTTAAGGAAAAGAACAAAATTCTAAAGAAAACAAGACGACAATAATGAGGTATTAGTGCGGGGGCGGAGGGCAGCTGTAAGAATAACGCGGAAACGAGACCAAAGACTCGCTTTTGATTTGCAAAACATTTATCAGAAAGAAGAAGAGACAAAAACACCAGGAGAGAATGACCGCTGGACATGGATGACCCCAACCCCCCCCCCCAAAAAAACCTTCTGCTTCGAAATTTTAAAAAGGCAAAATATCAATTTATGGCCTCAAGTTTGAGCCAACTTTCTGTTTTGTCATTAGCTTAGTTTATTATATAATTTTGTCACCAACTTTTGTTTTTATTTTGATTTTGGCCAATCTTGAATTTTATCGTGTGTAAGCCAAATAGTCCTTAATAGACAATTTTTATTTATCGACTAAAAAGGAAAAAAAATTTCAAAAAATGGGAAATAATATTGAAACCTTTCATTTGTTTTTTTTAAATAAAATTTTGATGGACAAATCAAGTGAATTGGAAGCAGAAGTTAACGATAGTTGCTCATGTTGTCAAAAAATATGAAAAATCGATGAAGGTCGGATGATGTTCTATTAGGGGGCGACTACTACGGATAAAGTGGATTACGTGACGAACGAATGAGAGGTCGAAACTCAACTATTATAGGACACGGGTCAGACTATATTAAGGCATTGTTTGGCTTTCGCTAGAAGAAATTCATGATTGGCCAAAATCAAAATAAAAATAAAAGTTGGTGACAAAATTAAATAATAAACTAAGTTGACAAAACAGAAAGTTTGCTCAAAGTTGATGCCATAAACGTATATTTTGCCTTTTAAAAATAATACGCAAAAATTAAATTTTTTTAAGGTAAAGTTATAAAGATTGATTTTGGGGTATTATTTTAAGAATTTTAAAATTATCCGAATTTTTTTCCGTCAAATACTATTTGGGAACGTAACTCCTATTGCTTCTTTACTCTCGAGGAGATATTCTTGTGAACGTAACTTCCCTTTAATCGGCATCACAAGCCAATTCATTTCGTAATACTTTGCGACAATACGATAACCTCATTGAGTGCGCATATTTCACGATTTCTAGATGCGGTTATTGTTTTCGCATGGTGGTTAAAGAGCGAGCGTTTAGCAAATAGCGTCCATCACTCGTGATATTCTTGCAACATTAGGCCGTAATGTCAAACCCTCTTTAATGCGCCATGAAATTGACGGGAGGTCGTCATGGTTGGTGTCTGGCTAAGATTTCCTTCATCAGTGAGGATCATTACACCTTTACTAATAAAACGTTAAACTGTCATCGGCTCTGCTGAGTTTTTCGTTGGTACCATATCACCTTATCATTATTATTATTATTGTTACTCTGAAAGTTTTAGCGACCAACGATCAAGTTTTGATAAAATCATAATGACACCCAACGACAGTTCGAGAACTTTGAAATTTTCTGCACGGCCATAACTTTCTGTCCTCGATATTACCTTCACCTAGTTTCAATATTAGCCTTAAACTAGGAACAGTGTCGAGGATTAATCCGACAATTTACTTATTTTAATCTCTGTGGGTGTTGTTGTGCTGAGGAGAAGGGAAAAGGCCGTCACTAGTTATTCACAACTTGGAAAATTGTCAAGATCAACGTGAGACAGATGTATGGCATTCTTTTCGTTTTCATTGACATTGTAATGGGTATTAATTAAAACATGTTAATTTTATAGTTTGATCAATTCCAATTACCGTGATGTTTTCCATGTTTTCCATGAAAACATATAGTGAAAGTACTCTCCTCTCTCCCATGTATCATCGCAGATCATTAAGACTTTAGTTTTGATCATAATTTCCAAGAGAAACCCGAGAGAGAGAGAGAGAGAGAGAGAGAGAGAGAGAGAGAGAAGATCTTAAGATGAGGATGAGTTGGCGCTGTCGGAACAAGACATTTCACTACGTTATTACAACACCCCTCGTCATTGTTAACACGTCTTTACTTATATATACGGAAAGAACTATTTTGTGTCTCCCTCGCATAAATAATTATAATAAGAAAAAGATTATGAAACCCCCCCAGTAATTATTCATTGAAGTAAAAGCCGTGTATTCAATCGACAGTGAAGGAGAAGGCGACAGATTCCCCCCCCCCCCCCCCCCAACTATCATTTTTCTTTTCTTTGTTTCATTGTATAAATACATCGAGTTGGTGGGAGAGGTTTCTCCTCCTCAAGATTCCTGCTCTGGTCTCTTCTCTGGCGCTCCCCAACACAAACTCAACATTCTCGGGATACTTGATTAGAGGAGATTCATCTTCGTCGTCGTCATCGTCTCAGGGTCCTAGGATTAGGACAAGAAAGATATGGGGAGGCAGCCGTGTTGTGAGAAGATTGGTTTGAAGAAAGGTCCATGGACTGCTGAGGAAGACAGAAAGCTCATCGCCTTCTTGCTCACCAATGGCCAGTGTTGTTGGAGGGCCGTCCCCAAGCTCGCCGGTAAAGAAACAATCCCCCCTACGGCTTCCATCTTTCGTGTTCGACTACATCAATGCCATGTACGGCCACGTGTACGACACACCCGAGTGATAAAGAGATTTTTCCTTTCTTCCCTTTTGGCAGGCCTGTTGAGGTGTGGGAAGAGTTGCAGGCTGCGGTGGACGAACTACCTCAGGCCTGACCTCAAGAGGGGGCTCTTGTCTGAATCCGAGGAGAAGTTGGTGATCGATCTCCACTCCCAGCTCGGAAACCGTTGGTCGAAGATCGCGTCCCATATGCCGGGAAGGACTGATAATGAGATCAAGAACCATTGGAACACCCACATCAAGAAGAAGCTCAGGAAGATGGGGATCGATCCAATGACCCACAAACCAATCCATGATGTCCAAAACCAACAACAACAACAGGAGGAGGAGGAGGAACGGGAAGAAGCTTTGACATTTCAGGCAGGACACTGTAATAAAACTGGATTAGATCTCCCCACATTGGAGAACCCACCTGAAGAACAACCTAAGACTAATGACGACCCGGGTCCAGTCCCAAGCGTGTCTTCCTCCATGTCCTCGTCACTGTCATCCCCAGCTTCATCCATGCCTAGTGACAATGGAGACTTGTTCGGGGATCTCGGGTTCCTATTCTGGGACAACGACGAGGAGGTAACGACGATGGACTTCTGGGACGAGGATTTGTTCACCTGGGAGGCCTTCCTAAGTCAAGGCTTGTCTCCTCTCCCTCCAACTCCTTCAGAACCGATTACATGGAACAGTGTCATTTAGAGAAACAATCCCGAATCCTCATCCACGCTATATGTATATAACCGGAACTGCGAAAGTCCGGAAGAATTCTGGTTTTTCGCTAGTTTGGACCCTTAAATTATCTTCGTTGGTGTACGAAAAAATTCCCGCGACTTGTATCGACCGGTGCACGTCGGGACCAATCTCGTCCCATGGCGAGGAGATCCAAAGGAACATGATTGTCACATATGTAATACAGATCCTACACAATATTCACACACCACAAAACTATCCCATGATATTGAGTGAGGATGATGATGATGATGGAGTTGGAATATACTTCTGGGGTGGATCAAAATTTGTGGTTGTTGGGAATTTTCCCACTTTATATATATTTTTTATATATAAAAATATGACTTCTACTCTCACGTAATGTGTGGTGGGTGTCATTTTGTTTGGTGACTTGCTACCTAAAGCTTATTATAGGCTTCAAAAAAGGGGAACTAAACTAATCAAGTTTCACTTTCCTTTGAACTTACATGCCATGATGACCTCACCTCACATGTCATGATGACGTCATGTACAGAATGTGTTATGATGATCTGTGAACTCTCGAAAAAAGTTAGATGGGCAATGGAACTCACGACGACCCGGGAAAGATTGTGGCGTAAAGTACTTGAATTGGGAATCAATCTTTAGTATCTAATTCCCAGCTGTAAGATTGTGGGAAGGGAATTCTTCCATAGAGAAAAGTTAAAATTAGCCTCCCCTAGTTAATTTGGTTCTTCTTATTCCTCGATATATATCCAAATCAAACCCAGCCGATTAAATTGACCACAAATATTAAGATTTGTATTAGAGGAAAATAGTATAATGGAACTGGTATTTCTTGAAAAATATGGGGAGAGTGGTTGATGGGATGGTGCAATCAAGACAGAGCAAAGTCAAGACCATCATCCAATAGAATCACAAATAGAAAAATATCTATGTATATCAGTAGCATGGTTTTGGTGTTTTTGGGGTTGACTAATGGAAAAAACTACACAAGACAAAACCAATCAATGGATGGGAAATTATTTAAGAGCCCCTCCTCGTGCGAACAAAGGAAAAAGAAAATAAGAATAAAAGTGAGGGTCAAATAATCCCAAAATTGATGTATATCCAATCTGATCGTGTCTGTCTTTTGTATAGGTTAAGGAATTGGAGTCTTAATTTAATCGGTCCTTTGGATTAGTTGATGTCGCCATTACAACCCCAATGCTCTAAATATATATTAGGTGGTTGATGTTTACAACGCAAGGACATTTCTTTTAGTTGTCGGTCTTTGATTTTTTGTTCTTGTTTTTTTAGTTTAATTAAATGAAAAGGATGTAAATACAGTAAGGCGGATACACAATAGGAATGATTGACTTAAGAAAAAAGTTTAACATTTTGCCAAGTGGTGTGGATGAGACATTTGTCAAAGAATTTAGAGTTTTGTGTTCACACTCTTTCACATAAATCGGGTTTTGGGAAATGGTTTCATTCAACCGATACATAGGTTGCGGGTATATTTTAAAGTATAATGATCATGTACTATTTATTTTTATGTAATGCATTCATTCATATTCGTGATCATTGTGTATTGTGTTTAAAAATTGATGCGTGGAGTTGATACGATGATAATTTACTTAAAAAAAATTTAGAATGAAAATAAATTCACAGATTCTTCAAGGAGCAGATATCATTACTAGATAAAAAATGGCCACACACTTTTGATATCATAAAGTTTAGAAGACAACCAGCGAACAGCAAATGAAATATTCATGGCGATCGGCCCGGAGTCCACTCGGAATAATGAATCGATCAAGAAGAAGAAGAAGAAGAAGAAGAAGAAGAGAGAACCTGTCTTATTCCAAGTTTGGGGCGGCGCGGGGAAATAAGATACAGCTGTCTGATGAGGAGATCCCTCCTCCTCTTTTTTATTAAGTTATTACAACTCAACCCCTACTCTCTTACCAATAGCCAAAGGGAAAGAATCTCCCCATGAAGCCACTGCTATCTTATTAAACTAGTTGCAAACTTTCACCTGTGTCAATCATTTCACAATCTGTGTGCGGGGGGGCCAATGTCGCGTCAATCGCACAGATGGGTATAATGGTCCTCCCCATTCAAGGACGAGGGACATTTGTATATCATTGAATGTATCAAAAGAATCCCCCACAACCCCCGGCCCCAACTCAACCAAAAACCCATCATTCGCTTGTCACGTTTACATTTTTTTATATCATGTTGACACCTACACAGATTGTGTCGGACCAGATGTAATGCCACGTATACCCTCTTTGAGTACCCTTTTGGAAGTACATTATCCACATGAGCATGAATGTAAGAAAACCCTAATAGCTTTTAGGACAAACCCCCCCCCCCCCCCCCCCCCCCCCCCCCCCCCTAATATTTATATGTATAAAGGGAATTGGGACCAGGGAATATGGGCAACGTGGCAAACGAAGATAACCTTTCATTCGTCCCTTTTCTTTTGCTAAAGAGGAATACGCGTTTTTCCTTTTTAGAGTTACAAAAAGCCTCCCCCGTGTGTTTTAAGCCCAACCATTACTCCGGCGGTATGAATGTATTCAGGTTTTCAAGTGAACATTTGAAAGAAGTAAGTTAGTACTTCCATCCAACGCAACTCACCCCGTAACATCAAATGTTATATCCATCCATCCCTATTTCAAGACTATATCAAGTCGTGGTTGAGCTATCTTCCTAGCACCGGCGCGGAGCTCCTATCTTGTTCGTGAACTTAACCCCGGCTCGAACCGAATTAGTTAGAGTCCTGGGTGACAGATTAACTGCGCTAGCGACTGAATGGTGAATTTTTTGATGCCATGGAACCATCATTCTACTTGACTTAAATGACATTTGTTTGGACCTCTCTCTGCCTAATAACCTAAACTAAACTTTAATTTGGTACTCAACAGCCCTAAATCAATCATTTTCAGATGAAGAAAAGATCACCCCTATAATGTTATGTTTGGTTTGGTTTGGTTGGGTTGGATTGGTACTACTTAGGTTACATTTTCCTTAACACAATTCCACAGAATGCCGTGTAGAAAATGTAAAACAACGATTGACTAAACCGACGGCAACGAAACATCAAATTTAAGAAAATCTGCCATAGGTCGGTAGATCATTTCCTTTTGTTTCCCCCAATGTGTCACGTGGTCGCAAAGATAAAACACGCTACCGGAAACAACTCCGAACGTCGTCGCACGGACCGGAGCCATCGGGTGCAATAATCCGTCTGTTCATATTCCACATGGTTTGGGATAATGGGTCTGGCCTCAACCAAATCGTCGGCCATGATCACGAGCCCAAGCCCATTTACGTGATAAGATTTAGCCCGAGGGTTCTAGGCCCATGTAACCTCTCCTTAATGGGCCTCGTCGCGATGTCCGAGATTCCTCCGCATAACTAGATCTTGTACACAAAATATTACCGTTGAGAAAACAGGACCCGCGCTGCGTGAGGCCGCGGTCCTTCTCGTTGTCGATGAATTTAGTCTAAGAACGTACGCATCGAGATGATGCCCGCGAATATTAGGAATGCGACGAGATGCAACACACATGCAAGGGCGTACCTAAACTTTCTTTTGTACATTCATTCATTACATTGCAATTGCATACACCACCTAGTCGTTCCTCCTGATAATCTTGATCTCAACGGCTATGTAACTAGAAAACAAGCTTGGGTTTGCAGGGAACTGCCGCTGCATTGGGTGAATTGAATTGACGTTTTCTGTCCTTTGTGGTCTTTTTGGTTTTTGGTTCTCCCAAGGAAACTCTGTTGGTTGCTTTTTAACCCTCTGTCCAACGTTCATCAGATTTTGATTCCTTTATAGCCGTCGGATCCACGTGGTTCCATCTCCCATTTTACTCTTCTTCTTCATCTTGGGTTGGTTTTTTCACTTTTCACCTCCCCCTTTCTCCCAAGCTCGTTTGCTCTTTCAGGGTCTCCTTTTCTTTGTTTGTGTTTGAGTCCATATGGGTGGTGTTGCTGCTTCTGCTGTTGTCCTCCTCCTCGTCCTCTTTGTGGGTTCTACTGCCGTCACCGCCGATGAAGGTATCATCATCCTCGTCGCCTTCTTACACCCCACTTGCGTTTCTCGTTCTCTTTGTCCGAATGCCATTTTTCTGGGTCTCTAGAAATACATGTTTGTCGGAGTTAAATGGGGGCTGTAAGAAAAAAAAAAAAGAGATAAAACGACTCTTCGGTGGGGTTTGGGCGTTCCCTGTGACCTACCTGAAATAGAGATTTACCATTGGCGAGGGAGCAAGAATGTTCCCCGTGTGTTTTTTTTTTTTTTTGGGGGGGGGGGGGGGGGGGGTTAGTGCGATCTGTTTTGATCGAAATGTGGGTGTTGTTTGGCTTCTTCTCCTTGCAGACACCTTCGTCGGTGTTAATATCGGAACCGATCTTTCCGACATGCCGCACCCGACTCAAGTAGTGGCCTTGCTTAAAGCCCAGAATATCCGCCACATCCGGCTTTACAATGCTGACCGGGGAATGCTTGTTGCACTTGCGAACTCCGGCATTCGGGTCATGGTTTCAGTCCCCAATGAACAGGTACTCGGGATCGGTCAGTCTAACTCGACCGCGGCCAATTGGGTTTCCCAGAATGTTGTGGCGCATTACCCGGCGACCAACATCACGGCGATCGCTGTCGGTTCTGAGGTTCTGAACACCCTCCCTAATGCCGCGCCTATCCTGGTTAATGCCCTCAAGTTCATCCACTCGGCTCTAGTGGCATCAAACCTCGACGGGCAGATCAAAGTATCGACGCCGCTCTCTTCATCGATAATCCTCGACCCTTTCCCGCCGTCCCAGGCTTTCTTCAACAAGTCGATGAATTCTGTGCTGGTCCCGATGCTGAGCTTCCTGCAGACAACCGGTTCATACCTAATGCTCAACGTTTACCCATACTACGACTATATGCAGTCGAACGGGTTGATTCTCTTGGATTATGCTCTGTTCAAGCCTCTACCTTCGAACAAAGAGGCCGTGGATCCAAACACTCTTCTTCACTACACGAACGTCTTTGACGCGGCCATTGATGCAGCATACTTTGCAATGTCGTATCTCAACTTCACCAATGTTCCTGTTGTGGTGACCGAGTCCGGGTGGCCGTCTAAAGGTGACTCCAAGGAGCCTGATGCGACAATGGAAAACGCCAACACTTACAATAGCAATTTGATCAGGCATGTCCTCAACAAGACGGGGACCCCAAAACACCCGGGAATAGCCTCGAGCACCTACATCTACGAGCTGTACAATGAGGACATGAAACCGGGCTCGCTCTCGGAGAAGAATTGGGGATTGTTCGATGAAACCGGCAAGCCAGTCTATATTCTGCGCTTGACGGGGTCAGGATCAGTCCTGTCAAATGACACGACGAATCAAACATATTGCACGGCAAGGGAAGGTGCGGATTCGAAAATGCTGCAGGCCGCGTTGGATTGGGCTTGCGGTGCTGGTAAAGTCGACTGCTCCCCGTTGATGCAGGGTGAGCAGTGCTACGAGCCTGATACTGTTACTGCACACGCAACGTATGCCTTCGACGCGTACTACCATCAAATGGGGAAGGCCCCAGGTACTTGTGATTTCAATGGGGTGGCTGCAGTCACGACGACAGATCCCAGCCACGGCACCTGCCTATTTTCCGGAAGGTAAAAATTGAGTTCTGCTAAGTCGACATCCCTTCCGCGGCGAATACTAACTACATTATTTTCTACTTTGCCAGCATCGGGAGGAATGCAACCCTGAGCAACATAACAGCTCCGTCGATGAACTCCACGGTCTCCGCATCGGGCGTGGGATACCCGAACTACATTGGTGTCATCCCAACCTTGCTACAGATCGCAGCAATGATGTGGACTTCACTGTTGTAGGTTTGGTATGCCCCACGAATGAAGATTAGAGGGTAGTCTACTTCCCGATTCAATCATTTTTGTGATCGTTTAGATGATTGTTAATTGATTCATATTTGGTTACCGTTTTTCCTTTAGCGACTTCCTCCGACGCCTACCGACGGGTCGCAAAATGGCCTGGCCGAATTTGGCCTTAGTTCATCGTGCAAGTTAAGTCAATTTAGCGAACCAAACTCTCGAATCATCCTCTGAAGTATTAACCTTCAGATCGCCTGCGGCAGCCCAGCCCCTATTCACATTCGGACAACTAAGTTGGTTACTTATTGTCTCCTACTATCAGCGCCGGTCATTGACCTGGGCGTCCGCCGGTTACCGTGGCGTTGCATCTGGACTTGGTATAATAAATGCAACGTTTTTACCACCAGCCCCTGAAACAGAAAACAATAACTGTAATTAATCCAGTTTTAAAGGTGGGATTTTTTTGACTTTGGTCATCCTTGTTCCAGAAGTAAGTCATCATCCAATTGGATGGAACCTCCCTGAAGTAAAAGGACACCGACTGGAAACTCCGCCGCGGAAGCTTCCTTTTTGACCCAACTCGATCAGGAACTGCGTTCATACCCCCACGACGACGCCGGGGCAGGATGTCGGTGTCATGCGGGGTGGAGTGCGTCCTCGTCCTTGGATGCTTCCGTTGGGCGTGGAAGCGCTGCACCTACATCGGCTCCGACGACAGCATCACCTGGCCGATCGCCACCCCCGACGAGTTCGAATCCGTTCCCCGGATCTGCCGTGTGATCCTCGCCGTCTACGAGGCAGACCTCGATCAGCCCCAGTATCTCCCGCCGGGATCTGTCGACCCCCGGTCGGTGGTTAAGCGGGTGAACTATGACAAGACTGAAGGGCGGGCTCCTCCGTATTTGATTTATGTCGATAGGGAGAATAAGGACATTGTTCTGGCCTTGCGCGGGCTAAACCTCGTTAAGGATTCGGACTACAAAACCTTGCTCGATAACCGCCTCGGGATGCAGATGTTCGATGGCGGGTATGTCGATCCTACTGTTGCAATCCAACTTTCGGTTGATTTTGATGTTAGGGAGTTTAGAGATGGCCGTAGGAAAGAGTAGAAGGTATGCGTCGCTGGGAAGAGGGGGTGCTCCATTAGTAGTCACAAGTCCAGCATCCTCTGGCCATTTGGATGGTTGATTTGATTTTTATGTGCATTCTGTTTGATCGACTCGGGTTTGGGTTTTAGTACCGGATGAGGAGACTAATCAAGTAGGATATGGATATATGAGCCTCCGATTTGGGCTGAGAGTGTGGCATTTCATGCATTTAACTTGATTCGTCAATATGACTTCCCGTGGTTTGTAATTTGTGGTTGGAGTATGAGTTGGGTTTGCTGCAAAGATCTCATCTTGATGTGAGCCTGGTAACTATTACCAATGCTGGTTGGACCAGTTCCTGATTGGATGTGTTTAAACTCTTAAGGGATATTCGATTGGTGATTAGTAGGATTGTTTTTTTTTTCGACTAGCTTTTAGAGTGTTTGAGTAGATACATGATGTAACAGCTATGTGCATCACGGGCTTATGAAGGCAGCGGTTTGGGTTTTGAATGAGGAGGCTGAGACCTTGGGGAGATTGTGGCAGGAGACGGGAAGGGAGTACCGGATGGTGTTTACAGGGCACTCACTTGGTTCTGGGGTCGCGGCACTGCTTGCAGTAATTGCTGCAAATCACGGGGAAAAGTTGGGTGGCGTTCCTAGGAAGATGGTGAGATGTTATGCAGTAGCACCTGCGAGATGTATGTCGCTGAACTTATCAGTGAGATATGCAGATGTTATACATTCAATTGTTTTGCAGGTGAGTGCCTTGTTGTTAGACTTCTTCTTTATGGTTTAGATCTAGTTGCATTCCGAGTTTTGTTTTTATCATATATCCAGGACGATTTTCTGCCGAGAACTGCCACCCCGTTGGAAGACATTTTCAAGTCGATTTTTTGGTGAGTTCCACAAATCAGAGGCGAAACACATCCTTTTTAGATTGCACATGTCTCTGCGAATGCTTATGGAGGGAGCAGAGTTGTCATTGTCATTTCTTAATCCAGGCCTTGCTGCTTTCAATTTCGACAGCTTGCCATGTCTGTTGTTCTTCGTGTGCCTAAGGGACACGTTCATACCCGAGGGCAGAAAGCTTCGAGATCCCAGAAGGCTCTACGCTCCGGGGAGAATGTACCACATTGTTGAAAGGAGATTTTGTAGGTATTAAGTTCTACAATCATCTCTTGCTCCTGTTTATCGGTTGCTGCTCGAAATATTAACCCCCTTGGAGCCTCAGATGTGGTAGATATCCTCCGGAAGTGAGGACTGCAATACCAGTAGATGGCAGATTCGAGCACATTGTTTTATCTTGTAATGCGACTTCGGATCACGGGATTATCTGGATAGAAAGGGAAGCAGAGAAAGCATTACATGTACGTGGATCACATTTCATTTTCATCATCTTGTGATGCGAGACTGGATCATGTGATGGGCTAACTGTGACGTCTGCCGCAGCTCATGAAAGAGAGGAGTACCGAAACTGCAAGGACACCTCCCAGGACTCAGAAGATGGTGAGACAGCAGACTTTCGAAGAAGAACACAAGATCGCGCTCGAGAGAGCCGTCAGCCTGAACATCCCCCACGCCTCTGAACCGCTGTCGGATGTTAGCATTGAGGATACAGAAGAGGGGAACATCCCTATAGAAGAGTGCCAGAACGATGTGGATGGTAAGGGCCCAGGGGGCACGCCGCGCGGGGCGAGGAACAGCTGGGACGAGGTGGTCAGGAAGGTGTTGGAGAAGACGAGGAGTGAAGAGCAGCCGGATAGGGAGAAATCACGACAGATCATGACCACCAATTGTGTACTCACATAAATTAATTCCCCTGGATTCAATTTTCTTTATTTCACTTTACGAAGAAGATGATCATAAAATTACAAACGCAACGGATCTTCACTACAACAGCATGACAACATAATGATCTTTCAGGGGAAAAAAAAATTATGTAAATACTAACAGTGCATAAGTTATGTAATTTGAGACGTGTTAGATAAAAACTCCGAAAATTACCAAATTTTAAATTTTTATCAATTTACAGAAAAAAGTATTGCCTTGAAAATAGATTATTTATAATATAATTTTTTTTGTTTACGGTTTTAGAAAGCTTATATTTGTGTTTAAGAAAAATGTGAACTAAAAATGCATGTTATGATTTTCTTTTTAGCTCACTCACTCAAAGGGAAGATGTCGATGGGATTGGTTACAAATGATCCTGTGGCTGGGGAAGAAATAGATGTTTTGACAGGGAAAATGGCGATGTAGAAGGAGTCGACGCAGATAAAGGCGTGGCTTTCATAACTATTTGCATTCATGCAGTCACCTGGTTTAGCATTGGAAAGGCCTCTTCGTCAGGCCACTGCTGAGGAAAAGGTCGTTAAATTCATGGGTGTACTTGATATGGTGTGGAGGATGAATAGGTTGATCTATTATGATTTTACAGAAGTTAGTAATATTCGGTAACAACGATATACTTTATATTAAAAAAAAAATATCACGAAAATATTTTCTGCGTGATGTGATTAGAAAATATTTTTATTATTAGATATTTTAATAATTAGTTAATTGTTAATTAATTATTAATTATCTTAATTAATTCATTAATTCAAAGAAGAATTTGAATTAATATTAAACTAATTACCTGGTAAGATAAACCATTAAAAGTAAAAAATAAAATTTTTTTCCTAATAAAAAAAATTATCCTGTTAATTTTAAAATTTTTTATCTAACCTTTTGTGTGAGAGAGAATGTTATTTATAAATCACGAATTAACGAACCTTCTATAGTGTTTTATCGTGGGATTAAAAAATCCAATTAACACAAAATTAATTTTGGATAGTCCCAACATATACACGTTGATTCCTCTTAGAGTAGTCATTTTAATTTTTTAAGTTGAGAATGTTCCCGTGCTGTGTGATTGCTCTTTTTTTTTTTTTTTTTTTTTTGCTTCTAATGGATTCGTTTGGTGCATCTCTAGTTCCATGGCCACTTCAAAGTCACAAGGTGAACAAGTGCTGGGAAGTCATCAAATTCTGCACTGACCCATGCTCTTGCAACTCAAGAAGGTTCTCCAGAAGAGATTAGATCAGGCTCATTAAGGCAACTAATTATTTGTAGCAACTAGCTCATTTCTTTAGAGATTGGATCTCCAAGGGGTCTCCAGAAGATGATTTCTTCGCTTGACTTGTTTTGGTGGTGTAGGCTGGCCGAACAACTGCTTCCTCACGGTCAAAGAATTCACCTAATAGTGAAAGGATTCACCCGTCTGTTCCCCGGACAACAAAAACAAGTTGGTTCTCCCTGGGCAGCAAGTCTCCGACAGTTCCAGGATGATCCATTTGTCGCTGTCCTGATCAGAAGGGGATCACGAGCATGTATTCCTGGAAGAAAACGAAACCTTTGATGAGGAAAGGTCGAGGAAGACTAAACGATGCTAGTGTGGTTTATGGTTAAGAGGAACTATTATTGTATTTACCACCGGTTTTCTTCCTGGTTAACTTTTTGAGAATTTACCCTTCATTGCAGCAATTTATAATATTACAACATTGTCCTGCATCCATGCTTTGGTAGGCTCTTCTTGAACTTCTCAAAATAGACCTTTAACCTAGAAGAGAATAGCTAATGGCGAGTTGGCCAGGTCAGATAAGGATCTCAGCCGGCAAGCCGTGGAGGCAAACAAGCAACCTTTGCTTTTGAACAATGACGTCGACGCACTTTGCCCATATTACAAATTTCAACAAAGAAGAAAAAATTCTAAGCAACTGTTTATTGTTTATGGCCGAAGGTCAAACGAACAGAGGCGAATCACCCAGACCAGAATTCTGTAGAAGGCAAGCCAACAAAACTAGGCGGCTGCTCCTGCTGTTTTTTTAAGTCTGGTTTTCGACATCAAGATAGTAAAAAACTCTTTATTAGAGAGACTCCCAACATAGCCCCCTGCCTTTTCTTGCTTTTGAAGGGCTTTGTTGTTGAAAAAGCTGATCTATTGCCTCGGTGGAAACATAAACTTAAGACTACCTTTTGATTTCCGTGGTCGTCATCATTTGGATATGCTGTCTTCATCTGCTTCATACACTGTAGTCATAGAGTTAGGAGGTCTTGGCAAAGTTGAGGATCGCCGAGAGCTTCTCTGAGTCCAGATACTCAATGTTCTGGGACAAGATGGCAGCGATAAGAACCAGTAGAGATATAACTGCCAGGAACTTGATGCATCCATTTCCTCCCGACACTCGCCCCAAAATTACTTTACAGTATTTGTTGGACTCCTTAAGTAAGGAGTGGCGAGAGTCATCCGCCTTGGCCAGGGCGCTCTTGTTCTGTCAAAATCATGTACCAGAAGTAAAAAGTTAACAAAAGGACCTGTCAGCCAGGACAAGTAGAAACATGAATTCTAATCAACATGGTGTACAGCACGAATCACTGACAAACAAATGCACGAGCATGTGGACCGTAAACTGTCGGTCGATATGAGGCAAACAGAACATGCAAATTCTTTTATATATGTTCTTTGCAACTGATGTTGACACATATGTTAAAGTTGATATCTCAAACTCTTGGGTGAAACCTCTCATGTAGAAAAATATTTATATATAAATTTTCAACAATGCGATTTCCAGGAAAACATAAGTTAGTAAAGAAGATGACTGCTTTCCTTTGTGTCAAATTATTAGCTTTAGTTTGGTAGCAAGACTGGTAAGAAACAGTCTCAGGAACGCAATCATAAGTCCAGTATAAAATATTCTTGAGCAATCATTATACTTCGGCTGATAGGTTGGGAGACTGTACCTTCAGCTTGAAAAGCTCTATGGCTTCCTTTAAAGGCTCCAAACTGCTCTTATCAAAGTTCACGTTCGAATTGGACATCTTTCTGAGAATGAGAACACTAGCTTGGAGATTGTCCAAATATAATTTATCCTGTTTTTAGAAACAAGGAAGTTTGGACTTATAACCCCATTAAAGACGTAAAATGTGACAGAAAAAAGAGAAACGGTATGGCTGTGAGATGTATGAGATGCTTACCCAGTGCTTGTAACATTCATGGTTTTGAGACAAACACCACACAAAAATGTCACTCCCTTCACTAGAAAGTTTAGGAGAGCCTGAAACACACATTTAGTCCAATTACAAGGAAATCACTGGTACTATAAAGTAATTTTAATAGGACTGTGTACAATTGTATACAATTTCCTATTTTACCTTCTCCGGCAGCTTTAATGGCAAAGCTTGAGAGCTGCAATGCCAACTGTTTCACTGCTTTGCTTCCAGAAGAGCCAGCCAGGCCAACCTCTCTCAATGTTGGATAAATTGCCTCCAATCGCTCAGTTTCCTTAGGACATCAAAAACAAAAAGTATAGCACCCCCATATCTTTGGACAATAAACACACTTGTTAACAATAATGCCACAATTCTGCACAGTTAACCCAGTTCACCTTAATTTGAGTCGCTGGAAACGTGAGCCTCATCAGAAGATCAAGTGCTGATGGAGGCACCAAGCGCTCTCCCTTCCTTACTGCACCATTCACCAAGATAGCCCGGGATTTAGGGACGGAAAGGATCCTAAAGCACAGTTGATAGTCACAGGGATCAGATCAAGCAGAGACAGAGAGTAGAAATGACAGAAAAGGGACATAAGACTGAAGAAGGGCTCTAGAACCTCTCCACCAGCTGCAATATCAAGTCCCGGGACTGTGGATTATATCCCGACTTGCTGCTCAGCACTGGCAAGAGAACATTAACCCACAAGTAAAGTCCCACGGACAAGTCCCCTTCGGATGCCTGCAAAATGGGAATTCAAGCTTAAGATGACAATAAGCTAGGAAACTTCAATGCCAAAAACAAAGCATTGCTGACAGTCACCTGAGAAATTGCCCAGACAATCACAGGAAGCTTATCTTGTCCCAAGTATTTTGGACTGTCCTTCACCACAGGCAATAAACTAACTAAAGCATCCGGCTTTCGCCGCAGGACCATGGCCAAAACAAGAAATATGGCAACCTGTGGCATGTTGATGTAGATAGAGAGAACTAAATTAGTGGTAGAAAATAGATACAACATTTAATGAAAAACAACAGCAAGCTCCTGATAGTAGTCACAGGGTACATTGTTCCATTTCAATAAATCAAGTAAAAGGCTCCAAAACTCCCCGCCCCCCCAACCAAGGTGAACAGATTGTTACCTATCAGTTCACATCAACCTTTAGGAACATGGTTAGAACTTAGGAGATAAAGGCTAGAAAAGCTTACACAATCAAGTGTCCAAAGTGTCTAAGAAAGAGATATTCGTTTTGGAATCATCAATTCAAATCATTCTCATGGTCAAAGCAGATACGGGTGAATCAAGCATGCATGACATAAAATATCGCTATTGAAAAGTTATTAATAAAATAATGACCTAAATGTTATGGCTAAATCAAAGGCTGTTGAAAGTTTCATATTAAGACTAGCTCAATAATTCCCGCACTTGATTACTGAAAGTGTATGGGGAAATAAGAGAACATTATATCTTCCATATTGATATAGACATGACAATGTTATCTAACTTTATAACCAAAAAGGGCAATCAACCTGTGACTTTGAAGATGCTGGCTGAGAGACCTTTTTGGATCCTTTAGTGGGTCCAAGATGACTCGACAGGTCGGTAAATATACTGTCAAGCGACCACAATACAAAGGAACTAAGTGCTTCCACAGATCGCTTGCTAATCCAGTCAACTGACGTCTTATAAATATCTTCACGGACCTGAGTGAGAGGGATCTGAAAGCAAACCATACTTGATTCTTTGAATAGTGATAAACTATTTGAGTTCCGAAAAACCAAATCAAACAAACAGGGACTATGCCACAACATTCACAGGATAAAATTGGTTGAGCATCAGTATGTCTGGTCATGTACATTAATTGAAGCTTACTTCAGTATTTGGATGCTCCTTACAATAGAGAAGCAAGTTGCGGCCAGCCACATGCATGTGATAATTCTAAAAACCATCCTTCACCCATTACCAAGACACATCACGCGCGGAGCATCACTGTTGCCATAAACACAGTTACCAAAATTTTGAAATCTCCTTTAAAAAACCAGTGGTTCATCATCTCCAATTCCACGCTTTATACTGATTACAGGTAAACCGAACAGCAAAGACGAAGAAGCATGATCTTATGTTCATGTTTGCAGCAAATGTGCAGAACAGGAAAAAAAGCTGCCCAATGATTGCGTTTAAGTCGCCACTTACATCAACCAACTTGGCAACAGTAGATTCCTTAAACATCTTAACCCAAGGAAACTGCGCAGCGCTCACAGATGCAAAAGCACGCCCGAAATAATCAGCGAACCGCATTATCTGTATATCCTGCTGGGTTTCATAGCATGCCTGTACGTATCACGGGAAAGAGAACATCAACTCTTTTTGCAAGAAACGTCTTAAATTACAATCGTCATTAATCTATAATTATCAGGTAAAATAAACTCGAGTTTATCCAATGATCATCATCAACCTACCGTAATTTCAGCAATGAAAGCGCCAAGATCACCGGCATCCATCCTTGCAGCAGCCTCGGAGACCGTGACCTTAGGCTTCTTGGGCTTCTTCTGCCGAAGCTTCTTAACCTCCCCAGCGCCGGCATCCGCCCCGGAAACCTCCACATCGCTGTCCTCCTCACTATCCTCCCCAGACTTCCTCCTCACGACCGGCGCCTCCACCGCCAAAGCAGCCGCCCGGGCCTCGAGCAGCTTCCTCCGCCGCTCCTCGGCATGAGCCTCAATTGACCTGAAAACATCCCCAGCGCCACCGCCATTGGGGATCGAATCAGACTGGTTCTGACCCTGGGGCTTCAAAGCAGCCGCCTTCCGGTTACGCTTGGGGTAGGAAACCGTCTGCCAACCAGAATCGGCGTTTTTTCTGCTTATGGGTAGTCGCGGCAGAAGCGGAACTCCTATCGATCAGGTCTGATTCGTGTTCCAGAATCGCAGCTGCGTTGCCGTCCATTTTGTTTCCTCCTCGTCGGCGATGCGGATCAAGAAAAGGGTAGACCTTTGACCGACCCAGAAAAAGGAAACCCGATTTCTCAGTTGGGAAGGGGAAGATTCTTTGTGGGATCGAGACTTTTTAATTGATCGACCGATCGATCGAGAAAGGATGCGAAAAGGAAGGCGACACAAAGATAGTTGGGAAGCAGAAAAATAAATAGAGAGAGAAAGGGGAAACGTGGGACGGGAGTTTTAGGTTCGGGTTCCGAACCTCATTATGGACACGTGGCATTTGCCCACGAAGTGTTCCCCCGGGGGTTCGGTAAAAATGGTGGATCTTGCGGTGATTAAAATTTGTAGCTGTAATTCTTTTACCATATTAGTGTCAAGATTAAGACCAGAATTATGTCACAACAAAAAAGGGGTTCGGGGAATTCAAAGGCGGTATCCGGTTTTTTAATGACAGCCGCTGAATTTGTTGTGGAAAGTAGGTAGGGGTGTGTGTGTGTGTTGGGGGGGTGGGGGGGGGGGGGGAGGTGATTATATTATTGGACTTGAAGATAAAGTCAAGATTTTTATCACTTGTTTTTCATCAAGATTCGTGATTGGTGGGCACGATTTAGGAAGATCAAGTTTGGCGATTTCAGATTGATAGAAATCTCTCTGACTAGTATCTATGTAATGATTACAAGGATTAAACTTACTCTTGTTGTTCGATTGGGAGGGAGATTAGTAGGCGTGCAATGCCACTTGATTTTCTTGCAAAAGTGGATTAGATATGATGCATGTGAAAACAAAATTTCTTCACTCTTGACTTTGCATGATGTCTGAATGGAAATTGGACGTAGCTTTGAGAATGTTGATTCTTTGTATTGGTTTCTATGAACTAATGATATTCTTTGTATTGATTCCTATCAAATGAGAAGATGAAGTCCCTGTTTAAAAAGTGGCGAGAGATTATGACGAAAGAAGTGTTGCGTTAAATGTAACGATGCCCCCCGAGAGATGAGAGTACAAATCATCGGACATGTCTGTCCGGATCTTTTATTTTGGTGCGACATAGAGCTTAGAACATGAAAATTAGACAATATGTCACACTGATAACATACGAGTAGCCGGAACTAAATTTGCCGGCTGTTGACATAAATGGCCATGCCTCGCATCGGAGCAGACTTCTCCCAGTCGAAGTACGTCAACTCCCTGTAGAATATCGTCCAACAGTTGATCCGCATACTTCTTGGCTCCCTCGATCCTCATCGGTCTGAATCAGTCCCGACTGCCTTCCCTGTCTTTCCTCGTCTTGGTCACATCTATGATATCATCGACTACCTGTATTAGGAACCCAGTCTTCATCCCGTACCTACGGAGCCACTCAACCTCAATCTGCTTCCCCCTGCCCACTACCGCCCCACATGCGGCCGTCGCTCCCAAAGCCGCCCAGTCTTGTGCGTATGTATGTACTCCAGATCCTCGAGGCCCATGTCACCCTGTCCCTTGCATATCTTGTCCATCATCTGCCCCCTTGCAACCCTTCCACTCCACATATAGCGCTGAGTTCCAGCAAGAACAGGACAAACTGTTCATGGGAGATACTCCCCGCTTGTGGGGCCAAGTGCTCAAATGCTAGGGAGATCAGGGCGTCGCCAGCAAGAAGGGCCGTGGCCTCGTCGAATGCCTTGTGGTTGGCGAGCCGCCCTCGTTGGAACCCGCCATTGTCCATGCACGGAAAGCCACATGTTAAAAATCTAGATTGTCTTTTAAGTTAAGAAATCTAATAAAGAATAAATTAGATTTATAAATCCCAGGAAATCTGATTTGATTAGGCTTGTTAGGATTTTCTCTTATAATTTGGTCATGTAATATTGGTTTTCTATGACAGAATAATTGAGAGAGTGACCCGTTTTTCGGATTTTTGGAGTGTCCTTCATTCCTTGTGAGGTCTGGCAAGACGCGATGCACATACTCGACACACTGCACCTCCTAGTGCTCAAGAGGGTTTGTCTCATCGACTCATGGAGGATGACGAATGTCTCAGCGGGACGGCCATTTCTAGCTCCGGGATTAACCGTCTCTTGTTCTCTGAACGCGACAAGGTCAACTTCGGCTTTGTTACCTGTATGCTCCGACGTTTTATGGCTCAGTATAGATGATTCTCCCCGCAGATATGGGTTATGTAGTTCAACAGCTTCCTACGAGCCCCTCGTCTGAAAGCACTTTCTTATGAGCAAACCTGTAAGAAAAATTTCCTCGACCACCACTTCACCCCTGAGCACTCACGTTAGAAGATTTCCGATAGCATTTCACCCGTGAGGACCCTCGCCTTCATGTTGAATTCCTGTATAAACTCTCGCCAGGAAAATTTTAAGTGGTTCAACCAGCACACTCAAGGAACCGAAATGTGATTTTCCATACAATTCATTTGGAAATATCGTAATCCATTTGGAAGTCTTAAAGAACAGATGAGTTATGATGGGATCGACGAGGAAGGGAGTTTGAGAGGAAAAAAGCCACGTCCATAGATGATGTAGCAGTGATTCCAGGGCGAGAAACCAGCCAAATGGAGGACCCCTAGGAAAGCCATGACAGACAACACAATAAGAGGCTCAATATTTGTTATCTGTATGGAGACGTACGCAAACAACCTGTGGGAGAACTTCTTTAGTTGATTTCGATCGGACCTGATTTGAGACATGTCTATGTGCACGTCCGGGCACAATACACTTCAAAGACTGTCAAGAGTCCAACTCAATGCATCGTTCCAAATAGTATTCGAAAATGTTGCATTAAGGTGTTGTAAATTGAGTTGGTCGGCCAAGGCCTAAGAACAACGTTACCCTTGAGTCGGAATTTTGAGAAAGGGTTAACGATGAATAGAAGAGCATCATCCAATGGGGCTGTGGCTCTCCTTTGGAGAAGACGATGTTGTTTTGGCCTTCCCCTTCATCCGGGGTCGTGCCAATGGACATCCGTGTGAAATGGATCTTTGGGTGTTGAAATGGTGCGCAAACTATGCGAGGAACGACGAAAAGTGAGGAGCAGTTTTGAGAGGTATACAGATGATTCCTTGTTAACCCGGAGGAACTAAAATTCATAAATCGAACATCGGAAGGACAACTACCGACCGGCTTATCCAAATGGATAGCATTGTGAATCTCATTACTTTGGTATGAGATATAAGAAAGAGAGACAAACGGCGTTCTTAAGAAGCCCTTTAAATCAAGACATGAATACAAATCATCTTGCACATTGTAAAGAAACCACAAGATCCGGAAACATCAATAATTTCTTTCTTGAAAAGCTTGTAAATTTAATTGATAAAGCGACATTACAATACAACTAAAAATTGCATTTAAGGTGCTTAGAAAAAGTAAAAAACTGCACTTAAGGTGCCTATGAAAGGTAAAAGAAGACTGTAGAAGACAAAGAGCACTTGGAGTTGAACAATCGTAGACTTGAGTGACTGAGTGGACTCCCAATAAGTCTACGAGTGAAGCATCACTTTAAAATTTAACACTCTCCTTAAAGTGATGTTCGTGGAGTCAATCTCAACTTTGATCGCAGAACTTCGAATGGACCCCTTGGAAGTGACTTCATAAAGATATTTATAATATTATCCCCACTCGTTACTACAACCATATCAATAATCCCATCGAGCACATTCTCACAAACAAAGTAATGCCATATTGATTGCACTCAATCTTCATGGATGGAAGCCAATTGAATTTGATTGTGAAGATCCTCAAAGAGTCTCCGAAGCCAAATTCATTCTTGAGCAGCATGAGTCGATGCCTTGTACTCTGCTTCGATTGTTGATAGTGATACATAATCTTGTTTTCATTGCACCAAAAGACACTTGTATTTCCACAGAAGAAAACAAAGCCAGATGTAGACCTTTGATTGCCCATATCTCCAACAAGTTAGCATCCTCAAATCCTTGCAAAGAAAATTTGACTCCCTTCATGTAAAATAAACCCACATCAAGTGAAGTGTTAATAAAATTCAGAATCTTCTTAGCTGCCTTTAGATGTGGCTTGGCTCTTGCATATAATGACTAACCACACTGACAACAAAAGCAATGTCCGACCTTGTTATTGTGAGATATATCAGACTCCCCACAAGCGCACGATGAGAGTGAGGCTCTGATAAAAGTATTTTCTCATCTCAACGAAGTCTAGAGTTCGGGTCGAGAGGAGTGAAACGCTTCTTCTCTCTAGATATTTCAAACCTCATTACCAATCTCTTCGCATAGTTGAGCTATGATACAAATATTTCTTTCTCCAAGTTCTCAACTTGCATACCAAGAAAACTTCAAAGCTCTTCAAGCTTCTTCATATCGAAACGAAGAGAGAGTACATCCTGAAGTCGAGTGACCTCCGCATAGATGCTACTCATCAAGATAATGTCATCCACATACAAGAGAACAACCACTACCCGACCTAGATGTTTCTTAACGAAGAGAACTGAGTCGAATTCCAAAACAAATACTCGCAGAAGCGAAGATATTCTGCAATCTTCTCCTACCACACACGTGGGGCTTGCCTCAATCCATAGAGTGCCTTCTTGAGTTTACAGACGAGCTCATGACCATCTTCTTTCTCAAATCTAGGTGTTTGCCCCATATAAATTAAACGATCGAACTTTCCATATAAAAGACATTTTATACATCTAATTGCCATAGTTTCCAACCAGAACAAGCTGCTAGAGCCAACACTATGCGAATTGAAGTCATTTTTGCCACTCGACTAAACGTCTCCTCATAGTCCTCTCCATACTTCTGCGAAAAGTCTCATGCAACTAGTCTTGCCTTTTATCGATCTATGCTTCCATCGACCTTCATCTTGATTCGATACACCCATTTGCATGAGATGAACTCAACATCAAATGGCTTTGGGACAAAATCCCAAATCTAATTCTTCTCAAGATGTCGCGGGTGATCCCGTTTCCGGTTCCATTTAAAATAAATATTCTCCCTTGACGATAAGGCTTCGGATTTTGACAACGTATCGGAGTGGCCACTAACTTATTTTAAATTCAAGTTAGAAAAACTATGGAGATTCGTTAAGGTTTGAGAATTAGGGATTACTAAATCGCATGCATCACAAAGAAAAGTGAGGTGTTTATCACGTGTTTCGATATCCGAATTTATTTGAGCTCGGTTTTAGAAAAATAGAAAAGATTGTTTGACATTAAAAAAAAATGATCTCGAGCTCAATAATACTTAAAATGTCTACGTGAACAATTTTAAGAAAATATTTTTTAAAAATTGATTTCGGGCAAAAGACAAAAGCAACATAGATTTATTAATGCCCTTAGCAGATTCTAAGTCAAAAATTAATTCAAGGGATAACCGGATGTTTGTACCATTTTTCGCTCTCTATAGAACGCCCCCGTTAGCGTTTATACCTCACGGTGCCGTTTTTAGAGTAGGTTTACGGTGAACCTGGCATGCTGTTGATGCTGTATGTTGGTGAGTGGGAAGTCGTCTTCAGAGGGTCTTGATCTTCGAGAATCCAAATAATTCCTCGTTGTCTTGAATGCGTTTAAATGGGGTGCGTACCTTGGTTGTCCGCAAGGCATACCCCGAGATACCGAAATGCTTCGAGAGCACGGAAGGCGTGGCAAGCGTCTCTATCAGGCGCGCTATGATGGCGTCCCGCGTGCGCTTCGTGGCTTCGGGGTGGCCATTGTCTTCTATTCGCGGATTTGCGGAGAGAGCAGAGTTTGACCGTGGGTTCAGTCTGCTGGTGGGGACCCGGGGCTGAGAAGAGCCAGCTGTTTTCGGGGCCAGGAGGAGGAGGTGGAGTCGATCGTTGGCAGCTGCTAGTGCCCTAACGCCGCGGGCTGATGAAGTCCATGAGGGAGCTGCCGGGTTGCCCTCCGGAGAATGAAGCTCACTGCAGTTGAGGATTTGGCATTTGACAAGCCGGATCTGGGTCTCCTGAGGAAGATTCCTCGAAGCTGCAGATTTAGAGACATCGCTACCGGAAGGAGATGTCAGGAAAGACGTGGATCACTGGCGCTTGGTCTATGGGCATCAGGGAAGGTGGCTTTGCCGCTGCCGGACCTGAGAGCGTTAGGAGGTCGTCCTTGGCTGTTTCTTTGGCGATGTCGTCCCTGATCTTCTTGGAGGAGAGGCCGAGGGGTTGTTTTATCTGAGCAGGGGCATTGTGTATTGTCGTGCAGGCGGCGTGCTTCCTCTATGGCACAGCAAAGGTCAGCCACAAGGAGGCTATCCTCTTCCATTCACAGTCACGGGAGGCCTGGGACAGGAAATCGAACTGGATCAGCTACGTCGCAGTGATCACGGATGAGGTGAGTGCTGCACGTGGGTGGCGTGAGATCTATGTCGCGTGGCGCGGCACGACTAGGAATTACGAGCGGATCGATGTGTTGGAGGCCAAGCTCCAGTCCATCCAGCCTCTGTTGGACCCGGAGGATGAGCAGCACCAGTCCGAGTTCAGTCACCTCGACGATGAAGAGGACGACAAGGATGAAGATGAGCACGGGGGAATTCCGATGGTTATGAGGGGATGGGTAACGATCTATGTGACGACGGACCCAAGATTGCCCTTCACGAAGCTTCTGCGGCCACAGCCTCGGTGCAAGCCTCTCGGTCCTGGCAGCCTTCGACCTGGTGGAGAATGGTGTTCGGAACATCCCAGTGGCGGCTTTCGTCTTTGGGTGCCCACGGGTTGGGAATAAGGTGTTCCTCGAACGATGCGACAGATACCCGAACCTGCAGGCGATGCTACACATAGTGGCAGGGTGGTGTCGCGGAGAAGTTGCTGTTTAAAAAGTAAAATAAAAAAAATCAAAGAAGGCAAATTTACCGAATTAAACAGCAGGAAAGGAAAGAAGTTACCGGATGTTGAAGACGTCTGGATAGAGGAGTGATTTGAGGCCATCGAAGAATAATTTGCCTGTATCGAAGGAAGGCTCGGTCGGCTGGGATGTAACCTGCTGTAATTTCTACAAAAAAAAGAAGAGGAATGCTACCTTGGGATTTTCTTCGGAAACGATGCTTTTTAAACTCTCCGTGTTCTTTTTCCAAGCGTTCCTTCTCTAAGTGTCTGAGTGTGTTTTTTCTTTTACCGTGTCTTACACTGTTATAGGGAGAAGAATTATTTTTTTAAATTATATTTTTTATGATGATTTTGTGGGATTTTTCTGAGTTTTGGTTATTTTCTATTTTTTTTAGTGTTTTTTTGATGATTTTCGATAATTTTAGTGATTTTTGGTGATTTTTGGTGATTTTCGACAATTTTATTATTATTTAGAAAAAATTGGGTTATGACACACCTTTCTTCTTCCATCGTAGCTTGTCATTCCTTAACTCATTTCGCTTCATTGTAAGAATAAGGTTCTTCATCATTTACTAGATTTGCTAAGAAGCAAGAGAAGGTCGTTATAAAGTTCTCATCTCAAAATCGTGAAGGCTTGACGATGTTCATCTTTGGATGCTGATTTCTACTTCCTCTACGAGAGAGTCTTCATGATGCAAGACAGAGCTCTCCCTCAGACGTTGGCTACATGTTTCCTCCTCAAATGAATCTTCTCGATATAAGTCTGAGCTCCCCCTCTTACCATATTCTACCCTCGAAGAAGTACCTTCGGGCAAAATGGACAATGACAAAGTTGCACAAACATTGTCTTCAACATCTTTGGAGTAAGAGGAGGAGATCTCATCAAAGACAATGCCTCAAGACACCATATACTTATGTTTGACAGATCCTATACACATCTAACCTTTTCTACTCTTGTCATAGCCAACGAAAATACATTTTACAGCCACATCTAGCTTACTTCTTCTCAAGTCGGGGACATGGACATGACAAACTGAGCCGAACACACATAAATACTTAACACTCGGCTTGATCCCGTATCTCAAACGGCGAGTTGAGATTGTTTGGGCTGAGAGAAACTTGATTGATCACATGGGCAGCACACTTCATGCCTTCCACTCATAACTGTTTTGGTAAGATCTTCCTTTCCGCAATTACATTTTACCGCGAAGCAAGAAAGTTCCCTTGTGGTGCCATTCTTCCGACAGTACAAGTGAAACTCATTCGAGTAGAACTCTCTTCCGTTATCCGTCCGCAATACTTGAATCTTCCTGCCTTGTACTCATTTCACGATTTCCTTGAACTCGAGAAACCTGAAAAATACTGCTGACTTATTATTAATGAAGTAGACCCACATGAACCACAAATAGTCATCCACGGACAACAATATATATATGTGTCCCAAGTATGAGACAGTTCAAGTTGTACCCATCAAATCGTTGTGAACTCGATCTAAAAGAGCTTTACTTCTTGAGATTGAGTTAAAGGAAACTCTACGAGCCTTTTCGAACTGGCATCTTACGTACACACCTTCTTCCTCGACCTTCAGACATGTTGAAATAGGATTGTACTAAGAAGGGGGGTTGAATTAATGTCTTAGGATATTTGACACCTTTTCGTTTCAGACCTGAGTACAGAAGTAATCTTTTGTCATTTACAGAACCTGAATTTGCTAAATAGATTATCAAATCTGAGTTAGTTTTCTTTTTCTCTGTGTATGTTCATTAGCTTATGAAACAAGAGACAATGCAATATTTATAGTGATTTGAGAAGCAATACCTACGTTCACTCTCCTAGCACTTCACCCCAATTTGAGTGTATTCACTACATACAAAAACAAGGGAGTGCAACAAGTACATATGCATACTTATGCCCGATAAAGCTTAACTCTTTTGGCGTAAACAAGTTGGGTTTCACGAGCATATCGAGGCATGTAATTAAGTTTCGAGCGGACTCTTTCAAACTATAAAATAAATTAGACGTGATATGCTTGTTACCTAAAGAAGGATGAGAGGGGGAGAACATGTGGTTTGTGTTTGAATCGAATACCATAGGGTTGATACGAAGACAGGTGTTCTTATTATATCGAGTAATAATATAATTTCCATTTTTTCATAGGATGAATGTATTGATTTTTTGAGTAGATATTACCTTCACATGGCATTAATAATCAATATTTGACACCCGTGTAAACTATAAATTGTGTCATTTTCTTTCTGTTGTAAATGGGCGGAAGCTTCTGAAGTTGTCGGGAAATTTTCTATCTACAGGCATAACACACGCTTATATTCTCCCGTGGGCCTTTATAACCATTTCTCCATTGACTTATCGCTTGCCTCCCGGGGGCCCTTGTCTGATTATTCGCATTTTATTTCACAAGGTCGTCGGTATAAAAGAAAATAGCATGTACATATATAGATGTCTTACCTAATTTGATGTGATTACGTTCCTTAACCAACTTGGTAATGTTTTTATTATAATTCATCGATAATCATAAGAAAAGGAAATTCCATCCCATTTTCCAGCGTTTTAGGCAGTTTCCTAACGAGTTAAATGTATGTAAAAAAAATTATGTCTCAAACAATACTGACACGATTTTGGAAAATAGAAAACATTGGTCGGTAATAAAAATATGGCAAAATATCGGAATTTGACCTCAATTATCGGCACATTTTCATATGTGTCCACAACTTTGTTTTTTTTATTTGTGGCCATAACTATGACTTCGTTTTATTTTGTGGCCGCGTCGTAACGTCGTTGCCTACGTGGACTAACGACTGAAGGAGTGTGCGAACGTGGCCATCCTGCATGGCAATTCTAAAATAAAGTCATAGTTATGGCCATAAAGTCGGGGTCGCATATGAAAATATGCCCGATAATTGGGCCAAAATCCGATATTTTGTCTTTTTTCTAAAAGACATGATGGCCACGTTTGTTGCCACGAGTTCAGCCGTTAGTCCACGTAGGTAAGATCCACCAACGGCGTTACGTCGAGGCCATAAACAAAATCAACGTCATAGTTATGGCCATAAATAAAAAAAAATAAAGTTGTGGCCGCAGATGAAAATTGCCCGATAATTGAGGCCAAAATCCGATATTTTGCCTAAAAATATTCATTAAATTTTTCTCTGACTTTGACATTTTGAGGAGGGGGATTCCCCCTCAAGACCGTCGCCTTCTTCAAACACCCACCCAAATTCGTTTATCTTCCCTTTTTTATGGCTCAATCTCCACCGCATTCACCGGTCCAAAGAAACAGACAGAATACTTAGGTGGGGGAAGAGATGGAGCACATCATGGGACTCTTGAAGATTCATGTCCGAAGAGGAATCGACCTCGCCGTTCGGGACACCATGAGGATGAGCAGCGACCCCTACGTTATCGTCAAGTTGGGCAAACAGGTACTGGGACCTGACCACGGCCCGACCTTTCAAATATCTGATGAGGCGCGCCCGTAATCTCGTTGTGTTATTTATTTTTTATTTTTTTTGAAGAAATATCGAACGAGGGTGGTGAAGAAGAACTTGAATCCCGAATGGAATGAAGATCTAACTCTCTCCATCGTCGATCCTAGCACCCCAGTAAAATTGGTAAATCGTTTTGCCCTCTTGATGGTTTCATCGTTCCGATCGTACATGCCTGCGAGTTTTGTTACTGCGGGGACCTTGATTTTTGTTCCTTTATTATAAATGTCATTGCAGCTTGTGTATGACCGGGACACGTTCAGCTTAGACGATAAGATGGGGGAGGCGGAGTTCGACATCGGGCCGCTGCTTGAAGCCCTTAGGATGCACCTGGACGGTGATCTACCAGGAGGGACCATCATTGCTAGGGTCCAGCCGAACAGGCAGAACTGCCTCGCTGAGGAGAGCCAGATCATCTGGACAGTGGACGGTAAGATCCTCCAGAACATGATACTACGCCTGAGGAACGTGGAGCGTGGGGAGGTCGAGCTCCAGCTAGAGTGGATCAACGTCCCAGGCTCAAGGGGCTTGTAGTTGGAACTCAAACGTACACCATGCCTACTCACCCCCAGCCGGGAACACCGAACCCACAGCGGAACTAGCCTAAAGAGCTTCTTGAATTTGATCCATGTATTATATAATAGATACAGATAAAGTTGTAGTTACACATAATGGGCCAATTATGATCATACCATAGTTGTATCCAATAAAAATATCAGATATCAAAGAATACGTTGATATGGTGCTATAACTAACAGGGGTATAATTATCTCATTGTTTAATATTATATCCATAATTCGGACTTATCCCCCTCCCCACTATATTGTATACATTAAATGGTATGACAGCATGACATACTAAGTTGTTTTTGTTTTTGTTGGAGTGAATTCATATTGTAAAGGAGCCAACTGGGTCATTATCAAAAAGTCAGAAACTAATAACAAAGGTGTTTGTTTATTTATTCTTAAAGGAAATGAAAATGACCGATGTTGACCATTTCACTTCATTCCTAATTTTTATTTCTTTTGTTTCGGCAATCTCAGGCCAATGGGGAGTATTTGCATGGAATAGGAGGCTTCGATTGACAAATGAATATGGGCCGAAACAATCGGAACAACAAATCACGTCTCTCTCGCTCCCTTGAGGATAACTTACTGACCGGGAGACAAGGACATCAAGTAGGAATACCTCTCGGCGGCGAAAGCGAAGTGCCATCTGCGAAAAGCATAGGGAAGACGGGCGAGAACAGAGCATGCCATGCGGGTTCGGGTTTCCCATTTGGGAAACTGGACCACCAATAATTCATCAGTCACACCAACTAGAGCCAAATGACCATGGGCACATCGTAAATGAAAATAGAGGGAAAGTAAAACCATACGCAGTGTAAATGTGTCCGGGGCTGTGTTGATGCCCTGTGACCACAAACTTCTATATAAAAACATAACAAAAAAAAGTAAGAGGAGCCGTGCAAATGAGGGCTTGTTGTTTTGACGGTTTCTTCGCATTTGCTGCGGATTCATTTTCGTTTTTTACAATTAACGGTGACTTTCGTGTTTTATATATCTGACATTATAGACAATTCCGAACAAAACTATGTCACGACACTTGTTGTTTGTTTCTCTTTCAATCATGTAAAATGACTGAAGCGTGGGGACGTAAAGGGGTGAGGAAGAAATGTGGAGGGGGGGATAAGGATTTGGTCTGTCTAAAAATCGTGATAGTAAAATTGGCCACAGCTCCCCGATTTCGAAAAGGCAACTGTGGTGGGGTTCTGTGTCCCATCAAATATTAGAAAAAGTAAGTCACGTAAAAATAATCACTTAAACATATCCATATATCACTAATGTTTTGTTATATTTTATCAATATAAATTACATAGTCAGTTAGTTGTACACCTGCCGATGTGGAAATTTACCGAAGAAATCTGTTGGGACGGTTTTGATGATGAACCGGATCATCTGTACTACAGAAGGTCAAACATTCTATTCTATAGAAGCTTATTATATTAAGGACTTTATGTAAGAATCATTTTGTAATTAAATGATTAGTTGATGATTATTTAATTATGAAATACAATCCCATCGATCAAGATAATTATCTGATCGAATCATATTGATTTAGTTACCAAATAATCATATTGGAGATAATATTTTTTATAGAAGGAAAAATATCTCTCTATATATGGAAAGGTTCTGCTAGATGGTCTACAGGCTTCTGTAAGCTCTTACGACCTCTATATGACCATTATTTGGTTGCAAATCACCTTCACCTCCAGATACATTCTCATATGTGTCTTTATCAGGATGGAATGAATCATTACCCATATGGAAGTAAATCAACGATTATTTCCATCTGGAGAAGGTTATTGAGTAGAACCTTCTGCGATACCTTCTATGATGCATTATTCATGGAAAATATATCATGATCTTATTCTGATTTATTTTCTGAATACTTGAACGTGTATGTTATTATTCATTTTGTCTATTAACCTTTAATTTCTTATTTTGCAGATTGTTAATTTATCTTTTCCTTTTTGCATTTTCTTCTTTGAACTTTGTGTATAAAAGGGCCACGCCTTCTCAGTCTTCATACATTAGAGAATTATTACTAGTTCTTTTCTGACTGAAAGCGTGAGCTTTAGTTCTTTCATTCTTTCATTCGTTTGAGTTAGTCACACGAGGAGCACTAGTGACGAACGGCTGCATCGTTGGTGAAGCCTTCTGGGAGAGTGACTCGAGGGCTCGAGGGACTTGGTTGGAAGCTGCAGGAGACGTTGTTGGAAGCGTGTGTACGTGGGCAACGTGCAGCGGGCCGGAGAGAAGGGCTGAACCTCGGGAGCACAGAAGGTGAGGGACTAACAAGCTTCTGTTGTGTAGAGCTCTGTGTGCAAGAACCTAGGACGGAGGCTACCGTCTGCTTGCGTGGGGTTTGCCGCGTGCTTGCGCAGGGTCTGCTGCGTGCTTGCGTAGGGTATGCTACGTGCTTGTGTGGGGTACGCCACATAGTCGCTATCTCGAGGTGATCGTGCAGGTCGTGTGGAGCCGCCGGAGGGAAAATCCATCCTTGAACAGAGGTCGCTGTTCGCTTGCGTAAGATTCGCTACGTGCTCGCGTGGGGTATGCCACGAAGTCGTATCCTTGAGAGGATTGCGCATTTGGTTACCTTTGTTAGTCACACTCACGTGTGCAACCCTCTGTAGCACAGAACTCTACAGTCTGTGCATACATTTTCTTTGTCACTTTTGCTACAGAACCTTACGGTGTGTTTAGTAGAAGATCGACAACTCTTGACACAGAATCTTTCAGATCTGTGTTTTTATAATTAAGTCATTTCCTATACAGAACCTTCTGTTGTGGATTGACACTCTTGGTACAGAACTTTACGGTCTGTGCAATACTTTCTGTAAGACAGAGTCCTTGGATCTGTTCTATAGAAGGTTGACGCTTACAGTACATAATCTCTTGATCTGTGCTATAGAAGGCTAACACATCTGACACATAACCTCTGGTCAGTGTCGTGCTTACCTTCTTCGACACAGAACCTTCTGGTCTGTGTTGTGCCTTACTCTCTTCGACACAGACCAGTTGTGCCTTACTCTCTACGATACAGAACCTTTTGGTCTGCATTGAGCCTTAGTTACTATAGTACAGAACCTTAGTGTTTGTGCTACGTAACAAGCCTCTACGGTACAGAACCTTCTGGTCTGGCCTCTGCCACTCAAACCTCTATTGTACAGAACCTTCGGGTCTGCTTTTAGTTGATATCATTTGTGCAACTTGTACTGAGATATATTTGAATGGAAACCATCCAAATATCTGGGTAAAGAGTGGACGTAAGCAATTTGCTGAACCATTATAAAAATCCTTGTGTCCAATCAAACAAATTGCGAATACACTCGAACGTTCTGTTGTACAGAGACCTATCTACGGTTCTGTTTGACAGAAGCTTACCTTCCGCTGCGGGGTAAAACGAAAAAGTGTTAAAATCCGAATTTGGTAATTAACACTAATTCACCCCTCTTAGTGTAACAAAATCTGATCGAGAATATTTTTGCATGCATAGTGATTGAGACTTTACACATTATAGAACGTGGGTTGTCGGAACCCTGGTAAATAATGCTTTATAGTGCGAGCCATTTGTTGTGAAAAGATATTTAATACTTAGCTTGAAGTAAGTAAATTGGAAAAACAAGCTTGTATGGATTTGATCCTACGGGAGCTTATTCACCGGAATAGATTAATGTAATTCTCTCTATACAAGTTAAGATGGCTAATCTTTTGCCTTTTTGCAAGAATGGGATCCAACTTTTTCCATGCATAGGTATTCTAGAAAAAAATGTTTTCCTCATTCGCATCGTGTCTATTTTACTTTCTCAGTGTTAACTCAACGTGTTATATAGTAAAAACAAAAATAAATTCGTCTCTAGTTCTTTGTTCGTTCGATCGAGAGTGATGTGTTTGGTGGGGGTCGTTCGGACACGTCTTAGTTATTACAAGTGGGGGAGACCACGTTAACCACCGGCACAGCTACCATCGCGGGCCTCTGCACAATTCCAATGAATATTTCAGCAACAATCGTACGTTAGTTGGTAAGACAAGACGTAGGAATAATTGAGTCCATACAATAACTTGTTTTGTTTTTCAGTACTATCGCGGCAAAAATCAACTGTCGAAAAACTTTTGGAGAAAATTTCCTGCTGTAGAAACAAACAAAATAGGCTTTGCTCCCTTGGGTGGTCATGCCTTGTTGATGGGTGGTGGTGTGTGTGGTCTAATAAATTCAATGATATTCAATGTCTCTACTGCCCTCCTTGACGCCTCAATAATATTTTTAAACAGAATCGATTACAGCTTTTTATAACATGTGTGCAGATATCACTTAATGACGATGACGATGAGGCAAATTGCACTTTTGTGTGTGAAATATCCATTCATTAGTTAGGCTCTTATATTTTAAGAATACGTATAATTATTACCTGGTTAAATATCCTTCACTAATAATTCATTCTTTTATTAACCAAAAGAATACGATCACCATCAGAAGGAATAGTTACCGACTTATTCCGAGGGAACCAACCAAACGTCCTGCAAGTGAAATAAAGGGCCGTCGGTTGTCGATCGAATGCCTTTTGCGGACGATCCTAAGCAAAAGGGGATGGTTTAAAAGAGGAATACGATTTATGAAGCCGTGAACGAGGCGTTTCAACCGTTTGCCGCTCTCGAGTAAATGTTTGTCTCAGCATACTTGGAAAGAATCGTGCACTCGCCTGTCGGCGACAAAAGGACGCGAGTGATGCGGGGTCTTTTCTACCTCCGTGCTCCGTCATAGGCTTACAATAATATACTCGAAGTCCCGAAAGCTTATCAAAAGCTTCATTTCACGTCATCCTCTATTTCTTCGAGAGTAAAGGAAAATGTAATTACTGTCCAAATAAATAACTCGATTATTTTTTATAAAAAATACATATATATGATTTTATTTAAATATATCATCGTACCTCTGAAATTAGTCTAAATCGCACAGCTTGACAAAATCTCTAGCATCGTGATCAAAAGTCGACGTGGCCCGTTTCACCACGCACGTGACTGCGCTACAACATTCCATGCTAGCCGCAAAAAAAAAAAAACTATTAGAAAAAAGTTACAATATATTTTAAAATATTATAATATGAACATATGGTCTATTAACACGAATTACTCCATCGCTACACCTGAAAAGAAGTTCTTAATCATCGTGTCTATTAACATATGGGCGTGATGCAACGACGACGTTTAAGCCTTCGTGCCAAGCTTAACGCAATATATTTTAATAGATCCTGTCCATGGATTCTGACATGTGAGCATGTGTGTCGGTTTCTGGTCGTTACCCCATCTATAAAAGGTCCATGTTTGGGGAAAGGGGGCATATAAGCAAAACACGAACCACAACGAAGATGAAGTCGAGTCTCGGGTTGAGGAAAGGTTCTTGGACAGAGGAGGAGGATGAACTCCTCCGGAAGTGCGTGCAGCACCATGGCGAAGGGAGATGGCACCTCGTCCCCTGTCGAGCAGGTGATTCAGGGGCCTCCGGTACTATCCGGACATTTATCCAAAGGGTTCGATGTCCCCGGCGTGTGAGGATTGTCTGTTTTTTTTTTTTATTCTGTTGTCTTCTTGTAGGGTTGAACCGGTGCAGGAAGAGCTGCCGGATGAGGTGGTTGAATTACCTTAAGCCGAATACAAAGAGGGGCAAGTTCCAGGAAGACGAGGTCGACATGATTATCAGACTCCACAACCTCCTGGGCAATCGGTATGTTGTCGTCATCTCTGGCTGTGTTTCCTTGTGGTGACGGAATGACTTCATACGGATTGTAGGCTTTGATCAGTGTTGCTGACTGCCGGATACTTTTCTTACTTGGCGTATTTTATCTCTATATCAACGAGCATGACTTCGAGATTAATGCATCACAGGTGGTCGCTGATCGCGGGACGAATACCGGGGAGGACCGCGAATGACGTAAAGAACTATTGGAACACCCATCTCGCAAAGAAGACCACATCTGCGGACGAGAAACCAAAAGAAAAGCCCCAAAAGATAGTCAAAGTCGCCACCCTTAAGCCGCGTGCTCGAACCTTCACTAAGAGCTTGGCTTATCTCAGTGGCCGAGCAACATTGATCACTTCGGCCGCCCTTCGACCAGACAATAACGTAAACAATAACCATGTCTCAAGATCTCCGGAAGATGAAGAGCCTTGGTGGAAAGGTTTGTTGGGCGACGTGGACGAATTTGACCGAGTACCCAACCTGGCAATCCCCTCTAGAGGGGATCCGTCCACAAACAAAACCAAAGAAGCGTGTGTCGAGGCACCAAACCAGGATAACAGCGAACGGTGGGATGACCTTTCGTTCGACATTGATCTTTGGGAGTTCTTGGGCACCGTACCGCAACCCGTCGCATGACATTATTAGCGTCGCTTATTGAAGTAAAGGTCTACGCATAATTTTCTTACAATATTTACAACCATCCTCTTGTCGACTCCCTTCGAACGGACCAGATATAAACATAGATGTTTACGTTCCGACCCGACCTAAGAATTACATATCGAATACGACAAATCTGGGACAAACATAAACACCAAAAAAATAAAATGGAGATGCATCACGTTCCAAAAAGGTTGGTTTTCGTACAAATAGAGCCCACTATTATTAGCTTTCCGGCTACGTTCCCTTTTTCACTATCAATGTATTCGAAGGGAATTGTTTCCTATCGTGGATGTTAACACTCGAATCTCGGAAACTTAAGCAAAATAAGATATGCACTTGGTCTCAACTATTTTTATTTGATGATTATGTCAAAAAAGGACAGAAAGGATACGAGCGACATAAGTGGACGAGAGCATATGAGCGAGGAGAGATGGGCGACAACGTCGGTTGTATGAATGACTGCTGTGGTTACAATTTTTGTAGAAACAAGCAAGAAAATCTTATTTCATAGAGGGAGTTTTTGTTCTCTTTTCGTCGCAGTTACTGTTGTTCATACGGAAAATTTGTTTCGTACGATAAACTCTCTTAAAAATACAACCAAACCTGTAGAACAGAATATTTCTATATTTCGTAGAAACTAGTAAACATTTTGTAGACGGAGCAGAGTTTTTTTATTATCACGAAAACTCTCTTAGGTTTTTGTTTTTTTTTTCTTACGAAAAAATTGTCGTGGACGAATGACTCTATTAAAAAATCAAATAACCTGTAGAAAAGAATATTCTATTATTTTTCTAGTACATAGGAAACATTCGTATTTTTAAGTAGAATTTTGTACTTTTATGCGAGTGATTGAGCATCGAAGAAATGGAAATATAAGAAGCCCTTTACTTATTTTTTCCTTTATTTGGTATATTTTATGTTACTTGTATTTTTCGTAATTTTGGCAAATTAATAGTACTAAGTTTAAATTTTCATAATGGCAAAACTTTTATAAATTCTTACAAATTTTAATGTAGCAATTCTTTTCATAAAGTGAAACAGTTAATTATGAGAAAACTAATTTTATGCAGAATACTACAAAAGAATTGCTCATAGTATGAAAGTTTTGGCCAGCAACAATAGTTGTTCGTATTGACAGATATGTCATAAAGAAAGGGAAATATATTGAATACGAACAAACTGCTTCTGGTCTGTCGGTTTTTACTCTTGTCCGCCGGTAATTCGGTTGAGAACTGTTTGCCTGTAGATAAATGGAGAAACAATATTAATTTGTTTAGTATACAATTTTTGTTTTTTTTTATGAAGATGAAGGAATATTATGTACAATACGAATTAATTGTAGAAAGTTGAAATTAATCATATAATTCGACAATCCGATTTCGATGAGTACACCAAATTGGAGAGCAATGTTGGATTCCGGTGGATTATCTGTAGAAAGATGGAAAAAAAAACATTAATTTGTTTAGTACATAAGTTTTGTTTGTTATCATAAAGATGGAAAAAAGTTTTCGTATATTACGGATTAATCGTAAGATGTTGTCTCCTGAACCATATAATGAAAGCATTCCCAAATAATGTGGGGTAAGGAAATGCGTGCATATATACAATCTTACCATGTTTTCAAGGAGGATGTATCTCAAAATTAAAAGTTTCCAATGGAACTTTTTAAATGGAGATGAGAATACAAAACAACTGGACATGACTACGAGAACAGGACTCGAGATGAAAGACAATATCACAAGATAATGATATAAGAGCAGTGGCTGGCTAAATTTGAAGGCTGTGGGCATAAATGGCTATGCCTCTCAGTGGAGCAGACTTCACCGCGTCGAAGTAGGACCACTCCTGAAGAACACCTTCCAGCAGATGATCCGCGTACTTCTTGGCACCCTCGACCCCCATCAGCTTCACATAAGTCAACTTTCCTTTGGCCGAGTCGTTCCCGACAGCCTTCCCGATCTCTTCTCTTGTCTTCGTCGCGTTTATGATATCATCGACTACCTGGAATAGAAAACCTGTCTTGGTGCCGAACCTTCAGAGCCTCTCGACCTTGTCCTCATTTGCCCCTACCACAATCGCCCCACACGCAGCCGCCGCCCCTAGGAACTTCTCAGCTTTGTGCATTTGTATGTATTCCAGCTCCTTGAGGCCCACATCATCCCTCCCTTCACACAGTTTGTCCATCATCTGTCTCCCCTGCATCCCTTCCGCCCCACAGCTAGAGCTGAGATTCAGCACGATCCGGACAAACTGCTCAGGGGACATACTGTTAGAATTGTAATCCACATAAAACCGGGAACACACATGTCAAATTACCGAGATCCATATCTAGATGCGGAAGCGTACCTGATGAATCCATTAGAAACTTGGAGAACTTCTGAGAAGAACGCCTAGGTTTTTGGTATTCCAGGCCTTTACGATTTAGACGCCTGAAAAACTGACTATAATGGGATGCCCTACAGTTGTCTTAGATATCGTATGACCTGGGGACCATAACCCCTCTTTGACAATTAAGTCCCTGAGGTTAATAATCTCTTTAATTCCACCCATCACAGAATAAGAGATTATTACGGTATCTGCACAATATACCCCTATACTTAACGAGATGTCAATTGGACCCTCTGAATATTGATGTAGGTAAGATCACTTAATCAGGTCCAATATCCGAATAGCTCGTGTATGACTAAACATAAACGTCGGGCCACCAAATGAAATTATTATTTCTAACAATCTCCCACTTGGACCGACTGATAAAGCCGAACAGTCATAACACACTAAATGAGATCTCTATAAAACATATCCGTATCAACCATCTCAACAGTCTGGTCCATCAAGCATATCAGTATTAGAACTAAAGCGGCTTTCGCTGTCATTAATCGCAGCTAAACCTTCAATAATCACAAATACCAACACACTCAACGATATAGACCAAGTATAGGTGTGCAGCATGGAAATTACATGAAATGTGATTTGTACATGCCTATTTTCAACTGGTCCTCCTAAGGTGAGATCCATAATCTCTCGATCCAGAGTGTAACCGAAACTGAAACTGAAATCAAAGCTGAAACTGAAGTTCAAAAGTGTACGTACAACTAAAATACATCGAAGTAACATCTCCCACTAAACCATTACATCATCTAGTGACATAACACCCATACGAGCAACATGCTCGTGAAAGACCCTGGGCGCTAATGGTTTAGTAAACGGATCCGCAATCATGGAAGACGTACCGATGTGCTCTATAGATAAAGACCCACTCCGAATCCTGTCTTTTACAGCCAGGAACTTGATGTCAATGTGCTTAGACCTCGAAGAGCTCCTGTTTCTGTTGGAGTACATCACTGCCGACTTATTGTCACAGAATATCTTAAGTGGTCTCTCAATGCTGTCAATGATGCGCAGCCCTGTGACAAAATTTCGCAGCCATACCCCATGATTGGACGCCTCAAAACAAGCTATGTATTCTGCTTCCATGGTCGAAGACGCTGTGAGCTTCTGCTTAGCGCTCTTCCAGGAAATAGCTCCTCCAGCCAGCAGATAAACATAACCTGACGTGGATCGACGACTGTCTTGGCATCCACCAAAATCGGAGTCAGAATACCCAATGATCTCTAATTGATCTGATCTCCGGTAAGTGAGCATGAAATGCTTTGTTCTCTGTAGATATCTCAAGACCCGTTTGGCTGCTGTCCAATGATCCACGCCCGGGTTACTCAAGTACCTCCCTAACATCCCTACTATGTACGCAATATCTGGACGCGTACAGACCTGAGCATACATCAGACTCCCAACTGCCGATGCATAGGGAATCTTCTGCATCTTCTGAATCTCAAAATTATTCTTGGGGCACTGATTGAGACTAAATTTGTCTCCTTTAGCTACAGGGGTATCTCCTGGTTTGCAGTCCTTTAAACCATACCTCATCAGTATTTTCTCGATGTAGCTCTTCTGTGATTATCCAAGAATACCCCGAGAGCGATCTCTGTGAATCTAGATCCCTAATACAAAAGAGGCGTCACCAAGATTTTTCATCTCGAATTTCTCCGAGAGAAATTTCTTAGTTCCGTGCACTAAGCCTACATCGTTACTCGCAATCAATATATCATCGACATACAAAACCAGGAAAATGAACTTACTCCTACAGAACTTGTGGTATACGCATTCATCAACGACATTAGCCTCGAAACCAAATGAGACTATTACCTGATGAAATTTGTAATACCACTGACGAGAAGCCTGCTTTAGCCCATAGATGGATTTCTTAAGTTTGCATACCATCTTCTCTGCATCTTGCGAAGCAAAGTATTCTGGCTGTACCATATAAATCGTCTCATCAATGTCGCTATTGAGAAACGCTGTCTTTACATCCATCTGATGCAGCTCGAGATCAAAATGAGCCACAAGTGCCATAATAATCCTGAAAGAGTCTTTCGAAGAAACCGGAGAGAAAGTCTCTGTATAATCAATGCCTTTCTTTTGAGTAAAGCCTTTGGCGACTAGACGAGCCTTATATCTCTCTACATTGCCCTTAGAATCCCTCTTGGTCTTAAAAAACCATTTACAACCAATGGGTTTCACACCAATGGGCAGTGGAACGAGATCCCAAACGTCATTGTCAGCCATTGATTTCATCTCATCCTTCATGGCATTAATCCACTTTTGAGATTCGGAGCTCTGCATGGCCTCACAAAGGTTGACCGGGTCATCCTCTGTCATTCCAATGCCTTTCTCATGCTCCTGGAGATTAACAACGAAATCGTCCGAAATCGCACTTCTCCTCTCTCGAGTAGATCTCCTAAGTGGCACTATCTCTTGAGGTTGTTGAGTTTGTTCATCCGGAATAGCCTCTTCAGGCTGAAGAGGGAGTATCTCATTGTCGTCTTGTTGCACCAGATCAAGATCCGGAACAATAACCGAAGGAAGAGAAACTGTTTCCTCTTTAAAGACGACATCCTTAACCTTATCTCCCCCTTCAAACTCAACATCCTCAAAAAATCGGGCATTTCCCGTCTCAAAAAATGATCTAGCAGTGGGATCAAAAAACTTAAAACCCTTAGACTTCTCAGAGTAACCAACAAAATAACAATTAACCGTTCTAGAGTCCGGTTTCTTTTCATGTGGTCTATAAGGCCTTGCCTCAGCTGGATAACCCCAAATGTGTAAATGCTTTAAATTTGGCTTCTTGCCATACCATAGTTCATAAGGGGTTTTCTGAATGGCCTTAGTTGGCACTCTGTTGAGCAAATATACTGCGGTCTTAAGTGCTTCGCCCCAGAGGGAATCTGGTAAGGTAGAATGACTAATCATACTCCTCACCATGTCCTTAAGTGTTCTGTTTCGTCGCTCAGCCACGCCGTTCATCGTAGGACTACCCGGCATGGTGTACTGAGGGACGATACCACATTCCTCTAGGAACTTAGCGAAAGGACCTGGACGTTGTTCACCTGATCCGTCATATCTGCCATAGTATTCACCACCACGGTCAGACCTGACAGCCTTAATCATTTTTCCTAGTTGGTTCTCAACTTCGGCCTTATATGCCTTGAACGTGTCCAGAGCCTGAGACTTCTCACTAATCAGAAACAAATAGCCAAACCGTGAGTAGTCGTCTATGAACGAAATGAAATACTGTTGGCCATTCCAGGATGCCGTAGGGAAAGGCCCACAGATATCTGTATGCACAAGTTCTAAGACATTCGTACTCCGGTTGGCATCAAAACGCCTAATGTTTGTCTGTTTCCCCTTAATGCACTCAATGCACTCAATGCAGACCTGTAGGTCCGCCATATCGGGGATATCAAGGATTCCGTCCGACACAAGCCGTTGAATGCGCTGTTTCGAAATGTGACCCAAACGCTTGTGCCACAAAATGGCAGAATTCTTATCAGTCAATTTACGCTTCGTACCACGAGAACTGAAGCACAAGGTTTCATTAAATGAGGCCACTGTTTCCAATAAATAAAGTCTATCATAGGCTGATAATGAACCAGTGCCAATAGTACGGGAACCATAAAAGAGACTAAATTGACAGTTTCCGAATGAACAGGAATCACCAAATTTGTCCAATGCAGAAACAGAAATCAAATTCCGTCTAAAAGACGGTACTACAAAGGTCTCCTTCAGGTCCAGATAGGAACCAGTCCTCAGTAATAGCCTAAAAGTTCCAATGGCCTCCACCTTCACTGACTTGCCGTCTCCCACATAGATGAATCTTTCAGCATCAACTGGAGCTCGCCAGTTCAGGCAACCCTGCATAGAGACACTAATATGAGTAGTAGCACCAGAATCTACCCACCAAGTGCTCTCAGGTACCGAAGCTAAATTAACTTCAGAACAAACCAAAGTGAGAAGATTATCCTTCTTCTTGCGCCAGTCACGGTATCCGGCACACTGAATCTTCTTATGCCCCTCCTTCTTGCAGAAGTAGCAGGAATCAGAATTCACAGGAGCCTGCTTCTTCTGTTGCGGGGCAACCGCAGTAGCCTGAATGCTCTTCCTTTTCTTAGCATTGTCCTTACGTGCGGACGCCAAGTGAGCACTCTCAGTCTTATCTCGCTTCATTCTGTCCTCCTCCTGCACTAGGTGAGAAATGAGCTCATTGAGGCTCCATTTCTCCTTTTGACAGTTGTAACTGACCTTAAAATGACTGAAGTGTGCAGGAAGGGATATCAAAACCAGATGCACCAGCAGATCATCCGAGAGATCTAGTTTGAGTGCCTTAAGCTTGGAAGCGATGTTGGACATCTCCATGATGTACTCACGTATGTTGCCCTTGCCGCTGTATCGTTTTGAGACAAGAGACGCCAGAAGCGCACTCGTCTCAGCCTTTTCGTTTTTCTCAAAACGCTTCTCTATATCGGCAAGGAACTGTTTGGCGTCTGCTGCATCGGACACAGCGCCCCGAAAACTATCTGGAATAGCACGTTTCATGATCATTAGACAAAGGCGATTGGATCTCTCCCACCGCTCATAGTTCTGTTTAACAAAAGCCGAACTATCATCTGAAGGAGCGGGGGGGCGATCAACCCGAAGTGCCATGTCCAGATCCAAGACAGCAAGATTGATCTCAATGTGCTCTTTCCAGGGTCTGAAGTTTGTGCCGTTAAGCACAGGGATGGAGTTCAGTGCAGCACTGACATTGGTAGCAGGAGTAACAGCTGATTAGAGAACAAACAGAGGAAATGTATCAGCTCACTCAATCAATAACCGAATAAAGGGAAATATAAATAATGGCAAGTCCCATTAAGACACCAGCGCAACATTAACACCCTATCGAAGGACCGCGATGTCAACTTGCAAGTGGTATCTCAGTGCAACAATCAGACACAGACCATCAATCCTGTCAAACAAGGAAGTCTTCCGAGGGGCCGACTCAATTTTCACATGGATATCAAAATGATAGCCTCGTATCTAATACTGCGGGTGCATGTGTGGAATTCGGCCAAACAGCGCCTTCCGAAGGGCCGATCACTGTCCGATGAAAACCAAACACGCCATCTTATATTTCAAATGGGTTTCCCTACACGAGAGAGCTCCGAGGGGAGATGTCGCTTCAGTCCGCCCATTTTAAAATACAGACTTCCAGAATATGCCATTACTTTTCAGATCCAAACAACCAGTAAAATTTGATCTGACATGCTCGAAATCGGGACTGGAAACCCCCAAATTCAGCATGAAACTTAAATTAATTATATCCAAAAGATAATTTGTTCAAGAAAAAAAACACAAGAACATGGGGGATAAACAAGGATCTCTCCCCTTCTAAAAAAAATCTCCCCCCTTCTACAGAGATCTCTCCCCTTCTACAGAGATTTCTCCCTTTCTAAATAAAAAATTTGAAGCAGAACAAAAAAAAATTCGCCCTTTTCCTGATAAAAAGAATCTCAAACCCTAATTCTCAATTCCCAGTAATTCAACACATGATCGGCTCTGATACCACTTGTTAGAATTGTAATCCACATATAACCGGGAACACACATGTCAAATTACCGAGATCCATATCTAGATGCGGAAGCGTACCTGATGAATCCATTAGAAACTTGGAGAACTTCTGAGAAGAACGCCTAGGTTTTTGGTCTTCCAGGCCTTTACGATTTAGACGCCTGAAAAACTGACTAGGGTAATGGGATGCCCTACAGTTGTCTTAGATATCGTATGACCTGGGGACCATAACCCCTCTTTGACAATTAAGTCCCTGAGGTTAATAATCTCTTTAATTCCACCCATCACAGAATAAGAGATTATTACGGTATCTGCACAATATATCCCTATACTTAACGAGATGTCAATTGGACCCTCTGAATATTGATGTAGGTAAGATCATTTAATCAGGTCCAATATCCGAATAGCTCGTGTATGACTAAACATAAACGTCGGGCCACCAAATGAAATTATTATTTCTAACACATACTCCCTGCATGACGGGCCAAGTGCTCAAATGCTAGGCAGGTCAGCGCATCCCCTGCGAGAAGGGCTGTGGCCTCGTCGAGCACCTTGTCGTTGGCAAGCTTCCCTCGTTGAAAGTCGCCATCGTCCATGCATGGAAGGTCATCATGGATGAACCCCACGGTAAACATCATCTCAAAGGCACATGCCACTGGAATGGCCAGGGTCTCGTGTCCCCCGACAGCCTGGCAAGATGCTATGCACATACTCGATGTGGTGCACCTCCTCGTGCTCAGGAGGTGTGTCTCATTGACTCATAGAGTGTGGTGGGATGTCTCAGTGGGACTGCCATTTCGAGCTCTTCGATTATACATCTCTTGTTGTCTTCTACATATTGGTCGACAACTTCCGCTCCATTGCTATAGTCCTTGGCTGCGGAATACAAAGAGGCAAAGACGGGATTCGTGATACCCAGTGGAGGGATCGACCGGGAAGGGGATTTGAAAGGAAGAAAGCCATGTCCAGGCAGCGGCAACGCGTTCAAATGGGGGGGCGACCGAGAAAGACAGCACAAACCAATAAGGGGCTCAATGTGTGTAGGGTGTTGGTGATGATGTTGGCCGCAACTAGATATCCGAAGTTGCGATGTGATCTCTTAACCAAAGAGTAAAAGAAAAGAAATGAAAAAAAAAAACCTACCCGTGTCTATCGATTTATTAAAAAGAAATCACATTCCATTTATGGCAAATCTACTGTGGTTGAGTTGTCCTTCTCGTCTTCTGCGTTACGCTTTCCAATTAGTCGATCCGGTACTTGAAGATCTTATCCACGGAAAATAGGCTATTTCTTAAGAAAGACGTTTGCCCGATTTTTTTTATTTCGTAAAATCTTTTTGCAAAATATAAACTCTAATGTTAAGAATTCGGTGTTACATGAGTTATTTGAAAACAACAATAAATATTATAAATACCGAATTATTGACAGTAATGATGAAAATATGAGTTCGACCGCGAACGTGATGATCTCCCCTTATGCACCATCATCACTAGGGTCCAGCCGAACGGGCAGAACTGCCACGCTGAGCTGAGCCAGATCATCTGGACAGTGGACGGTAAGATCCTCGAGAATGATACTACGCCTGAGGAACGTGGAACGTGGGGAGGTCGAGCTCCAGCTGGAGGGGATCAACGTCCCAGGCTCAGGGGGGCTTGTAGTTGGAACTCTAACGTAGGTCGTGCCTACACACCCCGGCCGGGGACACCGAACCACAGCTGAACTAGCCAAAGAGCTTCAGTTTGATCGATGTATTATATAACAGAAACAGACAGATAAAGCTTTCGTTACACATAATGGACCGATGATGATATTTCCCGTCATCTGATATCTGTATCCAATAAAAATATCAGATATCGAATAATATATTGATATGGTTGTATAACTACCAGGTATATTAATCCAATTGTTTAATGAAATAATAATATCCATAATCCGGACATGATCCCCCCCAACTATATTAAATGTTATGACAGCTTGTTGTTGGAGTTTACACATATGGTGGAGGAGCCAACTGGGTCATTCTCAAAAAGTTAAAAACTAATAACAGAGGTGTTTGTTTATTTATTTTTAGAGGAAATGAAAATGACCCACGTTGACTAATAGCAGGGACTAGGAGGCTTCGATTGACAAATGAATATGGGCCGAAATAATCTGGACAACAAATCACGTCTCTCTCGCTCCCTTGGGGATACCTTACTGACCGACTCGTTTCCATACTGACCGGTAGAGGAGGACGTCACGTAGGAATACCTCTCGATGGCGAAAGCGAAGTGCCGTCCGCGAAAAATGCTTAGGGAAGACGGGCGAGAACAGGATGCCATGCGATGTGATGAGGATTTGGAGTGTTCCTATTTGGTCAACTGGACCAACAATTATTCATCAGTCGTCGCGAGAGCCAACTGACCATGGGCACATCATGAATGAAAACAACAGGGAAAGAAAACCATACGGAACGTAAATGTGTAATGGGCTGTGTTAATGCCTTGTGACCACAAACTTCTATATAAAAAAATATAACAAAAAAGTAAAAGGAGCCGTGCAAATGAGGGCTTGTCGTTTGATGGTTTCTTCGCATTTGCTACGGATCCAATTTGAAATCGAGTCGAACATCTGGTGGACCGATAACTTGACGATGGGAATGTTCCGGGTGTAGCGCGAGAGCCTGAATGTCTCCCGTGAAGCTGTTGCGCCGTGTCGAAAATTGGTTCATCATGCAAGTTTAGGCTCGGTATTAACGTATACACGAGTTTCACAATTAACGGGGACTTCCGTGTTTTATAAATCTGACATTATAGATAATTCCGAACAAAACTATGTCACGACACTTGTTGTTGTTTCTCTTTCAATCATGTAAAATCGTGGAGTAAAATAGGCCACAGCTCCCTGATTTCGAAAAGGCAACTCTAGTGGTATTCTATGTCCGATCAGATATTACAAAAATACGTCACGTAAATAAAATCTGAACGTCTCATAATCACTTAAACATATCCATATATGACTGATTTTGTTACATTTTTATCGATATAAATTACATTTTGTTAGTTGTACACTTCCCGGTGTGGAAATTTACCGATGTAGAAATTTCTGTAAAAAAAAAAGTTATCATAAGTAAAGAGAAAATAAAACGTGGGGAAATCCGATGGTGACTATCTTTGCATGCATAGTGATTAACTTTACACATTATAGAACGTGGGATGTTGGCCTTTCCTTTGTCGTCAATGCTCGTTGTCGGAACCCCCGTGACTAATGCTTTATAGTGCGGGCCATTTGTTCTAAAAAAAATTATATTTAATACTCAGAATAATTGTGTACTTAGGAATGGGGTGATTGATGACCCGTGATCCAACTTTTTCGATGCGTAAGTATTCTAAAGAAAATGTTTTCCTCATTTGCGTCGTATTTGTTTTACTTCCTCCGTGTGAAACCTGACGTGATATAGTGAAAAAAATAGTAGTCGGTAAATTTTTAGTCGTTCGGTGGAGATTGATGTGTTTGGCGGGTGTCGTTCTGACACGTCTTAGTTATTACAAGGGGGAGACCACATTAACTACGGGAGATGTTATCTTCAAATCTATAGAAATTGTGTCTCGAGACTTCGCTTGAGGTAGAGACTATGCTTTAGGAAGTTTAATAGTCGATGATTGTTCAGATTTCTGGACATTTTCTATCTTTATTATTGTCCACTTTCTTAAGTTATATTTTCTATGTATATTAAGTGCTTTGTTGTAGTTTTTATGCATATTAAATGTTTAGCTATCAGTAGTTAACATTAATTAGGTCTAGTTTACTTAAATTGCTTGTAATATTGTTTCAAAAATATGATGAGATCAGTGTAGAATTTTTCATGCAACCAAACTTTCAAGAAAAACACGGTATTTCTAGAAAGAGGCTGATAGACTTGTCAATCGTAAACTTATTGACGTGTCGTTTCTCTACGGGCGTGCGGCAACCCATGAATCACTGTAGTCAATGAGTATTTCAGCATGAATCGTACGTTCGTTAGCAATACATAACGTAGTCCATATATTAACTTGTTTTCTTGTAATATCACGGCGAAAATCAAGTGTGATGAAGTCTTTTCCGAATAACCTAAGCAAGAAAAACGACCCAAGAAATTATGTATATTTATATTTTTTTTTTTTTTGTAAGTCCCATAGGTTCCGGAATTAATTCATGTCCCTTCAGCGGTCATGCCTTGTTGATGAGTTGTTGGGCTGGCATTTCTACTAATGGTGTAGTGTGTGGTATAAATTCATCGTACGCCAAACATATGTAGGGAGCAATTTAATGATATTCAATGTCACTACTGCCCTCCTTGACGCCTCAATAATACTTTTAATCATAATCGAATTCGGCTTTATTTACATTTATCGCTCACACTATCATTTGATGATGGGGATGATGATGATGAGGCAAATTGCACTTTTGTGTGTGAGATATACATGCCGTAACGACTCCGACCAAATCTCGACGTAAGTAATGGATTCGAAATCGATTTTTGAAGTGAGGCGAGACTATCAAATCATAAGCATTTACTTCATCTTGGCTTTTTGGTATCACCAGAACGAAAACTATCGGGTCCTGCTTGGGTATCTTCCATGAAAAAGAAAACGGGAGTAACAAAAGGCAGAGAGAGTTAGGTGAGTGTCGCGGGTGGATCTCGTTTCCGGTTTCATTTAAAAAGAATATACTCCCTTGACAATAAGGCTTCGAATTTTGAAAACGTATTGGAGTCGCCACTAACCTATTTTAAGTTCAGGTTAGAAAAACTATAGAGATTCGTTTAAGTTCGAGAATTAGGGACTACTAAATCGCATGTATCACAAAGAAAAGGGGAGGCGTTAAAATTGTGTGTTTCCGATGTCCAAATTTATTTGAGCTCGATTTTAGAAAAGAGAATGTTTGACAATAAAAAACGATCTCGAACTCAACATGCTAACAATGTCCATGTGAATCATTTTTATGAAAATATTTCTTTTAAAAATTGATTTTTCGGGCAAAAATACAAGCAACATAAATTTGTTAAAGCCCTTAACAGTTTCTAAGCCAAACAATAAATTCAAGGGAGAACCGAGTGTTTGTACCATTTCTCGCTCTCTATAGAACGCCCCGTTAGCGTTTATACCTCACGGTGCCGTTTTAGAGTAGGTTTATGGCGAACTTGGCAAGCCTTTGATGACGTACGTTGGTTAGTGCGGAGCCGTCTTTAGAGAGTCTTCATCTTCGAGAATCCAAATAATTCCTCGAATATATATAACTTCATTGTCTTGAATGCGTTGAATCGGGTGCGTGCCTTGGTTGTCCGCAAAGCACGCCCCCGAGATACCTACATAAATATCGAATAAATGAAGTAAACTGTTCAAAAATAGTTTGAAACGAGATAACATTGTAGTAAACCCTCATGCAGGCAACTATAACCATCAGCCGGTAAATAATATGAACTCTCAGTAGGTAACGACTAAAGTCGCCGTCTGTTATAAGGCAATTGAAAAGAAGTAAACCCAAAAGGGTTGAAAAACCATTTTTTCAGACAATGAATTTTAAAATCTTGCAAAATGCTTTGAAAATTTGGAAGAAATAGTTAAAATGATTTTTATTTGATCCTGTGGATTTTTTCGTGATTTTAAGTTATTTTATTATTTTTTTAGAAAAAATTGGGTTATGACAGTGAGTTTGTGAGAAAATAGACGAAAAAGTGGCGAAATTTTGGTGAAAGGCGGAGAGAGATCCTCTTTTTATTCCCTCCCGGTGGAAATTATTGACTAGTAAATAGTCGGAAATATTTGGCCCCAAGAAAGGATTTGGTATTTGATTCATAAATGTGGTTGTCAACTGCTCGGGAAAGCTAGAATCGCGATTAAAGGAGGTGTTACCTTTCGCTTTTAACAGAGACATGTGATAGATAATTAACCATCAAAAGAGATGGTTCCATTTACCTTTAAAGGAGCATGTGAAAACCAAGTTTCGATCGCCCTCGTTAGAGAAACGTAAAGGATTCTATTTATACTATAAATGCTAACTACTTCTTATAGTTATTTCCGTTTTTTTAAGCATTACATGTCTTAAAACGATCCAATATGCTTTCCTTGTGCAGACTTAATATTCTTATGCCATGTGTCATCAAATGATAGCTTGGTCAGCATCGCTCGGTCAATTTGAACCCAAAATTTTGCCTATCTCCTAATTAAGAAATTGACTTCTTAATACAGTGATATTCATTCGTTTAGTTACGCTCTTATATTTAGAATATGTATTTCACAAAATATGTATTACTTAAAGTTTCCTGATAATTATTCCTAAAAATAATGCAGTACTTTTATTAAGCAAAGAATACGATCACCATCGGAAGAACTAGTTACTGACTTATTCCTTCTTTAAGAAGGGACATTCCGAGGGAACCAACCAAACGTACTGCAAGTGAAATAAAGGGCCGTCGGTTGTCGATCGAATGCCTTTTGCGGACGATCCTAAGCAAAAGGGGATGGTTTAAAAGAGGAATACGATTTATGAAGCCGTGAACGAGGCGTTTCAACCGTTTGCCGCTCTCGAGTAAATGTTTGTCTCGGCATACTTAGAAAGCATCGTGCACTCGCCTGTCGGCGACAAAAGGACGCGAGTGATGCGGGGTCTTTTCTACCTCCGTGCTCCGTCATAGGCTTACAATAATATACTCGAAGTCCCGAAAGCTTATCAAAAGCTTCATTTCACGTCATCCTCTATTTCTTCGAGAGTAAAGGAAAATGTAATTACTGTTATAAAAAATATATATATATGATTTTATTTAAATATATCATCGTACCTCTGAAATTAGTCTAAATCGCACAGCTTGACAAAATCTCTAGCATCGTGATCAAAAGTCGACGTGGCCCGTTTCACCACGCACGTGACTGCGCTACAACATTCCATGCTAGCCGCAAAAAAAAAAAAATATTAGAAAAAAGTTACAATATATTTTAAAATATTATAATATGATAATGGTATGAACATATGGTCTATTAACACGAATTACTCCATCGCTACACCTGAAAAGAAGTTCTTAATCATCGTGTCTATTAACATATGGGCGTGATGCAACGACGACGTTTAAGCCTTCGTGCCAAGCTTAACGTAATATATTTTAATAGATCCTGTCCGTGGATTCTGACATGTGAGCATGTGTATCGGTGTCTGGCCGTTACCCCATCTATAAAAGGGCCGTGTTTGGAGGAGGGGGCATATAAGCAAAACATTAACCACAACGAAGATGAAGTCGAGTCTCGGGTTGAGGAAAGGTTCTTGGACTGAGGAGGAGGATGAACTCCTCCGGAAGTGCGTGCAGCACCACGGCGAAGGGAGGTGGCACCTCGTCCCCTGTCGAGCAGGTGATTCAGGGTCCTCCGGTACTATCCGGACATTTATCCAAAGGGTTCGATGACCCCGGCGTGTGAGGATTGTCTGTTTTTTTTTATTCTGTTGTCTTCTTGTAGGGTTGAACCGGTGCAGGAAGAGCTGCCGGATGAGGTGGTTGAATTACCTTAAGCCGAATACAAAGAGGGGCAAGTTCCAGGAAGACGAGGTCGACATGATTATCAGACTCCACAACCTCCTGGGCAATCGGTATGTTGTCGTCATCTCTGGCTGTGTTTCCTTGTACGGATTGTAGGCTTTGATCAGTGTTGCTGACTGCCGGACTCTTTTCTTACTTGGCGTATTTTATCTCTATATCAACGAGCATGACTTCGAGATTAATGCATCACAGGTGGTCGCTGATCGCGGGACGAATACCGGGCAGGACCGCGAATGACGTAAAGAACTATTGGAACACCCATCTCGCAAAGAAGACCACATCTGCGGACGAGAAACCAAAAGAAAAGCCCCAAAAGATAGTCAAAGTCACCGCCCTTAAGCCGCGTGCACGAACCTTCACTAAGAGCTTGGCTTGGCTCAGTGGCCGAGCAACATTGATCACTTTGGCCACCCTTCGACCAGACAATAACGTAACCAATAACCATGTCTCGCGATCTCCAGAAGCAGAAGATCCTTGGTGGAAAGGTTTGTTGGGCGACGCCGACGAATTTGACCGAGCACCCAACCTGGCGATCCCCTCTGGAGGGGATCCGTCGACAAACACAACCAAAGAAGCGTGTATCGAGGCACCAAAGCAGGATAACAGCGAACGGTGGGATGACCTTTCGTTTGACATCGATCTTTGGCAGTTCTTGGGCACCGTACCACAACCCGTCGCATGACATTATTAGAGTAGCTTATTGAAGTAAAGGTCTACGCATAATTTTCTTACAATATTTACAACCATCCTCTTGTCGACTCCCTTCGAACGGACTAGATATAAACATAGATGCTTACGTTCCGACCCGACCTGAGAAGTACAGATCGAATACGACAAATCGGAGACAAACATAAACACCAAAAAATAAAATGGAGATGCATCACGTTCCAAAAAGGTGGGTTTTCGTACAAATAGAGCCCACTATTAGCTTTCCGGCTACGTTCCCTTTTTCACCATCAATGTATTCAAAGGGATGTTAACATTTGAATCTCGGAAACTTTAGCAAAATAAGATATGCACTTGGTGATTATGTCAAAAGGACCGAAAGGATACGAGCGACATAAGTGGACGAGAGCATATGAGCGAGGAGAGATGGGCGACAACGTCCTAAACGAAGTCTACTGAACGAAGCCCTGTGAGCGAACCATTATAAGCGAAAGCATCGTGACTATTTTAAAAATAATAATATTATTATTATGATTATTTCTCCATAAAGTTCGCAATTATGGCCATATATATATATATATATATAAAGGTGTAATGCATGACTATAATTCGTCCAATGGCACAGACAGTAGTGACCCGCAATAAATGGGATGATCACAGGAAGGTCGATATCCCCTTTAATGAACACGATTCCCTGAAATAAATCGTTGGGAACACATGTCTGAAAACACTAGTTTTATCGTTGTTTTTCATCCTAGTATTCTTTCTTATTTTCTCTCTTCAAAAGCAATGGGAAACAATTCGTATACATCGGTTTGTACAGAGAACTATGGATTATTTGTATCATGTTTCCACTAAAAACAATTCGAGTAAGACGAATTAGAAGAAAAAGGATTAAAAAAATTTTCTTGTATTTGTTTTCTCTGTTCGCGATATTCGAATTCGGATCTTTGCCTTCAACAGCACTAATAGATGGAAGCCGCCATAGTTTGGGAACGTACGCAAGTTTCCCAAAAAGTGTTCGCCCCAATTTGGGCACGCATTCATTTGTCATCATCAACTGCAAGAGATTGCCGATGGGAGAAGTTATGAGCCGAAATTCGTGCCTACGAAAGTACGCTGCGCAATGAAAACCTTAGGACCATTTGCATCCCGGAGGATTCGAACCGAGTTATTCAAGCAGGAAGGTGGGGAATTGTAAGCAGAGACGTAATGGAGTAAGAACAAGGACCAAAGCATAGCCCGACATGCTTGCTTTAGCTTTTCGCGAATCACGGAACTGGCAAGTGATTTCGTGTTCAGCGACCTCCACAACACGATCCTCGAACGATAGCCATATTTTTTTTTTCTTTTCCTTTCAGAAGTGATCAGGGCAATAATGGAAGAAGATCGTGTGATCATCCCCTCCTCCCCCCCTCATCTCGTTTTTTTCATGGGACATAATGTCTCGAACGAGAAAGAAATTAATACCAGGGTCGCCTCCATGTCATGAAACGTCCACGAATTCCTATTATGAGGCATGTGTGGCCCGATGGGGGTCCTAGCTCTATTGATGTCCGTAGCTGGGACACTCTTGTCGGTGACAGAGAAAGTGTTTAGGGATTGAGTTAAAATGATCCTTATCCATGACCTTCTGTAGGAAGAGGTCTTATGACGTCGAGAACAGGCACGGTTACGGTCATTGTCGGTGGAGCTGTGGATCTTTGATGGCTGTGACAGCCAATTTGCAGCGACATTGGAGCTACCCGGCTCATTACTTTGCGTGGTGTCTTCGAACTCGCTCTCTCTCTCTCTGGCCCCAAAAAATTAACTCACCGGACCCATGACTGGTCGTACATAGATTGACAAAATGCTACACATCTAGCATCATCTCAAGGATGCCGAAGCAACCTTACCGCCTAGTAAAACGACTAGAACATATGGGACGAACCGAAACCATGGAATTGTGTCCAGGCCAATAATATAGACAGTTGGTGTTTCACTTTCTTGTTGGTATAACTCATCTGTCAATCCTACGAAGCAAATCTTATACCGGGCCTCTAGTTTTTGGACAGAATTTTGAGTTGTTTGAAATTTTCTTACGACCGAAGATGAGTGAAAATGGAGGGCGAAAATTTTCAAATGTTTGTTGATATGATAGAGGCTGTCTCCTGCACATTTAAGGAAACAACTAAATTGCAACAATTGTGCCCCCCCCCCCCCCCCCAAAAAATCCCATGTTTTCTTTTCGTTCTTTTTCTGAGGAACTACTTTTCAATGAAAATGATGGGGAGAATCAATTACCGATCGCAAGAGAAACACGAGTACTATGACTATTCCAATCTAATTCGGACGTTTGATTTAGAAAGAAGAACTGGGAAGAAAAATCAAAACCCGAAATCAACGGTGGTCATTCCTTTTGATCACGACTTCTAAAGTATTTTTTTTCATTCACACTAACGAGAGATCCGCGGCTGTTAACTAGAGATCCGCTCGTGCCAGTGACTATTGCGACGGCCCGATGGTAACGTTCAGACTGTATTCGAAGCAGTGGAACGATTTTAGTATTGGTAAGGAACGATTTTATTATCCGTAAGGGAGAAAGCATAAGGGGTTTCGACAAGAACAATAGCTTCTCTTCAATCAAGGGAGGGTCCATACAATGACAATTTATTTTCCCTACTGTCCAATCAGTTTACATGTTTTGTAAAGGTAGATATTATTTTTTATGATACTCTTTCTTTTAAGTAAAAGAGAAGAGGGTTAGATTTGGATCCTGTCTTTACACGTGAGCATGTTTTTGAGTGATTAAGAGGAAGGTTTGTGCGAGTTTCGTTGAGTAATTTTAAAGAGTCTTTGTCTGAACGGGGAAATTCAGTAACACTGATTTGATGTCTCGGCGACTTTCCGGAATACGACTCCGTGAACCTGTTGAACGGCGTTTACGGTTGCTCGCTGGAGGAACGTGAATGAGTTGGGCTTTGAACATGTGCTTCTCGACTAGTTTAACGGTTTGCGGTGGAGTGAAGCCCCTGTTGGTTCACGGGCTTCGATTTACGTTTGCGCCCCATGATGGTTTCGAGGTAAGTGGAGAATGAGGGCAGGATATAAACATTTTGGGAACACGAAGAGGGTCTTGTCGGAATTGGGAAGCTTTAGTGACATAAAATTTGATCTCTCGCCACTTTTGGGCACACGACTCCGGCTTTGCACGCGCCCATCTCAACTTATTTAACGGCCCGAATATAAGCCCACTGGGCTTATGGGCTTCTATTTAAGATTTCGGCCCATGATGTTTTTGTAGGTTTGTGAAGAGCAGAGGGGAGGATTACGGGATAAAGTATACCATTGATGACATAACATAAACAAGTTTTATGGAGCTTACTGCACACACGCCAGATTCCTAACGTGATGGGAATTATTCGGAGCTGAGCTGAGATGAGAGTTTCGGTCGTTTTATGTGCTATTAGGCTCTGCCGAGCTGAGCGTTCAGTCCCTTGCTGACCTTGTTGACGAAATCCAAGTATTCGGTCGGGTTTGGCGAGTTGGGGTTAATTTTCTCAAACTCGAATGACCATTTGGCAACCCCGCGCTCGACCTGGAGTTTCACCTTGAAGTTCTTGAAAATCCTCAACAGGTCGCCTTCCAGCACAGTAAAGGTGATCGCCTTGGTTGCATCGTTCGTGTCGTGCCTCGCTTTCACGGTCGATGGGGTCCCTAAAGAAAAGGTTCAAGGACACATTCAAAATGGTCAGCACAGCTCTATGAATGGAAAGGCGGGTAAAGGGGACTACTGACCGAGGTTGTAGTTCCATAAAACGACCGCGCCGTTGCCAAATTCGTTCCCCTGAACGAACCTGTAGCCCTTCAAGTTCTCGGGGAACATCTGAACGAGCTGGCCCATGTTCTTCCTAAACATCCCATAGAACTTGTCCGCAGAACAGGTGAGGTCGACCTGAAGTGTGAGCCTCGACACCTGGGACCTTTGCGCCATCTTCGAAATATTACACCTAAGAGTTCTTACTTGCTATCGCTGTGTGACATCCAACCGCAGAGAGTACGGTCTATTTATAGCGGGGAGGGCGACTCACTACGTTAGTCCCCCCCACTCCTCCCGCGTATAGTGATGCGATTAGATATCGATAAACTTCGGGTGGCGCTGCACTGCCGAAATAATTCATCAGTCCGAGACAAAAGCTTGATGGCTTCATGTTTAGCTCCATTTAGGTTGCTACTCCTTTGCTCGCTCCCAAAGCAACCACGTTCGTTGTTGCTTTCAACTTTATTAGGAAAACCAAAGTTTTGTTTGGATACATGAAATAAAAATAACAACAATATATAATGGAGCCCCTTTTTGGATACTTTTGGTGTTGAAAGTTACATGGAGGGTCAGCATTTATAATTAATCCATATATTTTTAAAGAGTAAAATTAATTCTAAAAATTTAGAAAATATTTAAGAAATTTATACTATAATTTATAAATAGTCATAAAAGGACAAATTATACAAGTTTAGCAGAATTTTAGGCAACCTTTTTTTCTAGCCTAGTCTTTTTTAAAATATTTTTTTTATCCCCAATGAAACACTTGGATAAATAAAGTGGATAATAGGGAGTTGGACGGCCAAAATTATATAGTTTATCTAAAAAAGATTCATTAGAGTATTCGAGGGAAGTGATAGAAAATTCCAAATGAAAGTAGCCCACGGAGGCCCGTTGGGCACAAAAGAGTTGGGACCCCGAACCGGCCCAAGTCGGGCATTCCGGTCGAAGGGGACCGGCCGGCTAAGGCAACTAAAGATTTTCAACCACTTTTGACTGACTGGATCCCTCTCACTCGGATCATTGAATTTGCGTAATAACTGAAGGGAAAGGGAAAACCAAACACCGCGTGAACGATTCATTCATCAGCCACTCAATTATGTCCCTCGAAAACGCGTTTTCCCACGTCAGCAAGCACCTTTGACCAGATCCAAAATCATAATGCTCTAATCACATCCATCCATCCATCATCATTCATTGTCATCGGTTAATGGTAACTAGTCGTAGCGATTCCAAATGAAAGATCCAAAGAGTTGCTGCAGAGGGATCAGAGGGAGAGTCCAAGGTTGTGGGGATATAACCATGGTAACTAGGGGGGACATTGGTTGCATGGTAACTAAGGGGGACATTGGTTGCATGACGATACCTTCTTCCTAAACAATAACAAACCATGTACAAACCAACCTATGGGGTTCAGCGTCCCCCCGCGTTGCAGTTCGCGGTCATCATCGTCTTGAACTCCTCAAAGTTCACGTTCCCGTCCCCGTCCCTGTCGACGGATACTATCATCTTCTTGCAGTCGCTCAGCGTGCACTTTTGCCCCAGCTTCCTCATCACCGAGTGGAGCTCGCTCGCTGATATCACCCCGTTCCCGTCTAGGTCGTAAAGGTCGAACGCGTCCCTCAGCTCATCCCCGCCGTTCTCCCCGTGGCACCCCTGGGAGGACAGTATGAGGTCCGTGAACTCGTCGATGTCGATGTACCCGTCCCCGTCCTTGTCGATCTCCGCCATGGCGGCTTCCACCTCCCTCTGCGCTGCCTCGGGGGAGACCCCCCCCAAGGAGGAGAGGACCTCGCGGAGCTCGTCGCGTGAGATCCTCCCATCCTTGTTCTTGTCGTACTGGTCGAACACAAGGCGTAGCTCGTGGACGTCCCCGAGGCAACCCCCTCGGCCCTGGCTCGTCCTCGCACTAGGGTTTGATTGGGACGACATCTCGCCTGTTTGGTTTTCCGGAAAAAGAGTATTGGTATGGTTGGGGGAGAAGGTGTATTTATAGTCGGGACATTGACTTGGTTCATTCATTCTAAAGACGCGTCCCGAACGCGTATAATCTTAAATTGCTTTCATTATTGAGATGCATTGCCTAATCAAATATTTGTCGGGATATATCATGTGATCTGGCGCGTGTTCGCCCGAAATTCCGGGCTTGACATAAACACTTGCCCGCTTTTAAGGATGTCTTTTTCTTTATCTACTTAACATGCATAAGGCATGAACACATTCCCCAATGTTAGGAAACTAAAACTTCAAAGATTTTATGGGAAGTCAGAAAATGGAAAGCCCAAACGCTTAGGAGGACTAAACCCCACGTCGCAAAGGTAATTTGATTACCACATGCAATGTGCATAAGCAAACCTCGAAATGTTATCCATGTCTAAACATTTCTTTTTTTGTTTGCTCTTTACTAATGTTGGGTCGGCTTCTCGATACTTGCTAGATACTTCTGGGATTCAAATGCTTCGTTTTTTTTTTTTTGTGTGTTTTAGAGGACGGATCAGGATAAGAAACAGCGATTGGTGTGTTTTTGTGCGTGTGGCGTGAGTTTGTTACATTTTAAAACATTCAAGAAATAGAATAGAAATGGTCGAAATTTTGAAAATAATTTTTTAAAATTGATATTTATAATTCCGACTTTACTCGTAACATGGTCTCTAAGAGATCACACTAAGAAAGCATGGCTTTAAGCCAACTCCACTTATTTTATTTTATTTTTTTAAAATCGGACACGTAAAATATGACTTCATTCACGATTTTTTGGCCGAATAAATTCGTATTATTTTCGAAATTTTGAAACTATTTATTTTATTTTGTAAATTTTTTTCGACTTTGAACTACCCGTGAGTTTGCGTGTGGTATGTTAAAATATGATATTTCTTTCACCTCTCTAACCCAATTGGGATTGGGACGTGTCTACCACAAGTTTTAGTTTTATTGATTTTGTTATCCGGGTGGGGTTGGAGGAGGGAGAGAGCTTTTAATGTACTTTCAGTTTCGTGGGGAAGTTGGAAACCGCGTGAAACCGAAGGAAACATGGCCCCCTCCCCTCACCCACCCACCTCAACCCCACAACTTTCAAAAGAGACGGGAATCGTATAACAAACAACACCACATGACACAAGGCGGCAAATGATGTCTTGGCGTCACAGCCACGTTTGAGACGACGTCGATGGGACGAAGGACGTCGACAAGACACACAGTGAAAAAAGTGAAACCCTAGCAAAACACACACACACATACACAGGCATCTCGGGGGTCGGTCGTAGGTTCTGTTTTCCTTTTTAATATTTTCATTTATCGGCCCCGTGACTAATAAGTGGGGAAGCAAAAGCAGAAGCAGAAGCAGGGAGAGGAGGTGACCAGGAAAGTTGATGGATCTTCGGGGGAAAACTCTCGTTTCTTTTCTTTATTAAGCTTTTTTTTTTTAATTATCTCCCTTGCTAGATTCGATCGATCACCTCTAGAAACTATTTCGTCCTTCTTTATTCATTGTACAAAGAGACTAGTTTTACCTAACGCATACAAGTGGAAACTTCTGACGAGAAATATTCAACCCCCCAACTTAACTATATGCATCAAAATGAGATCGTCATTACCTTGACCATACAAACATTCATACTCAAAGTTTTCTCGTATTTTCCTTCCTTTTTTCCCACTTAACACGTAATATTCTTACTAAGGGCTTTGTTATATAGATCCTAACAACTGCATGTTAGGCTCAAATTGTTGATGTTTGTTCATAACGGACGCCCACCTCCAGACCTACTTAAACCCGAGACTCTTTCATAAGCCCACGGCAAGCCCACCAATCACGGCCCAGAAACCTCGTACACATGATTATGTTGGGCCTTAACCAAAACCAGCTTAGCCCTGTTTTCTCTGTTTGGGATCGGGAGGGGCGGACCGGGGGAGTCCACGTGGCGGAAACCCAGATGACAATGCCATCGAGAGAAGGGAGTGTTCGATGATTGTCCGAAACAAAAGCTTCTGTGAACGCACGCGTACGAGGAGGCCTTGCGCTTTGCGTTGCTCCTTCCGCCAGAGACTTCATCCCCCTCGTTCATCGAACTTGATTTGCACGAGGGAGGGAAACGGCGTTTAGTTCAGTTTCCTCCTTATCCCCATCCTTGTTCTTGTCCCACGGTCTCCCCAATGCTAGCCGGCTGACCTCCCCCGTATAAAGGAACAGCCGCTCGAACCCAGAAAGGATCCATCCTTCTTCGGGTGTATTGCAAGTTCTGGTTTTCTGTTTTCGTTTCTTATATTTTTCTGAAGCAATGGCACTTCACTCCGGTGCTGTCTGCTTCACCGGATTGAGACTGTACTCTTGTAAGAACTACCCCAGTTGCCAGCCCAGGGGATTCAAGGTCTCGGCTTTCGCTTGCCCATCTCTCCGTTCTTCCCCGAGGTCGATCCTCAAAGGTCCGTGATCGATTTCCCCTTCCAGGGTATGTCCGTTTTTTGAACTGTTCTAGTGGGGATGGGTGCGTTGCAGTTGCAGCATTGGATTTGGGTAGTTTGGGGCTACAAGAGATTGGAGTTCCGGTTCTTCGACGGAGGGAATTTTGTGTGTGTTTGCCAAGTTTTGATTGCGGTTATGATCCTGTGGATGATGTTTGTTTAGGTAAACTCGCTGCGAGCAACGATGCTGTTGTGTCGGGAGATGATCCTCTTGTAGTGTGTTTTGGAGAGATGTTGATTGATTTTGTCCCCACCGTGAATGGCCTCTCGTTGGCCGAATCCCCTGCTTTTAAAAAGGCTCCTGGTGGAGCCCCGGCCAATGTCGCAGTTGGGATTGCTCGTCTCGGCGGTTCATCTGCCTTCATTGGAAAGGTATTGTTGTGTTTCCGGTACTTGTAATCGTTCAACTAATGTCTCTTTAGCCCATTCGATACGGTGGGTCTTTTAGTGAATCGTAAGGTCATGAGTTCTATCTGGAAACAGAGGAATTAACGGCTCCTCTAGTTAGACAATGTTTGTGGATGGGTTGTCTCATCCAGAGCTAAAATCCTTGGAACTTTGAGATTTGGATCATTGGGATGTGAATTTGGCAGTCTTAAGATGAAGTTCCATCAGCAGGCTCCCTGGGTCATTGATAGATACCCTTATTGCGCATTACCTGCGTGCTTCCCTTTCCCCAGGTTGGTGAGGATGAGTTTGGGTACATGCTCGCTGAGATATTGAAGGAGAATAACGTGAACAGTTCTGGAATGCGATTTGATCCCGGCGCCCGTACAGCTTTAGCATTTGTCACGTTGAGGAGCGACGGCGAACGGGAATTCATGTTCTACCGTAATCCGAGTGCTGATATGCTCCTCCATGAATCTGAACTTGATCTTGATTTGATAACCAAAGTGAGTAACGATTCCTTCCTCTGGGTAGTAGTTGAATATTTCAGTCGAAACGACAATTCAGAACTTGGAGAAATGCACTGACGTAAGCATTTTACACGGTCTCCCTATAGGCCAAGATATTTCACTATGGTTCCATCAGTCTCATTACCGATCCCTGTAGATCGGCCCATATTGCTGCTGTAAAAGCCGCGAAGGAAGCAGGTGCCGTCCTTTCGTATGACCCGAACCTGAGGCTTCCTTTGTGGCCTTCCGCAGATAGTGCGAGAGAAGGGATATTGAGTATATGGGAAACGGCTGATGTAATAAAGGTAAGCCAATCTGCTTCTTTGGACAGGCATCGTTATTGGGATGAAAAGTTTACCTGTCTAATTAGCCTTTCATTGGCTGAAAATCTCAGATTAGCGAAGAGGAAATCTCCTTTCTTACCAAGGGAGAAGATCCATACGACGATGCGGTTGTCAGGAAACTATACCATCCGAATCTTAAGTTGCTCCTTGTTACGGAAGGCAGTGAAGGTTGCAGATACTATACCAATGTAAGTTCATGCGATTTCCCAAACTTTAGAGGGGTAATTTTTCACTTATGATAGCATTATGTGCCCAGAATTTTAGCGGACGAGTCAAGGGTCTGAAGGTGGATGCTGTAGACACGACCGGGGCTGGAGATGCTTTCGTTGCTGGGTTATTGTCCCAGCTCGCTTCTGATCTCTCCCTAATTCAGGTAAATATTCCAAGCCATAATTTTTGGCGAATCATACTATGAGTTCCCGTTAGTCGACCTGCTATCTCTCCTTGAATATGGATCGAGGTTACTTTCCTAATTGCTGTGTTCATGGCACGGTGTGAGCAAGCGAGCACACGAGCCTGTGCCCAGAGAAGTGTGTTCATATGCTGTTAGTAAATTGCATAACCCCTCATTCAGACACCATCAACCTCTGGAAAAGAACTAAATTTGTGCATAAACATCATTCATTTACGTTTACGTCCCCGAAATGTCATTCATTGCCGTCAATGATTTACCGTGTAGGACGAAGACCGGCTACGAGATTCCCTTAGGTTTGCGAATGCCTGCGGCGCAATCACCGTGACGGAGAGAGGCGCCATCCCGGCATTGCCAACCAAATCAGCGGTCCTCGATGCATTGCTGAGGACTGCATCCATGGTCTAGCAGGCCATCTCCGTATCTCGAGCTCGCCTCAGCCACACGGGGGAAGAACCGCCGAAGAGTAGAATAAATATCGAGAGGGCAAATTCAGATCATAGTCCCGTCGACATCTTTATACGGTCCCTTGGCGCGAGAAGACGCGATGTTAGCAACATTTAAGTACGGTATGGGGGGTGGTGTGCAATGCATCGACGACTTACTCACGTGGTTTATGACACAACCCTATGTTAGAATTCAATACTTAATCACAATGGCCCATATGAGCAACGCAGTTTGGCCAAGAGACGCGGCCAATCGCCACGAGCCACGTCCGAAAATGTTAATCTGTGCAATACCTAAGCTAAACTTTATTGGGTTCCGATCGTCGGATTCTCCATGAACATGTAACATTAATCGAACAAATTATATGTTCTGGTTGTTTCATAGCGCAAATGAATTGTACCCGGCCAACCAAACAGCGCCCCCATCAAGATCAATCAGTGTTGTTAATGGGAACGAATTGATTGTTTAGCCCAAACATTTAATAGAGAGATCTGGTTGGGGAGCAATAAATGGACACAATGTCCCTAAAATTGTATTTTATTTTAGTGGTTGTTGTTATCTCCGTGCATGATGCCAAACTTTATTTTAAGATTATGGTGCAATTGAATGTTCTTGGCAGGTCCGAATTAGGTACCCACAATTTCAATACCACGTGAAATGTTCCTTTTTTTAATTTATGATTATGATGAATTATTTAAAAAATATATATATTTTTAGGGTGCTGGAAATGGCACGCGAGAAAATAAAATAATGTCAAACAATCAGTGTCAGCAAGCAAGCAACATGTCACATTGTTGCATTCGGGGTCCAAACACAATGGATGGTTTATTATTAGCAGAGTTTAATTAGTACGATTAGTAACGCCTTAGAGGTCGGGGTCGCGGTCGATGTTAGTACCGCCTGGCCGAATTTTATAGTAATATCATTAGGTTTATGCGTCGTGGGCAAAACTCTTTTTTAGAACTAACTGGGGTTAATCAGAGTTTAGGGGGAGGTGTGATTAAGAGAAGCTTTGGGGCGTCCTTAAGAGGAAGGGAAAGGGTGTGGTTTTTGTTAGTGAATGTTTTGCGTAGAAGATGAGGAGAGTTGGGAGGTCACCCAACTTGTTGATGGAAACAAAACCTTTTTTAAGTTTCATCATTATGTCATATATTACTTCCTTCTTCCTTGATTTTGCCACTATTATTCACATCACCATAAAGAAAATATAAGTGGGTGGTGTGTGAATATTTTGAGTATGTTTTATGTAAACTCCCCATCAAAGTTATATTTGTTTATGGAAAATCATGGATCTTGAAGGCTTGAACATGAATCATGCATAAAATACCCATGGAAGTTAGTTTTAGTTCCTACTTAAACAATCATGTCTTTAAATCTTTTTGATGATAATCATTGGCGTGAAAACAAATGCACATGTCAAATCTTCATCCACACATAAAGCCCTCCCACACAAAGGAAAAGTTGGTTAATTGATGGTACCTCTCCTCCTCCCCAATGAATGTTCTTTCTTTCATTCATTCTTTGGTTTTTGGGTGATCTTCCCCTTCAAAATTTGTCCTAAGATTTGTGTATTTTGTTGCCCCACTCCCCCAAAAAAGAGAAAAGGAATAAGCATATAACCATCCATTGCTTTTGACCAAAGGAATCTATCCCTTCTCCTTTCCCCTCACTATTGGCACAATTCACGACTATTATCCCATGTTTTAAGCACCACCGATTACAATATTACTTGACCTAACACGATCGTAATTAAACAACGAAAAGTCATCATGATCCACAAGGAGAAAAAAGAAATGATGGAAAAATGAAAACCCAAATCTCAACAGACCCAACTTTCTTTGCAATTATGACAAACTACCCACCTCCTCTCCACACTCTATTTAGAAGCTAAGTCATCCATTTACTAGGTTTCATGCAACTAACAAATCTATGTGACTAAATTTTCAACATGCTTAAATGACCCACGATGAATCTCACTGAGAAAATGCACATGAAAACTACCAAAGTCTCACCTGTCTGAACTTGTAGTGTATGTGGGATTTGGCAATCTTGCGAGACTACAAGAAAACCCAACTGCAATTACACTTGGAAGAGTTACGAAATTACTAGTTCAACAACCTCAAGGAACCTGTCCTTGTCCCTTCAACTAACAATAAAACTAACCCACTTATCGAAAAAATAAAAACAACAATAAAACTGGCCCTACAGACGTCTCTCCCTCTCTGTGTCTGTCTTTTGTGACCTGTCCGAACTCTCAAACTCAAACCGTTCCTTTCATTCTTTCTTTCTTCTTGGGTAGTGTGATTCCATCCCTTAACTGAGATGGGAGCTTCCCCAGAGCCGGACCCACCTCAGACCCACATCACCGCCACCGGCAACTCCCCGACCCAGAACGGCTCCGGCCACGGAGAGACCCGGATCGGCGAGGCCTTGAGGAAAATGGTGTGGGATCTCGGGTTGTCTTGTTTCCTGCCCAGAGACGGCGTGGGGAAAGGTAAAGATCGGAACTTTGAGCACAACAAGGCCTGGCTGCTCGCCGAGTCGGGTGGTGGTGCTGGTGGAGCAGGGGGGATGTTGACTGGAGCGGTGGAGCCGCATTCGGTACACTCGTCGTTCCGGTTCAGTCTTTGTACGCAGGTTGAGCTCGAGTCGATGGCCGCGAATCCTTCGGCCGGAGCTACGGTGCTTATGGTTAACCTGGGGAGCGGCGGAGCTGACGATCCCGGGTCGAGGGAGAGACGGTGGAGGAGGGTGGAGTCGCTCGAGAGGAGCATCTCTCCCTTGACCAATGGCAATGCGCTAGTGAGGTTCAGCTACTCGGAGATCGCTGCGGCAACCAGGAACTTCTCCAAAAGTGAGTTCTTCTTGATTTTGGCTCGCGCTTCGTTGCCAGGTTAAGTTTAGCTCTCTCGGCTTGTTGCTCCCATGGAGGATCCGATGAAATCGGTATTGTAGAGATCCAACTTCCGAGCTACTTCTGTGCCATTTTTCTATCTGCGGATTGCTTGCCAAATCGGATGAAGAAATCGAGTAGGAAATTCGATAGGTTGAGATTTCTCCAAACCCTGTTTTGAGGAGATCCAAGCTACCGGGGCGAGCCGACAGCATTTCGTATCAGTGATGCACTTTTACCATGCTTCGTAGGTAGAGTATTTGGTAGAGGGGCATTGAGCTATGTGTTCAGAGGGAGAGTCGGTCTGTTGAGGACTTTGGTTGCGATAAAGCGTCTGGACAAGGAAGACAAGGAGTCCTCGAAGGCGTTCTGCAGGGAACTCATGATCGCGAGCTCTCTTCGTCATCCCAACGTAGTCCCGTTGCTGGGTTTCTGTATGGATGCCGAAGAAGGGTTCTTCTTGGTGTACAGATACGTCTCCGGGGGGAACCTCAAAAGACATTTGCATGGTAAGTACCGGCATTCAAAAAGGAAAATTCCCAGTTTCAAGTAGCGTGTTTTCTGAAAGTATGCCGTTTCGCAGATAGGAATAGGGGGCTGAAGGGCTACACCACCATCCCATGGTCGATGAGGTATAAGGTCGCGATTGGGGTCGCAGAAGCCATTGCGTACTTGCATTCCGGGACGGACCAATGCGTCGTGCACAGAGACATTAAACCATCGAATATCCTTCTCTCCTCCAACAAGAAACCCAAGGTAATTTCAGTGAGTCCTCTCCTCTGTTCCTCACCTGCAGAAATCTCTTTGCACATTAACTTAATCCTCCTCATGAAATATTCACAGCTATGCGACTTCGGGCTTGCTACTTGGACGCCTGCGCCTTCCGTCCCATTCCTCTGCAAGACCGTAAAAGGCACATTCGGGTATGCCCCCCAGGGATGAAATCAAAATCATTCCAACTCACATTGTCCTCAACTTAGCAGCATTATGGAATGGAATTGATCTAACCTTACTATTTGCAGATACCTTGCACCTGAGTACTTCCAACATGGTAAAGTTTCCGACAAGACAGATGTGTATGCATTTGGGGTTGTGTTACTGGAGCTGATAACTGGTAGGGAGCCAATTGAATCAAGGAGGCCCCCTGGTGAAGAGAATCTAGTCATATGGGTACTGTCCTCTGCCTCTGCTACTATTGTTTTTCCTTTTCCCGGTAATAACCGTCAGTATCCGATCGCACATTGACATCGACAATACGGTTATGGTAACACGGGTACATTTCTGGGGCGAAAAATCGAGAAATCGAGATGGGTAGGCAGCTTGGCTTGGCTTTCGGTTCATGTCGTTTTTGAATGAAATCCATGTTGTTGTTGCTGAAGTGTTTTGTCTTGTTTCGTTCTGTAAGAGGATCATCGAACTTTGTTGTCCCTCTGGTGTCTGTCAACAGAAGTGGCTGTCTTAAGAATGGTCCCTTATCTATATGCAGGCAAAGACTTTGTTGGGCAAAGGACTATCAGGGGCAGCCGAAGAGCTCCTCGATCCGCATATCGGTCCCAGCGCCTCCCCTAGGACCTCGGTTAGGCTATCGAGGATGATCCACGCCGCGGGCGCATGCCTCTCCTCGGAGGAGTCAAGGAGGCCAAGCATGAGCGAGGTCTTGTCTATCTTGACGGGGAAAGAAGGGGGGATTCCCTCGGCGGCCTCCAGGAAGCCGAGAGCCACATTCTCCGGCAACTTAGGGGCGATGGGGGATTACCACGCGACGTTGCAGCAGACCAAGAGTGAGATGAACAACCACATGGCCCTCGCGATGCTAGGGGTCTCGGAATTCGGGGACGACGACCTCTTCAACTACCATTGACTGAACATTTTCACTGACCGATCTCCCACATCAAAATTATCCTCATTATCATTTTCACTTAAAATTTATTTGAGAAATGTAAATGACTTGCAAAGGTGCTTCATCATCAAATCTTCCTGTACATAAGCTTTTCGTGTCCCAAACCATTCTTGACGATCCGATCTTAAACAAGATTAGCATGATTATTACATGGTGGTTTGGGTAGGGGGGTGCTAAGGTGTCCTGTTCCTTTCTAGGACAAGAAGAGAGCGAAAGGAAACCAAATAGGCAAAACGAAAGTCCTCAACTTGAGTAACAAAATCTAGTACTGTGAGATTCTCATTCATGTCTCCAGACAAGGACATGGCAATTGCAAAGTCGGGGGCTTGAAGTAGTAACAATGTCACGATCTGACAAGTACAAGGAAACGTTTGTTTTAAGGTTTTGGTAAGAATATAATTCCTAGTAGATCCATTTCCCAATCCATCTTGAACATTGGTCGTTCATGTGTCCTATTATTCCTAGGACTGTTATTTGTCATTATTTTCTTTTAAGCAAATGGGTGTCTGCACTCTTGATGAAGAATGAACGCACACCCAAAATGAACGTGTCGCACCCTCAACAACTACAACAAAAATGTAGCGTCAAGAAACTGAGGTTTCGATATTGAAAGGCTTCCTTTCTTTTTCAGAAGACCTTGGCTACATCCTTCATCAACCCAGGGTTGGCCTTGGCGAAGTCGAGGAACTCCTGGTACGATATGAATCCATCACCGTCGGTGTCGATCTCGGCCATCATCCTCTTGACCTCGTCGGCGGTTACCGACCCCAGGGACTTCAGTGCATCGCCGAGCTCCGAGGAGGATATCTGGCCGTCCCCATTCGCGTCGAACCTCTTGAAGATGCGGTCGAGCTCGGCCTTCTCCAAACCGTCGTTGGCCATCGATAGGAAACAAAGTGTGCCTTCCTTTTCCTTGATGATGTGGAGGAATTGAACAAACAAAAAATGTTCGTTTGACACCCCGGGAAACATTCTTAAAGGCACGAAGCTTTCTAAAACTAAGGTTTGAGGTTGTCCCTAGGAATCGGGCTTAGGACACAAGGCTTTTTAGGCAAAAAGGGTCTGCCTGCAGATTCGCCGTAAACTACTACTTATTCAATATTTACTAATTTCGGCTTCCTAAAAATAACACATGGGGACTATAATTACTTTAAAATAATAAAAAATAAAATGAGAAATCACATTGTCTTAAAAGAAGATGACGTGTGTAATTAGAAGCTAAGGACAACAACACTCAAAAGGAATCCGCAGGACCAAACAAAAGATAAAAGGGCCACTAAACCTAACTCTTAAAATTTCACTTCACCTGTTACGGCATAAAATGCATATAGATATATGATACAATCTTATTGATGCCCTTATATTGAAAAAAGCATTTTATATGCCCACTTTTATGTTTATATTGATTTCGTTTAAAAACTACACCAATTAGAATTCGACACATTTTACTTGAAAATAAAAGGTGGGTTATTCCAAACATATGTATCCGGATTGAAAATTAAATCGCATGTGCTCCTAAGATTTGGAATCCGTCCGACATAATTCTTAGATAATCGATCCTCTTGCCTTGTGCTTAAACCTAATATGAGATGAGATGAGAGGGTGTGCAAATTTTATGAACCACATGCACATAAACAATCATTAACACATGGTCAAATCACATGACCCATACAATTAAAGAAAATCTCCACATGGGTCATATGTTTAACTAATTGGGAAATAAAACAATGAAACAAGTTTAATGGTTCAATGATTAGATGCTGGATGGATGTAACAAGAGGTCATTTAATAAGAAGTTAAGTTTTCATTTATGGGCTTTTCATATGGGAAGAGGCCCAAATTGTGAGCCCAAACTTTTCTGAATTAATTGCCATATTCACTCCAGAGATGGGCCTCCCGGCCCAGACCTTATGTCTCAAATGTAATGTTCTTCCAACCAACAAATCATATACCAACTTTTTATCTCTTTGCCCGTCATCACAAGCCCGACCGACCTACCGAAAACCCTAATCTCCGCCGCCCTCCTCCTCCACCGGGTGAAGCTTCCGGCGGAGGTCGGAATAAAGCAAGAGGGAAGCGACAATGAGGCCGATACTGATGAAAGGCCACGAGAGGCCGCTCACCTTCCTCAAGTACAACCGGGAAGGAGATCTCCTCTTCTCCTGCGCCAAGGATCACACCCCTACCGTCTGGTTCGCCGACAACGGCGAGCGCCTCGGCACGTATCGCGGCCACAACGGCGCTGTCTGGTCCTGCGATGTCTCCCGTAAGCGGTTTCAGGGTTTCGACTTTGATTGTTTGGGGTGGGGGGGGGGGGGTTAGGTTTTATGGTTTGGGTTTTTCGGGGAAGTGATGCATTGGTTTCTCTGCTCAGGGGATTCGATGAGGCTTATAACTGGCAGTGCCGATCAGACTGCAAAGCTGTGGAACGTGCAGAACGGTAGCCAGCTGTTTACGTTTAGTTTTGATTCTCCGGCGAGGTCTGTGGACTTCTCCGTCGGGGATAAGCTGGCTGTTATCACAACGGATCCCTTCATGGAGGTTTTGTCTGCAATCCATGTCAAGCGGATTGCAAGAGATCCTGCCGATCGTGAGTTCAAACTTCAATTTCCCTCTCATTTTTTTATGTTGCCCTTTCATGGGAAGTGATTCGAGTTTCATCATATGGATTGGGATGTAGTTGCATTGTGTTAGCTATGTTATGAGGAGAGCTTGTGGTTTATGGAAGACGTTGATGAGTGAACTGTTCGTGGGATAACAGTTGGGTCTTTTCTTCTATGAAAATTGGAATTCCGGGGATATTTAGATTTACCTGGTTGAGAATTTCTTCTGTGTGTGCTGCTAGGCAGTCATCTCTCGCATATTGAATGCATGCTGAGACTATTGTGAATTGCTGTTGTTCCCTTTGCTCATTAGTTTCTGATTTGTCTAGTAAGTGTTGTTTGATGAACTGTTTCAGGGTTTCTTTCCTTGGAATGTCAGAACTCCCGTGTTAGTTGTGCTGCCTGCTTTAGTTATAGTTTACTTTGCATGATGTTTCATCCTTTCGAGTTGGAGCTTTTTAAGTATCTGTTCAAGACTCCCTAATATTTTAGCTTACTAAATTGGATTAAATTCTCTTTAGACCATATGGCGGGGGATTTTTGAAGCTTGGAGATATTTTCAGGTCTACGTAGTTCTTACTCAACAAGCTTATGAACAGATAGGGTGGTTCATCAAACAATGTGTAGTAATTATCCATGGTGCACCATAAATAGATTGTTGTAATACCATCTCAACTAGGGATCACATAATTTGTAAATTTTAGTCCAGGGACTGAGTAAGATACTGCTAGTTAACAAACAGGTCCTTTTGGTCTCAAGCCCGAATGTAGCATGGCGAGGTTGCATTAGGTGGACAGCAGCATAACACTGATGCATTTCTCATGAGTGTAGATGCATATAGATATTTGTGTTTCAAAATTTACTTACTCATTTGCAGAGTCCGGTGAATCTGTGCTTATCCTTAGAGGGCATCAAGGTAGAATAAACAGAGCAGTATGGGGTCCTTTGAACAAGACTATTATCAGTGCTGGAGAAGACTCTATCATACGTGTCTGGGATTCTGAGGTATGTAATGTGTCAGTTGAAGCCGACAAGTTTTTATTTTTTCCTTTCTGAGTTGGGTCACACTTCCTGGCATGGAGAATCTTAAATATCGGCATGCTGATTTTTACATTTACTGTTTAGCTCTATGAGCATCCTTGATGTGCTTGGTTCCTTGTTATTGTGAAGTTCAGTCTCTGTCTAATGCTCTTATTGATTGTGGAACTCAGACAGGAAAGCTTCTTAAGGAGTCAGACAAGGAATCTGGACATAAGAAGACCATTACCTCCCTGACAATGGCTGCTGATGGGTCGCATTTCGTCACTGGCTCTCAGGATAAGTCTGCCAAGGTTGTGTTCTGCTCAGGCATTTTAACACCTGTATCGAACGTGGAGGAGCTTTCTTTTTATTACTTTGGTTTTGTTTTGGTATTAATCATAGCTCTGGGACTCAAGAACTTTGACGCTTCTCAAAACTTATGTCACTGAGCGTCCTGTCAATGCAGTTGCGATGTCTCCTCTCCTTGATCATGTAAGTCCTGTGATGAATTCTACTGTTGGTTTTCATTTCTAAAACAGGGCTAAGGTGTTTCTGCTTGTCTCTTATTATCCTCTAGGTGGTCCTTGGTGGTGGTCAAGATGCCTCATCCGTGACGATGACTGATCACCGTGCAGGAAAATTCGAAGCAAAATTCTACGATAAGGTGGACTACATTTTTTTCTTTGGATATTAGACGACCAATTTGCTAGTTCGCTAGTAACTCGTGGTTTCCCTGTTCTGATTTCGTGCAGATCCTCCAAGAAGAAATTGGAGGCGTCAAAGGGCACTTTGGACCTATCAACGCGCTCGCATTCAATCCCGACGGGAAAAGGTGCGACTAAGAAGTCACATTGAACTTGCTTCTTTTTTAATCCTATCATTTGTTTACGTTGCCGCAACAATCAAGAACTCGCGTCTAGTAGAACCTGACACACTATGCCTGGCCTTTCTTCTTTCATGTGCAGTTTCTCCAGCGGAGGCGAAGACGGTTACGTGAGGTTGCATCACTTCGACCCCGACTACTTCAACATCAAGATCTAGTTCTGGAGGCACATCCTCTTGGAGGTTTTTGTTCTGCCTTTTTTTTTTGTTTGTTATATTTATCTTTGTCTGCCCAATCTCGCCCCTCCAACGATAAGTAATGGATAAATTAATCCCCTCTTCTTTCTGCGACCGTTGGACTCGGCAAAGGTTAGAACTACGATATTAGTTTAGTTCAATCAAAGGTGGTCTGCTGGTTGTCCGGGAAAAAAAAAAGAGAGAGAACGAAGACACGTTCTGGTTTCTCTTGGATTACACGAAACGAATTTGTCATTCTCTCACTTTCCAACCCCGAAAAAGGGGGAAATTACCCAATGGTCCCTCAAGCTTTTTGGGAATGTGTTTTTTATTTTCCTGGGGGAGGAAGCATTGCTTTCACTCTACGACGGCGTTTCACGTGTTTTTCTTTTTTAGAAAAGGGAAAGGTGGGGAAAATGAGGAAAAGGTGGTGGATTCTCTCGGGTTCACCGACGTTAATTTGGGATGAGGTTATGATGATGATGCCTCAACCACGGGGGGGAACAAGTAGAACCCACGTTAGGGATACGGCGGTCCTGTGTTTATTATTATTGTAATTGCTATCCTTGATTAACAAATATTTAGTTTTAAATGTCGGACCATACAAATCATATATACCGAAATATTTGGCATCGGATTCCCTTCAAAACAAAGTCAAATTGTTCCAATTCAAGCAACGACGACTTTCAATTCGAGGCTGCTACGCCAATTCTCCAGGTCCAGCCTTCTTTTTTTAGAATTATTGTTCTGGTTAGTTCGTGGAATTTCAACATCAATTAAAAAAATCAGTGGAATTTTTTCTTACTTACAAGGACAAGACTTGCCTTAACTTCCCCCAACCCCCCCAAACCCAAACCGTCTTGTCCTAAAACTAACTCCCCAATTCCCACCCCACCAATTGAAAACCCAACCTTTGCCTCCAAATCCCCCATCACTCCCTGTTCCCCTCCCCCTCCCCAAGACATGGACTGCTCTCCCCGCCCTCCCTCCGCCCGACCCGCCGACGCGGAATCCGAGGCCGATTCCCCGACGACCCCTCAGGCCGTCCGCCGAGCCCTCGACCTCCTCCTCAGGTCCGGCGACTCCGGGTCCGCCCTCCTGGCCGCTAGGGAGATCCGCCTCCTCACCAAGAGCTCCCAGAGGTGCCGCCGCCTACTCTCCGACGCCGTCCAGCCCCTCGTCTCTTGCCTCGCCGCAGACGGCGAGCTCCGCGAGGCCGCTCTACTCGCCCTCCTCAACCTCGCCGTCAAGGACGAAAGGTATGTCCCTTTTCCTTTTCTTTTGCTTTTCCCCCCCCTGATGGGGATTTCAGGTTGCGCTTGGTGATTGATTGGTGGTAGTTCGGGTTGCTATTTGTTGATTCTGGGTTGGTTGTTGATTGAATTCGCTGCCCTGGCTGATACTAGCCTTGTCCTGAGTTGAATCTGCAATCAGTACCCTGCCCTTGAAAAGAAATTGCATTGATTTTGGGGTTCTGGGTTATGTCAGTCTTTGGAATACATGTATTTAGATCATAGGGCTGGTTCCAGTTTTATCCCCCCCCCCCCCCCACCACCAGAGCAAAGTCGAAGGGTCGGGATTGGTTCGCCGAGGATTTTCTTTTTCTCTCTGTTTTCTAAAGGAGAGTTATGCAGGTGATTTTGTGAAAGTTGGTTTGATTTAGTTGTGAATTTTAGGTTGATTCTCTGGTTGCTGTTGATTGTTATCATCATGACGATGACTTTTACATGGATAAAAAGGTGTCGATTCCGTTGCTTCGGGAACGTGTCGTTTGCTTTTTCAGTAGTGGGCGTTTTAGGAGGCCTACTTGATTGGTTATTGTTCATGGGTTCATCTCGTCAAATTCTCCTTTTTTCCCCTTTGCTTTTCCTTATGATTTTGGATGCTTTTCTTTATATATATCTTTTCCAGTCTCTTGCATCACATCTAGTCTTCATCGGCAAGATATCCCGCCATGGATTTTTGTTTCCCTAAAGTGCTCTGAGACATGATGCGATTTGATCCAATGGATCTTTTTCACCATCTTGGCGATGATAACAACTCTGTTTTTCTTCTTTGGGTAGGAGACTGATGGGAGTGAATAACCGGGTAATGGGACCGATTTAGCACATGTTGTGTTTACAGTTGTTGCCTTGGTATTCGATGGTTTCACCCTACAGGCCTACACTGTTCAGTTTGTCCACGCATCATGCGATGCTTTCATATTTCATTCCATTATCGCATAAAAGATGATGGATTCCACCCTGCCCCTTGTATTTTTTTCCAAGTCAGTGTCTGTGATTGCACTATGCCCCACTTCATTGTCATTGTCTTGATTGAATATGAGCATGTTTTGTCGCTCATTTGTCAATTAGAAAACTTCCTGACTCTTGTCTTCCCATTTTTTCTTGTAAATGCATGGCAATCACTATCTTTCTGTTGTCCTGTCTCTCAGCAATAAGGTAAAGATTGTGGAAGCAGGTGCGCTTGAACCGATTGTCAGCTTCCTCCGATCAGATAGCATGGAACTTACTGACTATGCGACTGCTATTTTGCTTACCCTGTCTGCTTCCACCGTAAATAAGCCACTCCTGAGTTCCTCCGGGGCCATCCCTTTCCTCGTGAGGATTCTAGAAAAGGGGTCGCAGCAGGCCAAGATCGACGCCTTGATGGCACTCTACAATCTCTCCACGCACTCAGACAATATCGCTGTTATCCTGAAAGCAGATCCCGTCCCTTCCATAGTGGACTTGCTCAAATCTAGTAAGAAGTCGTCGAGAACGGCTGAGAAATGCACGGCCCTCGTAGAGTCCTTCCTTAAGTTCGAGGAAGGAAGAGATGTGCTAACTTCGGAGGAAGGCGGACTGTTTGAAATTGTCGACGTGCTGGAAAATGGATCTTTGCAGGGGAGGGAGCACGCAACAGGAGCGTTGCTGACCATGTGCCAGAGCGACCGGAGCAAGTACCGCGATCCGATCTTAAGGGAAGGCGTGATCCCGGGGCTTCTTGAGCTAACAGTACAAGGCTCGCCGAAATGCCAGAGGAAGGCTCACACCCTCTTGAGGTTACTGAGGGAGTCCCCGTATCAGAGATCCGAGCACCAGCCCGACACCCTTGAGAACATAGTCTGTAACATAATGTCTAAAATCCACGGGGAAGAACAACCCGAGAAGGCGAAGAAGATGCTGACAGACATGGTGCAGGTTAGCATGGAGCAGACGCTGAGGCATCTGCAGCAAAGGGCGCTGGTATGCACGCCCGCTGGCGATGATCTGCCCTTCGCTAATAAGCGCACTACCAAAGGTGCCTTCAAAGTGGGATCGTGAGATGAACACTTTTTCTCTCACACAAGTCATCCTCTTCTTCTCGCACCTTCTTCTTCCTCTTCTCTTGTTTGTGTGGAGTCGGGTGAAGTATTACGGGGTGCCCATCATGGAATAAGAAGGGGAATACGAAAAATAGCTCCGAGGAAATGCCGGCCCCGGCCGATGTCGACGGTGTCTGGTGACCGGTCGGAATACACTGTTGCGGGTGATGTAATGTTTCCATAGGGTTTGCGAATTTTTTTGTCGGTGCGGTGTGGATGTTTTTGTACATGATGGTGTGTTTGGTTGAATAAGATAATACACAAGGCTTCTTTCTTACCATGTCTTCTCTCTACATGAAAATTTTCATTAGGTTGAAACAATGATTTTCTTACAATTATGATTGGTGAAGGAATTAAATTTCCCGGCTATGTTTTCGTCACAAAGTGGTTTTATTAGGTGAAGTCATCAAAATTAATTTCCTTTCTATTATTATACCAATATTCCTCACATTTTGACTAATTCCCAAAATTACAAAAACAGAACAGAAGCCAACGTGTGGTTTTGACCATTCATTTTCAGAAAGACAAAATTCAAACACCCTTTGTCTGTATAATCAATTCAAACCTCATGATCGTCACCGTTTGAATACTCGAACGACTCGGGTCGGATTGATACCGCGTTACGGCTCGCGAAGATGAGATCTATAGCCTGGAGGAAGGCGGTGCCAACTTCTGGTCGAGGGGTGCCGAACTCCCCTGCGGTGTTCGCCCGCGTATGCTCGTCGAGGGTATTGTAAGCATGAGTAAGGCCATGTAAAGTGTAGGTAATGAGTTTTGGGGTTGGGATGGCTTTCCCGATGGTCCGCGGTAGTTTTCAGATCTCGTCCCTAAATGGAAGTCAACTGAGTGATTTCAATGAACCGACGACGAATAGCTGACCAAATGTTGTAGGCCGGGAGAATGTCATAGACCTTCCCAAAAATCACCTTCACCACATCTAAAACCATACCATCACACAACTCCTAAAATTTCACAAGCCGGGGAGCTCCGCGCGGCTGCGGTTGTTGACGAAAAAATTTGCACGTAAAAACGTACGTATTGTGGTCGACGTATAATTTTTTTTACAAAACAAGAATTACAGAAAGAACAAAGCATGTGTGAATAAGTAAAAATGAAGTATTCCCATATAATAATACCAAGCACTTACTGCCATTGCGAAAGGAATAAATGATGGTTGCACCATCGATACAGAGAATGAGAACATCGACACTGACTGTGACTACCTCTTTTGTGGTAAGGAATTAGCAATGATGAAAAAGGGGAAGAGAGAGGAGGAAGAGCGACAACGATCAATCATAAAAAATTTGGACTTACGAATGATTATAACTCATTCTGAGTGAAGTCAAGCCTTTTATGTGTTTGCGTTTATATGATTGAACCTGCTTAAACGAAAGGTTTATTCTTGAATAAGCCCAACCTAAAAAATTCTACTCTTAAATAGCGGCTGAGATGACAATCATCCTCAGCGCCTTCGTCGTGATCCCACTATATTCATATAATTCTCCGTCATAGTCATAATCAGGCTAATGTTTTCGTGGTGGCTTGTTGTGGGCATCGACGGAACCCTGCGAGGAGCATCGGGTCGGCGATCGGGAAGTACTGAGTTCAAGGGGATGTGGTGGAACCGATCGTCAGGACGGGGCAATCCTCGCCGCCTTCGTGTATAAGCTCATCAGGTTCTTCTTCAGGGGAAACTAGGACGACAACTTCGTACGAGGATGAAGTTTCATGCGGTGTTGTTCTGTCGTGTCATAGCACTTGGTCATGTAATTTCATCACCACCCACCTACCTCTTTTTCTTTTTAGTATTCATTCCATTTTTTAATTTGTTTTGATCATCCCGATTCAGAAGCGTCGTAGGGAGTTGGCCAATCTAGTGATGACGCGAAGACATTGGTTAGTAATTTCATCTATCGCTTTGGTAGAATCCCCCCAAATTCATGTTCCTTTTTGCATCTTCCAACTTTTCCAATGTTTCTTGACAGAAAAGATGACCCCCCCACCCAAAAGTCAAGGTCAATAGAAAATATATAAAAAAATAATAATAATATCGTTTCAGAGTTATTGGAAAGCCAAATTGGGTTTTGCTACCCCACAATCTTTTCATTTAGGGTTTTGGTACTTATATTTTAAAATAAAATAAAACCCGTTAACAAAATCATTTTATTTAAATCGTTGTTAATCTCATGCGATTCAATCAAGTGGCAGTGATAAAACAACGACAAAATGTTATATATATATTATATAAGAAAAAAAAAAGAGTAAATTGGGGGATTTTGGAGAAAAAGACAACTCCCGGAAGGAAATGGCCAATGGGGGGGCTGAACTGAAGAACACTTACAAGTTCCAACACACCCACACACACACAGACAGCATGAACATCAAGGACAACCTAAACGACTTCGAACTTTAAAAGAAAAAATAAAGACACTAAACAACGAACGCCCCCCCTCCTCCTCCTCCTCATCATCATCATCAAACCCAACAAATCCCCAAATCCAAAATCACTTCTTTTCATCCAAAACCCCCCCTTTTCCCAAATGTCCGATCCATCCTTCGTACCCGTCGGATCCGACCCTTCTTCTGCTTCGGTCATGGAGGTCGACGGGGGGCCTCCGATCCCCGCCTCCTCGGATGGTGTAGAGAACCTCGCCACCGCCGAGGACTGGAGGCGGGCTCTCGGGAAGGTTGTCCCCGCCGTGGTCGTGCTCCGGACCACTGCTCCACGCTCGTTCGACACTGAGCCGGCCGGTGCGGGGCATGCCACGGGGTTTGTCGTGGATAAGCGCCGCGGGATCATCCTGACTAATCGGCACGTGGTGAAGGCCGGTGAGTTCCCTATCTTGGTGGGTGTTAGGGGGGCGGGGGTTTCTTGTTGCTTTCGTGCTTGAAGGTTAGTGCCTTGTGTTTTGATCGATTGAAGAACACATCTTGCTCGTTGGTGGATGATCATATGATTGGAAAGATTGCAAAATTACGACGGTTCACTTAAGGTTCTGATGGGTGTCGTTGCAAGAGCTCAGTCCTGTAATGGGTTGGAGTTCAATTTTTGTTCGTGTAGGAGTTGCTAGGGATGGATGTGTTGGTTATAGAGAAAATGAGGGATTAGTCTGCTACTGACTGTATCTCGGCTCTCAAGAGTTCATAGTTTGACTAAAACAGTGAACAACAGCATTGCTTGTGGTGCTGTACTTTTAATTATGTCCTAGAACTCGATAAATTTGCCTACTTGACTGATATCTAATTCCAGGAGACTGAAGTATCCTCTATGTAAATCTGAAAAAACTTTGATTTTCTTTGTTTATGTTTTTTGGCAGGACCGGTAGTTGCCGAGGCTATGTTCGTGAACAGGGAGGAGATTCCGGTCCTCCCTATTTATAGAGACCCGGTGAGCACTACCCCTTCAAATTGCGGAGTTGGTTATAGCTTCTTGATCCAGTGATTCCTAACTCGGAGGGAATAGCACTCTCTATTTTCCATTGATATCTTTATTCATGAGTAGCAAACTTGTTTACAATTCTGTAGGTCCATGATTTTGGTTTTTTCCGATATGATCCTAGCGCAATACAATTTCTAGAGTATGAGGAAATTACACTTGCTCCTGAGGCTGCCTGTGTCGGGTTGGAAATTAGAGTGGTTGGCAACGACAGCGGAGAAAAGGTATGTCAAAAGTTCAATTTCTTTTGTGATAATTATTGTAGTCTTAACAGTTGTTAGTTCCCCTTCCTTCTCTTCTTCTTGATATCTGCTTATTCTCGTCACTTTTTCTGGCAGGTTTCTATTTTGGCCGGCACTCTGGCCCGGTTGGACAGGGAGGCTCCCCACTATAGGAAGTATGTAACTTTTGGCAGATTCCCCTTTGCCATTCCTTTTACTTCTGTAGACGATTTGCATGATACTTTGTCTTTCATTAGATTGGAGTAGACAGCCACCGGTAAGGATTCACTGACATTATCAACTGGGATTGCTTGTTTGGCATTTCATAGAGTTCATTCTCGCCTTTATTATTGCCAATACTGGTCTGGCAATTCATAGCAGAAGGTTTTACAGATCAATGGTTTATTATCTGCAGGGATGGCTACAATGACTTCAACACTTTCTATATGCAGGTAAATAGGCTGTACTTATCTGAAGGACCGCCTTTGTTAGTTTGAAAGGGATAGTTGACTTACCTGACAGATATATTTCCGTTTTTTCACTCGTTCGAGCATCTTGTTCATCACTTTGTAAAAGGAAGAGTGGCGATGTTCTGTCTATTATTACCAACTCTTCCTTTATGCTAAATATGCTATGAGTAAATGTTGTGTAAGTTTCTGAAACAAAGTTTGATGCTTTCTGTTGAGCGTCTTCAGGCTGCTTCAGGAACCAAGGGGGGTTCAAGTGGCTCCCCCGTGATCGATTCTCAAGGAAGGGCAGTGGCCTTAAATGCAGGGAGCAAGTCTGCTAGTGCATCGGCATACTTTTTGCCCTTGGAACGTGTAAGTTGTCGCTTTTTCACCCGTTTAGGAAGATCAGTTCTCACATCTTTGTCTCACGGCCTGATTTTGGTTTGTGCTAGATCATAGAATAATCAAGTAGTCAAAGGGTGAATCGACATCTAATTAGGAAAATGTAGGCTATTCTTCTCCATTCCCATTCCCTAAAATGTTGTTCTGGCAGGTTGTGAGGGCTCTAAAATACCTTCAAGAAGGCAAAACCTCGTACACTGCCCTCTGGGAAACTGTCTCTATACCTCGAGGTACCCTTCAGGTATAGTTGACTGCTCGTGGAACTTCCCATTCAAGTCTGATTATGCATATCATAAAGGTCTATCAATCAATGCTTGCTTTCCGTGATTATACTTGCTTGTAGGTTACTTTCTTGCATAAAGGCTTTGACGAGACACGTCGCCTTGGCCTTAGGAATGAGACCGAACAGGTTTGCCTATTCTTCACTCTAGCACAATCTACTCTTGGTTCTTGAGTTGTTCTTTGTTATATGACTGGTTGATGCTCCCCTTTTACCTGTGGATTTTTAGATGGTCAGACGTGCATCTCCAACTGGGGAAACGGGGATGCTAGTCGTCGATGGCACGGTGAGAACATAATGTGCTACAGGTAGTTCATGCTGTTTTGGATTTCTCATAGATGATACCCTGATTACTCTGTGGGATCTGCTGCAGGTGCCTGGTGGACCTGCACATAATCATTTGGAGCCGGGTGATGTGCTGATACGCTTGAATGGGGAAGTAAGTTCACCATTCAGCTTTTGTGAAAGTCGACCTTTTTTTCTAATTTATTCTGCAACTTCTGGGATATTGAGAGAAGGGCTGGATAAAAGGAATTTATACTTCTTGCTGCTTTGAATGAGAGTGGTTGACTTCAACTATTCCCGTTTCAGGTAACAACTCAGTTCCTAAGCCTTGAGAGCGTGCTTGATGACAGTGTGGGACAGGAGATCGAATTGCTCATCGAAAGGGGTGGAATCCCTGTCACCATCAATCTAACGGTAGCCTCAATGACTTTGTTCTAGTCACAGACATCCCACGTACTTGTCTGTGATTGAACCTGAAATCTTGGAAAAACTTTGTAAAGCTAATTGTTGTTTCTTTTTCCAGGTGCAAGATTTGCACTCAATAACTCCTGACCACTTCTTGGAAGTTAGCGGCGGAGTGATTCATCCACTATCTTATCAACAAGTACGTCGATTATGAATCTGTTCTTCTGTTGACTCATTGGGGTCCTGCAGAAAATGCACATCAGTTTTGTTACTTCCCTTAACTGATGTGAAATTTTTCAAATGCGTATGCAGGCTCGGAATTTCCGATTTCAATGCGGACTTGTCTACATTGCGGAACCAGGGTACATAAATCTAGCTGCTCTAGTTCCCGTTTCATGTATAAATTGTATTCAGTCTATCATCTGTACGGGGCGATATGCAGGTACATGCTTTTCAGAGCTGGAGTTCCCCGCCATGCCCTTATAAAGAAGTTAGCGGGGGAAGAAATATCACGACTTGATGACCTGATAGCTGTTTTATCTAAGCTGTCCAGAGGTTCCAGAGTGCCATTGGAATATATCGGCTACATGGATCGCTATCGCCCCAAGGTGAGATGTAGGACGGCATGAATGTGAAATCCATGATATAGCATCCAACGAAGGGATAAACCGTTGCTTTTTCCTGCAGTCTGTCCTGCTGACTGTTGATCGTCACGAATGGTATGCCCCACCTCTGATATATACGCGTGAAGACAGCACTGGTCTGTGGACGATGAAATCAGCCTTCCAACCATTACCCCCTTTGAGTCAATCTCGTGTCCTTCATCACGGTGAACTGGCCCCAGGGAATCAATCCCCACTCTTGACTGGCGAGGCTATGCTGGAGAATTTAGATCTCGAAAGGGGTCAAGAGTTGATCGATGCTGTTGCGAATTTGGAGACAAATGACGGGATCTCCTCCGAGGTGTCCCAGGCTCGAGATGAATTGGATGCTGGTAAAAAGAAGAGACGTGTGGAAGAAGAATTAGATGGGATGGCTGCAGATTGTTCGCTGCTCGATAACTCGGAGACACTGTTGAAAGACAAAAGAGACGTGGAAGCTGCTGTTGTCACGGATTATGTGGGGGCGACGACTTTGGCAGCTAATGCTTCACTGGCCGAGCACGTGATTGAGCCAACGCTTGTTATGTTTGAGGTAGGTTCTAATAGACCTTTTTGCAAGTCATGTTAAGAGAATTATGCCACCATGTATGATCAGCATCAGCAGATTTTAACGTAAGAGTTTTGCAGGTTCATATACCTCCAGCTTGCATTGTAGACGGAGCCCACTCACAACACTACTTTGGGACTGGCGTGATTGTACATCATTCTAAAGACATGGGATTGGTTGCAGTTGATAAGAACACGGTTGCTCTGTCCATGTCCGATATTATGCTGTCTTTCGCGGCCTTTCCCATTGAAATTCCAGGAGAGGTATGTTTTCTCTACTGCCATCAACTTTACCAGCCGTCGTGTGTTTGTTTCAAGCTTTATCGCTGGTACTGATTTACCTTCCTTGTTAGGTTGTTTTCCTCCATCCGGTTCACAACTTTGCCCTTGTTTCTTATGACCCCTCTGCTTTGGGTTCCGTCGGTGCAGCAGCTGTTAGAGCAGCTGAACTTCTCCCTGGTAACTTCTGTCCTTTCGATTGAATGGATACAAAAAAACATGCATATTGTGAAGTCCGAATCTGAAGTGGTCAGCTGTACTTAACTTTTTTTCCTATAGAGCCTCCATTACATCGTGGCGATTCAGTTTATCTTGTGGGATTGAGTAGAAGCCTTCAGGCGACATCGAGGAAGTCCATCGTCACGAATCCTTGTGCTGCAATTAACATCGTCTCTGCCGATTGTCCGCGATATAGGGCAATGAACATGGAGGTTATCGAGCTCGATACAGGTGCTCGATTTATATATCCATTCAAAATCATACTTTTCAGTGTTAATCCTTTGGGGGACTTTGAACATGGTGTTTTATCTTCTTTTTTTGGCAGACTTTGGAGGTACATTTTCCGGAGTGTTGAGCGATGAACAAGGGAGAGTGCAAGCTATCTGGGCAAGCTTTTCGACTCAGCTCAAATTTGGCTACAGCACGCCGGAGGACCATCAGTTCATCAGGGGTATTCCAGTTTACACCATTAGTGAAGTTGTTAACAAGATCATATCTGGCACCAAAGGACCGCCGCTTCTAATAAATGGCATCAAGAGGCCGATTCCACTCCTTAGGATTCTAGAGGTCGAGCTGTATCCGACCTTGCTGTCGAAGGCCAGGAGTTTCGGGCTAAGCGATGACTGGGTTCAAGTATTGTTTTCTTACCTTTGATTTCGCCAGCTATCATTTGTCCAGCGACCGATGCATGATATTTTGGCTTCTTTTTGCAGGCTCTCGTTAAAAAAGATCCACTCCGACGGCAGGTCCTACGTGTAAAAGGTTGTTTGGCCGGATCAAAGGCAGAGAAGAAGTTAGAACAAGGTGACATGATACTCGCAATCAATAAGGAGCCCGTTACTTGTTTCCGCGACGTGGAAGATGCTTGCCAAGCGCTTGCTAACTGTGATGATGACAGCGATGGGAATCTTAGCATGACTATCTTCCGACAGGTGAAATCGGAGATCCATTCGAGATTACTTGAATCGTGGAAAGACCTAATGATGTTTGTTTCTTGTGATAGGGACAAGAACTCGATGTTTTGGTCGGAACAGATGTTAGGGATGGTAATGGCACGACACGTGTGGTTAATTGGTGTGGATGTCTCCTCCAAGATCCTCATCCAGCAGTGCGAGCCCTCGGATTCCTCCCGAAAGAGGGTCACGGAGTTTATCTCGCCAGGTATTGTGTGAAGAAAAAGTAGAGGGCTTGTTGAATGCACGGCGAATCAGATTTACCAACTAAACACGAAATCGTGTTGGATTTCGCAGGTGGTGTAACGGAAGCCCAGTCCACAGATACGGCCTATATGCTCTTCAGTGGATCGTCGAAGTTAATGGGAAGCCGACACCCAACTTAGACGCATTCGTCAGTGTGACCAAGGTAAGTGTCATGGTCCGCCATAATAGGTGACAAGTGAGATCGGCAGATAGTCCTTTGATTGATTTCTCGTGTCTCGTAGGAATTAGAGCATGGGGAACACGTTCGGGTGAGAACGATTCTGATGCATGGAAAGCCTCGAGTGACGACAGTAAAACAGGACTTGCACTATTGGCCTACATGGGAACTGAGGTTCGATCCCGAGACGGCGACATGGAGACGCAGGATAATCAAATCACTGTCACAGGATTCTTCTGCCGAATCATAGATGATTAGGAACTCACAGATGGCCATCGACTGCCCCGAGATCGACCGGATGAATAAGCAAGAGTTACCTGCAGTTCACTTGTCTATGTTTGCCGGTAGAGTTCAACTGGGGAATCTTCTGTTTCTAATCTTTACACTGGTTTTGCTCCGTCGAGGAATGATCGGAACCGTACCTAGAAAGCGAGCGACCGACCAATGTGGCTCGTGTCAAGGTGAACGCATAAAAACCCAATACTCGGTATTTCGCGGTTATTTGCGTATACAGATTTACGTTACATGACATCGATTCAAGTTCGTCTCCATAGACTAGCTAGTATTATTCCCTTAGCAAATATTCCGACAAAGATCAACACCTTGTTAACCTTATAACCCCCCTCATCGCCTGTGTAGTAGTAGTTCCGGCCGTCCATGTCAGAGGTGTACAGGCTAACTGGTAGACTCGTCACATACACAAACCTCCGAGGTGGCAGTGTCGTCGCTGGTGGGGAACAATGAATTGTCCTCAGCGGAGGCGGGCAACTGGGTTTCTGCGTCCACGGCTCCATGCAACGAGGACAGGACGTTTCCACGATTCTCACACGAAAACCATGGTGGCAGTAGAAGCAAGAGGAAGAGGAGAAGGAGTTTCGTACTTTTAACGATGCTTTTATGTAGTTTTGATAGAATTTTAGTAAGTTTTTGTTCATTTTCTATTCAGTATGGTTTTAGAATAGTAATTATTATTTTCTTATATTTCGAGTCTATTTAGGGATAAATTAACGTTCTTATTGATGCCTCTTGATTTTTTCTTGATTTGGTGTAGGAGAATGAAGGGAAACTTGAATTTTGCACGAAAATGTAGAAAAGATGGGCGATCAGTTCTAGAGAGCAGAAGGACATGTCCACGAATTCTGAAGGACGTGACCTTGGGGATTCTATGAAGTGAAGGATGTGTCCGTCTGCTGGAAGGACGTGACATTCGGCAATATGTGCAAATCTGTGTCCAAACACTTCAACCCTCCTCCAAAGTTCGTTCTAATGGAAAAGAGTATCAATTAGTTACTTGATTTAGTTCTTTTAGGTTATTTTATTTTATTTAGTTTATTTATGGAAATCTTTTTAGGGGACTAATTATTTTTATAAGTGTAACCCTAGAGGGGGACGATTCTTTTGGGGTGACATTCGACCAAGAGACGGAGAAGGAGGTGACGGCTAGGGCTCAAGCGGAGATTTAGACGAGGCTACTACTTTCCATACGGAGGATCGGGAAGGCGTTTCTCTTCTTTTTGTCCCTTGCTTTATATGTCGTTATCGTTTTCTCTTGAACTTGGATTGATGGTTTCTTTCATTATGAACTAATTTTGTTTTCTAGGACTTCAATGGAACCTAATGATTTTATTTAACGAGTGAATTCCTTTATTCGTGTTATTCGAATTCGTGTGGTTATTTATCTATATATCGACCTTAATGCGATTAATTGACTGGCCACCAATGAATTTGATCTGGAGACCTATTCGGGCTTGGAAAAGTTGTTTAGGTTAAGCCATGGATTGGATAGCCTAAGTTATCGTCACGTTGGAAAACGGAGCTAATCCGTGAGAAGGATAGGAATATAGTAGCCATTAAGGGTTGATGCATAATGGGTTCCCCTAGTTAATTGCCTATGAATAGAGTGATTAGCTCGATACAGTGAATACGTCTTTAGAGTACTCGGGAGAGGCGTAAGGAGATAATCGAACGCTAGATTAGTAACTTGAGAATTCGATAACTGGAGAATGAAAGGAACGAGTTGAATAATTCATTAGGGGAAGTTGATGGTCCTAGTTTTTTTCATTTGCGTTTTATCTTGCATTTTATTTTCGATTTCATTCTCATTCTATCTTTGTTGACTTGACCTCGTTTTAGCTAATCGTGCGACCGCTAGGAAATTCCGTGGAAACGACCTCTACTTGCCCTATCTATAAGTTAATTAGATTAGTTAGAGTATTTTAATTTACTGCACAAACGTCATCATGGCCACGGATGGCAAAACAAAGATATATGGTAATAAATCGTTGAAGATCTTAAGGCTTAATATGAACGGGAATAAGTTCTTTTTCTCACAGAAGTGGTCAGATTCCGACAGCTTCACAAGTGTTAAGAGGAATTCGATATTTCCACGAGAAAAAAGTTCTAAGCTTTAGAGAATCTGATCTGAGAGGAAATTTGGCCGCGATTCGACCCCGGTCGCTACCAGAATCCCGTCGCAGTGAGGTTCGTGTTCGAATTAAGTATGCGATGATGCATGCCCCGCCTATTTTTGTTTACTTACAAGCTTCTCCAAACGCTCTCAAAGGTGTTCATGCTCAATCAAAGAAAACGCCCTCATAAAAAATTATGTGCGTATAAATTTATATCGTTTGGTTGTACATCTCATTCTGACATCACCCCTGATTTATCAGAACGCCTGCTTTAGGCAGAACTGATTTATCACGAAGGGTATCCAAAACAAAACAACAAATGATTGAAATTTTCAAACTTTAGACCATTTCTTGGATATTGTTTGGTAAACATACGTGTCACTTTTTCTCCTGTGTTGTAATTCAACTGTTTGAAGCGTTTGCTTGATCTGATCAATCAAGATTGACAAGATCAGGTACCTCAACTCAATGTGGGCTTCGGACAAAACACAGGCCATTCAAGGCATCTGCAGGAAGAGGGTAGGGGTGGGGGGACATTGTCCTAAGTGAACTGGCAAAACTAAACAGCCCAATCCACAAGCATCAAGCCAGGCCACCAATACAACAGAGGAACATAAACATTAAGATGCATTGTACCCAAACCACATCATCACTTCTTGTGCTTGTGTTTGTGGGCATCTCTTCTAGTCTTATGTAGATCACCAGGAGGAAAGGCCTAGACCCAGTTCTTCCTCCATTGGACTAAAGCTCACCTGCTTCTGCCCCCAAAAAACAAAGCCCAGGTTGTAATAACTAAGCGTACGGTACATACATATCCAGAAACATGAATCATTAGAACAAGTGAAATTCAAAGCTAAAACAGGAACTGCCCACCAAACACACACACTTCATTGGAAGGATGAGGGTTTGGTTTGGTAATTTACTCATGTCAAAACAAAAACCCACCTTGATTTGATGCAGACATTGAGGGTAAGTAATAGAATAGTCTGGGTTGAGTTTGTGGAGAGAGGCTTTCAACTGCTGGCTGGAAAGTCTCATGGAGTGGACAAACAACAACACTACCCGGAGATGAGGGAGAAGATTTATGTGAGGAAAAGTCGTGACCCGGTAATTGAGGATCACAACCAGACTTTTTTTAATATCTCCAAGGCCAAATAAACTTTAGAAAAAGGGGAGAAAATGTCAAAGGACAGTGCCCAACAAACGTGTGATTAACAAATCAACGAGTAGATCTGATTTTCTGGTTTTAGTCCATTTATGTATGGGTCTAGGCAAGTATAGTTTGACTAAGCATGGCACATGAGTAGTTGGGGGATGCCCTTATGCCCACATGACAGTGTTCCCCCTTCTTGCATCCATGAACATTTTTCAGAATTCAATTTGTCTTAACACCAGCCAAATTAATCCACACCCGCAAAGGAAAGACAATTGATTAGGACAGGTAGGAAGGCTGAGATGAGAATCAATACCTGCTGGGGCTTGAATGTTCTTCCGTCACTGATTTCTCCACCACCATTGGCATTTCCCATATAGTAGAGATCAACTATCTTCCTCGCGATTTCAACCTTGTCCCTGCTTTCCCCGACTACCCTCTCCAGCTCTGCCCTCGGGATCTTCATCTTCACCTGCATCAGAGTCTCAGACCCATTGCCTTCCACTGCCCTCGGCCTTGCCATGGTGAGGTCAGAAACCGACCTCCTCGACAGCATCAGGCACTCCAGCCTGTCCTTGGCACTCATCTGGATTCCAGACCTCACCCGCCTGGGAGCCGCTGGGTTATCCTCGGGGAAACTCGGCAGTTCCACCAGGAAATACAGCTTCTTCGCCTTGAGTTCCCGGTCTGGATCCAACGGACTCGCCCTGATCCCGAAATGCCGGACTGAATCGGAATCCAACAGCACGTACCCAGCAGGGTAATCTTTCAGGACATCCCTCGCCTGAACTGGAGGCTTGAGCTTGATCGTTTCTCCGTCAATCTTCATTATCTTCACCTTCTTCCGGCCCCCCACACTGTTCCCCATCGAATGGACGGACGGACTAAACCTGTGAACTGTAACCACCTCCCCTACCCCCTTTCAATAAGATAGAAAAACAACAGGTAAGGAAGGGGACAAGACAACTCTTACAAAGTCTATTTTAACTGCAATGTGTTGTTAGAAGACAATGAAGAAACAATCAAGAAATAATAGATGGGGGCTGCTGCCCTCTAACAGGGACCGTGATTTGCGCTATATCTTTAATCATCTTCATCATATTATATTGACAAAGCATCAAGACAGGGACGAAGAGTCTCTTTTGCAGACCACACCAAATTAGGTGACGGAAAGCAAGCGAGACTAAACCAGCAGGTTTTCATCATCACACAGAACTCCCTTAAGAAATTGAAACAACGACAGTTGCTGGGAAGAAAAACAGAACAGGATCCAATAAGGGTCATTTTCCTTAACACGGGCATAATCATCATCCTCAATACCCAGCCTCGCTGGTGGATTATTTCATCAATCAAGGAAATGAACTAGCAGCCATAAAGATTCCATCTGGTATTCGTATTCACCCCATGTGCGGATTCAACCACAGGTCTATGGTAAGTCAGATGGGTTTTGACATAGAAAAAGGACTACTACAACAACAGCATAAGCAGCAAGGCTCTCATCAACAGGACATCCTACAGGAATTTCGAAGGAGAACTCCCTCCATCAGGCTCAACACCATTGTCTAAGCCGGAAGGGTGGTGGTGGTGCAAGTTCTGGAGGACCTGATGAAGGTCCAAGTTCAACCCACCAATGCCACCACTGCCTACACCACCCCCTCCAATCGACCCGTACAATTGACACACCATCCTAACCATCACACCGAGGATCTGCAAATGGTTCTGACAAGCATCAGCGTGCATCTGCATCGTCGCCTTCTCATGCTCCATCTGCAAACAAACCATCCTCTCCCACCGACCGGACAGCGAGGAAGCGTCGAACGACGCCAAAAGGGCCGTCCCCGTCGGCTAACTAGTGGGCCTTCTTACAGTGGAGGTTGGGCTGCTGAGGATGTAATGGGCCGACGCTGTTCCCCTGAAAAGGGGCAACCCGCATAAGTCACGAGGTCATGACTTTCGGGTCGGGGCAACGTGCGACGAAGTAAGGGAAGGAGGAGGGAAGGAGGAGGAAGAAAGGAACGATCTTTGAATTCTGACGGCGTTGACTTTTCAGGGGGTAGTTATTCCAAATCCTTATCGATTCCTTAGACGCTCACCGGGGATGTCGCGAATTACGCCGCCGATCCTTTCCCTCGCTCTGCAGTCGGAAACCGGCCGAGTCCTCAGCATTCAGTCCCACACCGTTCAGGTTTTGTCCCTTTTTCGGGGTTTTGAGATAATGGGTTGACCGCGTTGTCTGACTTTGGAACCTTTGATTGGTCGGTCCATTGTGACAGTTTTTCTGTGAGTGGATGATTGCTGAAATGGAGGTTGTTACAGAACGAAGTGGAGAAGGCATATCTCCTTGTTTAGTTTGGATTCCAGGGTTCTAGGATTTTTCTGGTTGTAGTCAGTCTAAGCTCTGAATGTTGGTAACTCTCCTACGGTTGAACTCCTTTGTCCTATGAGAACCCGGTTTCACTTCGATGGCGGATGCCAGCACCAACTAATCTGGTCATTTCATGGCTGCGAAGAAGAAAATCAGCGTCTTATTGTCCGTTTCGTTCTTATCCATCATTGTCTCATTGGCTGTTTCGTACTAATCCGTGATTATAGTATGACGAAATCACTGATAGGTTTTAAGGGGGCTTGCTTTTTTCTATTCATACATTTTATCTTATAAATGCGGTTGAATCTTCAGTACGATTGTCTTTTATTTGGCCTTTTTTACACCAGGGATATGTGGGGAACAAGTCTGCTGTCTTTCCACTCCAACTTCTTGGCTATGATGTTGACCCCATTAATTCAGTGCAATTCTCAAATCATACGGGTAAACTCTTGATAATTCTGTTGGTTATGTGACTTCATTTCTCATTATGTGCTGCAAGTTCGACCCACGTTCTTGCTTATAGAATCAAGTCATGGTTTATATATGGTCTGCAATGTCTGCAGGTTATCCTACTTTTAAGGGTCAGATTCTGAATGGACAACAGTTGTGTGATATAGTAGAAGGGCTCGAAGCCAACGACTTGCTTTACTACACCCATCTATTGACAGGTATATTAAATACCATGATGGGTAATTACTGGGTTTATTGTAATAGTTTAACCGTTCAGCAAACCAATGCAAAGTATCATTGGCCTTTGTCATTTGTTTATTTTGATTATTAGCGTCAATGCTGATTTTCAGGTTACATAGGGTCTGTTTCTTTTTTGGATACTGTGTTGGAAGTTGTCAAGAAACTCCGCTCTGTAAATCCAAAACTAGCATATGGTGAGATTTTATTATTAAATATGTCTGCTTGCAGCTGATATTTAATGAGACTTCTACTCTGACAGCCCTTGAAATAATTCAATAGAAATAATTTATAGGGCTGATAAAATTTATCTTAATGTTTAAATGCTTTAGCCTTATTATTTAAAAGCGTGAGAAACTTGGTCTTCAATGTTATTAATTCAAGTCGTAGTTGTTAACTCTAGCTTTTGGCTTCTGCTTGATGTTTGGTCATTCAGTCAAATTGGCCGGAAAAATGCTGCTGTATCATTGCTTATGAAATCTGTCCCATCATATGTAGTTTGTGATCCTGTAATGGGTGATGATGGAAAGCTCTACGTCCCGAGGGAACTGATAAATGTCTACCGTGAAAAGGTGAGATATACATATCAGAGTTCTCTTCTGTTTATTCATATGTATTCCACATGAGCATGACTCTGACAAGCATAAGATCTATATGGACACTAAAAAATTTTCCTTCGGGTTTAGTCTTAGCATTGTTTTATCTTATCATTGATTGCTTCCAATCATTTTCTTCTATTTGGTAGTTATAACCTAAAATTTACGTTTTAGGTTGTTCCTGTGGCTTCTATGCTGACCCCTAATCAATTTGAAGCAGAGCTCTTAACCGATTCAAGGTGTGTTAATATATGATGTTAACTGAGATGGCTCCTGAGTTTGATGTGCACCCTTGTCTTCCAACTCCTTATCAATTTGAGGCATTAATTTCATGCCTTTCGGGTTTCTTTCTGACTAGAATTGTCTCTCTATCTCTCTGCGTTCATTAGGATAGTGTCTGAAACAGATGGTAGGGAAGCATGCAATAAACTTCATGAAGCTGGTCCTTCTAAGGTAATCTAAAAGTAGGTGTTATATGACGAACTATTTGATCTTGGATTCGTCCAGGTAACAGATGAAATAAGGGTTTTTGTGGTTGGTTGATTCTACTGAGCTGATTATCTGTGTTCCATCTCAGGTGGTTATCACTAGCATAAACATTAATGGGAATCTCCTCCTTATCGGCAGTCATCTGAAAGAAAAGGTTGATTTACATTTTTTTTCGTCTGGACTAACTTCTTTCATTTTTAAAGAAGAGACAACTTTATGCCTCCCTGCCAATGTATCTGCGCATCAATCTGTGGTAGAAACTTCTCGATTTTAAATTGGGTTTCTGTTGTAGGGTCTGGCCCCCGAGCAATTCAAGATTTTGATTCCAAAAATTCCAGCATACTTCACGGTACATATATTATCTTCAATCCATCACTTATTGTATAACCCGCCAACGGTAGATCAGTCATGCATGTGGGTGATGCTACTACTGGCTTCAAATGAAATTCATCTATTGTTGCTTGGACATGCTAAAGAGCCTTGCTTTTTCAGAACAAGAACTACTATTCTCGGTAGCATTCTCTTGACGATTGTCCTATTATGTGTATTTAGGGGACCGGAGATCTCATGACGGCGCTTCTGCTGGGTTGGAGCAATGTAATCATTCAAACTTAATTGCATTCTATAGTCCATCGAAATAAGTCTTGTAAAAGAGTGCAACATTGATCAGCAATTTTGTTCTTGTACAGAAATACCCAGATAACCTCGATAAGGCAGCAGAGCTTGCAGTCTGCAGCTTACAGGTGCTTTCACTGGTCATTTCTTAGGACCATCTACTTAAACTGCAACCTGGGATGTTGACGGTCATTTGCTCTCTTTGTGGGGGGGCATCATTTTCATAGGCTGTAATCCAAAGAACTGTGGACGACTACGTGAGCGCCGGATTCGATCCCCAAACAAGCAGCCTGGAGATCCGACTGATACAAAGCCAGGATGACATCCGAAACCCTCAAGTGAAGTTGAAGGCCGAGAGATTCATTTAGATTCATATATCTCGCAATTCACTCTGTTGTTTCATCATTATCTCTAGGCCCTATGCAGAAAAAAAAAAAACATTTGCTGATAACATGTTGCCCCCTCTCATTGTATTTGTCCTGTAATGTTGCCAATAAGAACATTTTTGTCTCAGGACTAATAAGAAAAAGAAAGGAAGAACTCCTCCAAGAGATGTTTTTGTCAGAATAAGGCTGCATAATCGGATGCAGAAGAACGTGATTGTTTGCCAGATTCCACGCAATGACATAGGCCGACAAACAAATTCCATAACATGACCCTTTAATCTATGTTTGTTCGCAACATTTAAGACAAAAGCACAACAGGAAGCTTCTGGTTGTTTCTTTTTATTCCATCTCTCCTCTGAGCCTAACAACGAACCAAAGGATGGACTCCGCTCGCTTCACCTCCTGGACGTCCTTCAGCACACCATTGTCAGTATCAACACCCAGGTTCTTCGGAGTCCGCCCTTACCTTTTGTTGGGTCGATGCTAGAAGGATTAAACTTAGTATTTGAAATAAATTTTAAAATTATTTTCTTCGTACGAATCTTTATTTCGTAACAAAAGCTCCACGAATATATGATTTTTGCGCTCATTAAGCACGCCAATCAGAAAGAAGTTGCCCTTGTCAAGTGATCGTTGACCAACCGCCGTCGGTCATTCCGGCGGCCTCGGAAGAGGAAGTGGAAGATTCCTGTCCGTGGAAATGGCCATCTCGGCGTCTCTCTCCACCGCTTTCTCCGTTTTATCTCCGTCTTCGGTTCCTCAATCCCTGAATCGGGCATCCAATCTCGTTCGTGTCCGAAGGGAACCGCCCGCCCGGGTTCTGACCGTCCGAGGTTGTTCCTCTTCGGACAATAACCTGAGGACGTGCAAGAACTGCAAGACCCAGTTCGACCCTTTGCTCAATCACCCTCGTGCTTGTCGCTTCCACACCGCCCACTTCGGAGGTCGCTCCTCTCCTCGGATTTATCAAATTGATTGTCAGTTCCTGTTCTTTTGACGATTTGCCTTCGCCCGCGTCGACGTCTTCGCCTTTTGACAATTCTGGGAATCGGGCTGCAGCCAAGCTTCGGACTTGCTGCAGTAATCGATGATGCCGGGAAGTGCAGGTGGAAATGAGTATTGGTAGATACATGTTGAATTGCTATGGCAGAATGTCGTCACCATGGGCGATTCATTCCCCTCACTGTTAGCAGAGTTATCATTGCCAATTAGTCGGCGAACAGAGTTAATATCACGGTCATGTCAGCCAGCCGGGTGTTTTGCACTGTTAGAATAGGTCGGTCTCAGTCATCTCAAGTAGAATGTGTCCAGTGAACGGGGATGTCTCTGGTCTATGCGTGATCTATATGAAATTCATTAGGTGCTGTTGTAAAAGAAATTGCGCCAGCAGAAACGTTATCTGTGTCCGAGAGTTTTGTCATTTCTTGGATGCTGAGGCTCCTATTGCAGGTGTCTTTTTCCGGTTGATCTTTGCTGGAGCTGTTGATGTCTGGATTCTCATGAGTTGGTTTCTGTTGATTCTAACTCCAGGGGAAACGAAGAGGAAGTTCGAGAGTGTATACAGTGGGGGCACCTTGAATACTCCCGACTCAGGAAAGGTTTATCAGTATTGGCACTGCTGTGGATCCGAAGATCCCTTCGACCCCGGATGCACCGCTGCTCCCCATGCCTCATACGACGACTAGTGGAGTTCTGTCCCCCTCGCACCGGCCCTTGTATGAATAGAAAAGGTTTCAACTGGAAATTTTTCATTGAATCCATCCTGTCACCGAATTCAACACCTTGCAGCTTCAATTCTTTTACAGGTTCCATATGGGAGTTCTGTGTTGACTCTATTGGTTTGGTGCCCATTTCCCGTCTCGACCACATGTTGCTCTGGGAACTTGCTCGTTATGCTTGGTTGATATAATGCATGCATCCGATGCTCCAGTATTTAGTTTCTTCTAGGACTTGCGTATGGTAGAATCACCGAGTGAGATAAAGTCCAATGCGCTGAGGCTCAACCTCCATCATGGACTCCGCACCCATCTTAAACTCTGCCGCAAATCAATCTCTTAGATGTGTTCATAATTCTTATACCTTCAGCCTGAAAACATTTTTGATTTAAATAGTTTGGAAAACTATAAAATATCAGCAGATTAAGTGTTGGGAAATAAACCCACGCTGCTGGATAAACAAGGTCTGGGTCATATGCATATATAGGGGATGGGGTCCTTCACCTAATTACTACCTTCTAAGTGAAGATAACCCCATTATAAATTTCTACGTTAAGTCGGAAAAATTCAGTCAATGAGATGAAGATTTTGAGAAACAAAAATATGAAATTTTTATAAATGTTTTGCTTTTTACTTTTCTCGTATAAAAGTTTCAGAATATGAGGCCGCTGATGTGTGTATTTTTATTCTTTGATGTAAAAGAACAAGATATAAAATTTATCGATAAGATGGTTTTCAAACAAGCATATGGGCATCAATTTGATATTTATCCAACTCTTATAATAAGAGGTTTGTGCTGTAATACCTTTGAAAAAGTCTGTTAAATATGTACTCATAAGTAGTTCACAGTTTAGCTCCCTGTTGTTCACGCCAATTTGTTAAAATGATACTTTACTCAAATTGCGATTTTGAAAAATTTATAAAAATCAAGTTTTTGATCGATTGAGTGTCCTTGGTGAAGTATCCTTTTAATAAATTGGCGATAAATTGAGAATTTCCAACTAATTATATTTGTTGAATGTAAGAACTCTTCCAAATATATTTCTGAACCCAAACATCACTTTTTAGATCAATAAAAAAACATGATTATGTTTCGTCTAAAGAAATGCTCATCGATCTTATTGTCAAAATATTGAAAATAATTAGATTATTAAAATGCGTAATAATGTTCAACTACACAATATTTCACGAAATAGGGTTTCACAAATAACCCCTTAACGTAGTATTTTAAACACCGAGTTTAACCAAAGAGGAAATTAGGTATTTAAAACAATGACACAATTTTTTCGGCTAAATTCAATTATTCTGACACCGAATTAGAGATATTATTTGACGAATTTTAAAAATTAGTACTACGGAGGCGTGAGGCCATACCTGAACTCCGCAAGTGAACCTTAAACAAGGAAGTTATGCATGAATGAGATTTCCTTGGTAGGACTGAGGGAAGGAACGTATGGTTTCTTATCCTTAAATTATCATTAAAAAAAAAACAATCTTCAATTAGAAGCTATGTCGATATGATAGACGAGTCAGCAAATTCACTATAACTGAATATGAAATTCAAAATGATTATACGTAATATCTTCTTCATAGTATTTATCGATCCAGTTGCACTTTGTGCCGACACTGCTTTGTCCATTTTAATAGCCTCCACATAGGTTTGTAATATAATTCTAAGACTTATTCAGATTAAGTCTTAAATATTGAATTTAATTTTGTTAGGATTTGGTTCGAAGTTGAAATCTCTTGAGATTACGTAATATTACGGAATATATTGCAGGCATATATTTTCTAATATTGTGATATATTAGATTATATATAGGTAATATTCTAGTATCTTATTTGGCTAAGATTTCCTGTTAGTGGAGATCTATAAATAGATGATTTGTCTAGTTTATTAGGCATGGTGGTGTGACATGGTGAGTGTGTGGCATTCGAGAGAGAAAATCATCGAGTCATGGTAGAGGTTATTCTACGGGATTCGGGGTTAGGATTTTCTTGTATCTCGGGTGGGTGAGCGACACACTTAGTGCTTTTGTAATCTCGGTTGTCTAGTGGAATTTCCAGAGGACCTCCCCGTGGACGTATGCCGGTTTTGGCCGAACTACGTAAATCTTGCGTGTGCTGTTTTTCGTCCAAGTTTCACCATCAAGGCTCGACACGACAACTGAATTTCCCCAATAATTGGTATCAGAGAGGGTCGTGAAGATGACTGGGATTTCGCCCGTAAAGTTCGATGTGATGAAGTTCGACGGGACTAGGAACTTCGGACTATGACAGCGGAGGGTGAAGGATTTGTTGGTGCAGCTGAAGGCGTTGGCAGAAAGAAAACCGACGAACATGAGCAACACAGATTGGATGGAGATGGAGGCGAAAGCGGTGTTAACCATGAGGCTTTGTTTTGCAGACAACGTGATGAACGAGGAGTCGCCAGCAGTGGTGTGGCGGAACTGGAGTCCAGGTACATGTCAAACTCGTTGTCGAACAAGCTCTATCTGAAGCAGAAATTGTATGGTTTAAAGATGGAGGCAGGCTCGGATTTGAGCCAACACATCAATACATTCAATCGGCTCATGAGCGATTTATTGAGGATTAATGTGAAATTCGACGAGGAAGACAAGGCGTTAATTCTTCTGAACTCGTTACCAAGCACAAATGCTTACGAAAATCTTTGTACGACTTTAACGTGGGGTAAGGAGACGCTAGACTTTGAGGATGTTGTTGGTGCTTTGTTGGTATTCTATCACAGGAAAAGGAATGGTGAAGGGAATTCCTATTCCGACGTTGGGCTGGTAGTAAGGAACGACCAAGATCGTGGGAGAAGTGACCGATCGAGGTCAAAGTCTAGAAAGCATGCACCGTGTTGGAGGGGCTGAAAGAAGGGACATTGGAAAAGGGATTGCAAGGAGAAGGGGAAATTGAATGGGTCGTCGAGTGAGAACATAACTGTATTCACGGAGACGAGCTCGACGGATAGCGACGACAAAGTTTTTACGGCCACAACAAATCTTATAGGTGATCAATGGATTCTTGATTCTGAATGTACCTATCGTATGACACCACACAGGGAGTACTTCTCAGCTTACCAGAAAGTTGGTTCGGGTAAGGTTTACATGGGAAACAACTCAGAGTGTCGGGTGACTGGAGTTGGTACAGTGAGCATCAAGATGCATGATGGCGTAATGAGGCTTTTGACGGGGGTACGTCATATTCCGAAGCTGAAGAAAAATTTGATTTCCCTTGGAGCATCGGATGACGAGAGATGCCGATGTTATTTAGGAAGTGGAGTCCTAAAGGTTATTCGGAGAACCCATGTGCTGATGAAGGTGAAGAAGATTAGAGGTATTTATCATCTTCTCGGAAAAGTCGTGAGTGACAACTTCTCACGTGGCTCGACCGGATGCGGATCCGGGGTTATTTGTCGAGGTGGAGCGTTAGCTAGCAACGCGCGTACACAGGCGATGTGTATGGGCTTGAGGGTGTCAAGCAAGGTGAAACCGATGAGGAAGTTTGGTGATGATGCTTACATTGACGGTGAAGTCAAGAGTGAGGTGGAGCGGATTAAAGTTCCAAGTGGAGAGGTCTGGCAACAGTCGACATGTATGACTTCTCGGGATACCAAGAAGGTATTGAGTACAAAGCGCGGGATAGAGCTGGAGCCACAGTGCAAGGTGGTTGCTCGGGAGCGCGAGTACTACGGTCGTGTGAAGGGTAGAGCAATAGTCAAAGGTGGTGACAATGCTCTCAACACGACAGATGAAGGGGTGAGCTCTTCGAGGCTCCGGAGGTCCAGGGAAGGAGAATTCGGTAACTTCGGCCCAAGATGGAGATTGTTAGGATTTGGTTCGAAGTTGAGGTCTTTTGAGATTACGTAATATTATGGAAGATATTGCAAGTATATATTTTCTAATTTACCAGAAAGTTGGTTCGGGTAAGGTTTACATAGGAAACAACTCAGAGTGTCGGGTGGCTGGAGTTGGTACGTTGAGCATCAAGATGCATGATGACGTAGTGAGGCTTTTGACGGGGGTATGTCATGTTCCGGAGCTGAAAAAAAAATTTGATTTCCCTTGGAGCATTGGATGACGAGGGATGCCGATGTTATTTAGGAGGTGGAGTCTTAAAGGTTATTCGGGGAACCCCAGTGCTGATGAAGGCGAAGAAGATTAGAGGTATTTATCATCTTCTCTGAAAAGTCGTGAGTGACAACTTCTCACATGGCTCGACGGATGCGGATCCGGGGTTATTTGTCGAGGTGGAGCGTTAGCTAGCAACGCGGGTACATGGGCGATGTGTATGGGCTTGAGGGTGTCAAGCAAGGTGAAACCGATGAGGAAATTTGGTGATGATGCTTGCATTGACGGTGAAGTCAAGAGTGAGGTGGAACAGATTAAAGTTCCAAAGTTCCAAGTAGAGAGGTCCGGCAACAGTCGACATGTATGACTTCTCGGGATACCAAGAAGGTATTGAGTACAGAGCGCAGGATAGAGCTGGAGCCACAGTGCACGGTGGTTGCTCGGGAGCGCGAGTACTGCGGTCGTGTGAAGGGTAGAGCGATAGTCAAAGGTGGTGGCAACGCTCTCAAGAAGACATGACAGATGAAGGGGTGTGCTCTTCGGGGCTCCGGAGGTCCAGGGATGGAGAATTCGGTAACTTCGGCCCAAGGTGGAGATTGTTAGGGTTTGGTTCGAAGTTGAGATCTTTTGAGATTACGTAATATTATGGAAGATATTGCAAGCATATATTTTCTAATATTGTGATATATTAGATATATAGGTAATATTCTAGTATCCTATTTGGCTAAGATTTCCTGTTCGTGGATATCTATAAATAGGGGATTTGTCTAGTTTATTAGGCATGGTGGTGTGACACGGTGAATGCGCGAGAGAGAAAATCATCGAGTCATGGTAGAAGTTATTCTACGGGATTCGGGGTTAGGATTTTCTTGTTTCTTGGGTGGGTGAGCGATACACTTGATGCTTTTGTAATCTCGGTCGTCTAGTGGAATCTCCGGAGGACCTCTCCGTGGACGTAGGCCGGTTTTGGCCGAACCATGTAAATCTTGCGTGTACTGTTTGTCGTCCAAGATTCACCATCGATGCTCAACACGATAGCTGAATTTCCCCACCAAATTTTTTATTCTATTTACAAATTTAAATGTTTAGGACATAAAAACTTTACATTTTTGAACATTTATTTGCTACCTTTTAAGTCAGTTTTGGTAATACGTAATTTACTTTTGAACACCAGAAATTATCTTTAACTATCGTTCTAAAATTAAAAGCTTTTAAACTTTTAGCATCAAGTAAATCATATTGAAGCCATAAAAGATAAAACATAAAAAAAATTAAATATCATAAAATCTTGATAAATTCAAATAAAACTTATTATTTCTAAGGGCATTGAAAAAAAAGCTAGAAAATCGAATTTATTCCAATAGTCCAAAAAACGAATTCATTAAAAAATCGGTCGAATATTTAAATAAAAAAAAACCTTGCAAATTCGACCAGTGTTGTTGTGCGCATGTGCAACTTTTCCTTTTATTATTTAAAAAGAAAAAGAAAAGTTGGTTGAACTCTCCATAAAAACAGCTGCAAATCCGCGTCCCATTTACTATTATTTTTTCATTTGTTGTCTTCTGACTCCCATTTTCTCTTACACACCGACGCCCAACTCCCGTCTTCTCCTTAAAATAAAATAAATACAACCAACATCCTAATTTCATTAGTTAGTACGTGAAAAATGAAAATCTCTTAATTAACAAATCACGTACCGAATTAATGGGAGATGATTGCATCTTAATCATCTTCTAATAATCATCGTTCCATTCCCACCCTCCACTCCCACTTATAAATAAATAATCGCCCACCCCCTCTCCTGAAATTTCTCCCACATCAATTCCCCCCACTCCCTCTTCCAAATTCCAAGCCATCCGTTATTTGCCCGTTGTTTGATTCGAAGACCTCGACCTGTGTTGCTGCTGCGGCCATGGGGAACTACGTGTCCTGCACGCTGGCCGGCTCTATAATAGGTCGGCACCCCAGGGCGACCAGGGTGGTGTTCCCAGACGGGGAGGTCAGGCAGTTCAGGGAGCCCGTGACAGCTGCTGAGCTCATGCTGGAGGCGCCTGACTTCTTCCTCGCGAACTCCCGGTCCCTGAGGATGGGGGGAAGGTTCTCCGCGCTCGGTGCCGACGAGGACCTCGAGCCAGACGACGTGTACGTCATGTTCCCTATGAGGAGGTTGTGCTCCGCCGTAACGGCTGCAGACCTCGCGTCCCTGTATGCGACCGCCAAGAAGGCCTCCTCGATCTCCAAGGGGGCGGCGGTGAGGGTGTTGCCGGAGGAGGCAGAGGAGGAGGAGAGCTCGGTCGACGACGTGAGCACGGGGAAGCTCGATCTGGACGAGGTGGAAGGGTTGTGTAAGACGGAGTTCATGCACAGGTTGTCCCTGACGAGGTCCAAGAAGCCACTGTTAGAGACGATCGTAGAGGATTAGCAATAGCGATCACATTATTTAGGCTACATTCTTTTTCTTACATAATTATGATATTATTATAAACATATGCAGAGGATAATAATTTCGAGCCTCTCTTTGTTGTCCTCTGCCGGTGTCAAATTGTGTGTTGGGGTGGGGGATCTTTGGATTATGTGACGAAATGTCCAAACGAAAGCTGTCTTTCGGTGCCATTGGAATTTTTCTTGGACGATAACATTTTATTATGTTTATAGTCAAAATCCCACCAAGATCAAGATAAAACCAAAATAAAGAAAATTATAGTCTTTTTCGGGAAAAAGAGCTTTTCTTTTTCTTTTTTACTTTATTTTGTCTTTTGTTTTTATGCCCAATTCAAATGAAAGTTAATGCAACAAAAAGAAAAAAAAAAGGAAAAAAAAAGGAAAAAAAAAGTTAAAAACGAGAAAAATCAAATTTATTATCCCTCCACTCACTTTCGAAATCTCACCAAAATTTAATTAGTGATGGTCCATAGGCATGCATGTGATTAAGAAATATAAGGACTAAATTGAATAATGTTAATACTTCAGGACCTATTGTAAAGATCTCCCAAACCCCCCGATCCTCGCCACCGGATTCTCCTCCGACGGACGGTCTTCCGAACCGATGCCAAGCCCATCGCCGTCGTCGTCGTCGAAGAGAACCCCCGCCTTGTTCTCCCGAGATCGCTACACCACCGTCATCTCCTCCTCCTACTCGTCGTCCTCATGATTTGAAAAGAAATTTGGAATTTCCCCCTCCATCGATCTCCCGCCAAATCCCCAACCGGCTATTCCCGGTCCGACCGCCAGTTTTCGTCTGGGTGTATATCAAGGTAAAATCGGCCAAAATCGGGACTCTATTCGCTATTTGAAAGCAGACCCTTGGTCTCCTCGTTCCCTCCCGGCTTCGATTCAATAGTAGTGGAGTGTTCTGGAATTGCTAGGGTTTCTTCTCTCCGGTAGGAATCGGCGGTGGCGGCGTGGTGGATTGGATGAGACGGAATGAGCGCTGTGAACATCACGAACGTTACGGTGTTGGACAACCCGGCGTCGTTCCTCGCTCCCTTCCAGTTCGAGATCTCCTACGAGTGCGTCACTCCCCTCGAGGACGGTGGGTTTGTTCGTTTGCTGCCTGCCGGTTGGCCTGCCTGACTGACTGACTCTTGTTCCTTGGAATATCGTTTTGGCTGTTGATTGCTTGGGACTTTTGCGAAGTCAGTTTGTTTGTGAAGATGACGTGCATGCTATCTCGTGAGGGATTTTGGTGTTTGACGGATGAATCTGGCAACGGTGATGCGATCCAGATGTTTCTGGAGTTGTTTTGTTGCCAGGGGAGCGAGGTCAGCTTGTAGTTTGTGATGCGGGGAGTGTTTTCTAGGGCTTCCTCATGTAGATGCAGTAGAAAGCCGATTCATTTCTGCTGTGATGCATAGTTTGGGATATGGTTTGGTTGCAAGGACGATCTTCATTGCAAAAGATACCGATTCATTCACGGGATCATCCTTTGTTTGCAGATTTGGAATGGAAGCTTATTTATGTGGGATCTGCAGAGGACGAAACGTATGATCAAGTTTTAGAAAGTGTACTTGTTGGGCCAGTCAATGTGGGAAACTACCGTTTTCTGTTGCAGGCGGATCCACCGGATCCAACCAAAATCCGCGAGGAAGACATAATCGGAGTCACCGTGCTCCTCTTGACCTGCTCTTACTTGGGCCATGAATTCGTCAGGGTGGGTTATTATGTCAACAATGACTATGAGGATGAGCAGCTGAGAGAGGAACCTCCTCAGAAGGTCCAGGTTGACAAGGTACTGAGGAACATCCTATCTGACAAGCCTCGTGTTACAAAGTTCCCCATCAATTTCCACCCTGAAAACAGAGGAAGCGACGAACAGTCGCCTGCACTCGAACATCCGGCTGAAGTCGAAGATGATGGGGAACCATTTGCTCTGCCGACAGAAGCTGGCGAGACCGATGCGGGAAAAACAGAGGTTTAATTCTAGCTGTAGATGATCACTTTTCTGTGAATTCTCGGTGTACCCACTTGAGGCGGAATAGTCTTTCATTTTACCAACTACTAGTTGATTGGCAGGTGCATTTCGATTACTCTTAGCTTATTCTGCTACTTTTGGATGTAGGGATTGTGGTCAATAGGTTTTTGGGGATCACCTGTTTATCTCATGGGAGTTGATTTTCCTCTTGCTTTTGAGAATCACATTACAATGACATTAGTTCAAAACACCTCCAACAAGGTCCCACATGATCACAGGTTCCATATTTAGGTTCACAATCAAGCGTCTCGAATTCACCAACCATACAGATCAAAGTGCACATGGAGAAATCGATAAAGAATTCTAGTCTTCATCGTTGGCAGCGCTTCATTGTAGGGCCTTTTGAAGGTACTGAATTTCCTGCCTCGGCCAAATCACTTGCCTTTAACTGAGAAGAGTAGAAGAAACTAATTATTAGTGCCCAGGTTATAAAGGCACCAACAGCTCTCTGACTAAACAATGTGAATACCTTCTTTTTCGCACGCATCCTCTGCCGTTGCCGTCCTCTGCTCTTTCTCTTCTGAACATTGGGTTCCTGCACCACGCAACTAAAATGAAATCGTCTGGATGGATGGCCTGGGTATACATTCTGCGACCAAAATACGGATGACGAACCGGAGCGGAAGCCATGATCCGAGCATGCGCTTCTGCAGCAGTCTCTTGATTTTCAATTTCCCCGTCGCTATTCAGCACTGCCTTCAGCCGACCTTCATTCAGTAATTTTTCTGATCTCGCATGTCTCTGTAGAAAAGAAATGAGGGCGGAAAACAGACGGAAGTCAGCACCAAAACACTCATGTAAGGGAAATAAATGATTACTTGCACAAGGACGACAGGAATATCTTGATACTAGTTGCATTACTTGATCCACGGGTGACTCTAAAAGCAACCTACGTACATACGCTCAAAACTGTGTGGACGAGGTTTTTAAAAGTAAAACTCAACTACCACTACTAGCCATTCAACGAAATCTTAGGAACATGGAGTAAAAAAGACAAAAGTACTCAGTTGATCAAAGATGACACTTTTAAGAAGGCATGGAAACATCGACATAAACTCAAGTTTGAATCCGACTAACTGGTGGTCTATACCAGCCACGAGAGGAAAGTGACAATATCTTGCCTTCGATTGAAGATGAGCCTTCAGGGTCTCCTTGCTCAGACAGACAATTGGTGGGCATATCTTGCATTTGAAAACTGATTTGCAGCTTAACACATACGTCAAAGCATCGGGTGATATCGAATTGTCCTCATTGCCAAAGACAGGTTCCCGCTTCTCATCGTTGTCTCCACCAGCAACAAAATTATCAACCCCAGGGGACACAGTTTCTCCATCATCTTCATTTAGCGTCAGGCCTAAGAGAACAACACATCATATAACAAGAAATAAACTACTGTCCTAAAACAATAATTGAAACCCACCCAGCCAGTGCTTCCTAACGACGGAAAAGGAGATCGAGTCTTTAACCTAATGCTGCCAAATCACATGCACAAGGGTCCTGAACGAGGGACAGAAGAAAACAAGACTTAAAATGAGAGACACTCTGCTCCAAAGATGTTGTACATATGAAACCAAGAACATAAATAAAGCTTATGACTTGACTATTCGAACAGAGACTACAACTAAACGGAGAATTGGCATCAATCCCCGACACATTCGTGTTCCAGTCCCTGGCCAATGGACTCTTCACATGGATCACCACACTACGGATTACAGAAGCTATTGGCGATACAAGAAATCATCAGCTGGAGCAGAAACGTTACGATACCTGAGGAATGGACTCCGACATCGTTGAACGAGCCATCCTCACTCTCATAACCTGGAACCAGAAAAAGCACAACTTAAAGATCCAAAAAATAAGCAAATCTTCGCCACCGAACTCATAACGACCGCACCAATTTGATCTGTTTGAGCGAATATCCTCTCCCCTAGAAGCAATCGCTAACCGCTAGGCAAACCCAGAAAGCAAAGGCAGCGGGAAGCAAAGGAAAACGGGAAAGAATCTACGAGGAAAACGAACCAGAAGAGGAGGAAGACCCGACCTTCTCCTCCCCATCCACACCGCCGTCATAGCGATCGTCATCCGACTGTTCCGAAGCATGTTGCTCGATATCGGGGTCGGAATCAGACGACGAGGAGGAACCGGAGTTGGCGTCCTTGTCGCCGTGTTCCAGCTTGTAAAACCTCCTCTTAATCATCTCCCCTCGGTCACTCTCCTTCCCTTGCTCCCGAAACGGACCAAGTAGTAGCGGCGGCGAGTGGCTACTATCGCCGCCTGGTTGGGCTGGGAAGAGAGCGTTAGTGTGGTGCAATTGATGGGCCGGACTTTGTTAATGGGTCATTGGGCTTTGATCGACTGACTGCGAGAAACAACTGTTCCGACAACCTTAACGGCCAGCAAAAAAAGCAAGCAACCACCTTTTCAGCCGACTTCGACCTCTTCCCGGTGAGTTCCCTCGCCAGGTCCGGCGTCGACCGGATGTTCGGCCGTCGTCTCACCGGCAGACTGGGAAGAATTTGGACAGATAACAGTCGCCAATAGTTGTAGCAGTCTTTATACTGCAGAGGCGCCTACTTCCTCCGTTCCCAGACGTAGTTTCACCTTACTCTATCCCTACCTTCTCCGCTTGCCTGTGGGCGACAAACGTAGCCATCGATTCCTCCCATCCGGACCATACAGTGCAATCCCAGGTGGGAAATAGTTTCTTACGACGAATCCTGTGTTTTGTGTATGATAATGTAAGTTTTATTTGTTAACCTTGGGGGACAGTGCAAGATTAATGGAGTTGTCTGAACTCCATCTTCAGTTCCAGTTCATGTTCCAAGTCGCTGTTGGTGTTGGTGAATAAATCTATCGTTTTTTACTTCTTATGAACCATTGGCTTTCGAATTAAACAAATTCGTTGGATCTGGAGATCGGATACAACTGCAGACTTCGATTTATTTGTTTCGATACAAGGAATGGCAGGGAAATGGAAACAGAACATAAGATCTTCTTCCTTTAATTTTAGTTATTCCACCTGCAGATTTTGTACCCAGAGAGACTGGTACTAGGGGTCAGCTCACGAACATATAGGAGGATTAGGGAGTACGAATCCCCTGGGCAGATTGCAAGTCATCGAGGGAAGATGAGGATCAGATCCAAACGAGACTGCAGAACGGGAGAGGTTGAAGTACTATATTGTAAACGACAAGACAACAGATGGTCATCCTACCTGGCGCAGTACTCCCATCGTGAGATCCTTACCCTTTGAGAGATCTGGCGGAATCGGGTGATGGAAACACGTCGGAGATCGGTAGGGAAAGGGAAGGGCGGCCGGAAATCATCGGAATGGGCGACCTTGGGAAGATTCCTGCACCAGAGGAAGAGAACATGGTCCTGGATGAAATCATCCCAAGCCGCCCATTCCTACAATTTCCGGCGGCCCGGCATCCCATTCCCCCGGCATCTCGCCTCTTTAGATCTGCTCGGTTCGCGTACCGCAACGACCCTCCCACTAATGAAGTGCGCAACGCAGACCAAGACACCCTTATGATCTTATCTGTCGTAAACAACAACCAGTGACTTACTTATCAGAACCAACCAATGACTTTGCTGTCATGTAAAGTATGGAAGAGGTTGGAGTCTCATTTATAGCCCCCGGGAAAGGGATATGCGGAAAAGAAAGAACCGCGCCACTCCCCGTCCCTACGCATGCGTGGGGCCGACAGGAACACCGCACCCGATCCACCTACCGGTCCTTTCAGCGCCCCGTGTTCGTTCGAGAATCGGTCGTTCCCTTCCCGTGCCATGATGCAGACTAGCGTCCACACTCGAACATCAATTATTGCCACGGCAGTCTCGCGATTGAATCGGATCGGTCTGCTCACACTTGGAAGCACAACACAATAAGCTGTTCTCGAAACCACGGATTGCATTCTTAGTACAACCTCTGCTTAGCATTCACGGCGTGTCCCATGGAATTTCTTAATAATTAACAAAGAAGCAACACAATCCATTGCTGGTTGGGGTGAGGAAAGATTCCAGGCGTGAGTGATGATTTCATGGCAAGTGGACCGACCCAAATATTATTTGAATATATTTTACACCTTTAAACACTAATAAAGTTAATTCATTTTATAAAGGAAACTTCCCAGAAATCAACATCAATGGCTTTTATTCCCCAGTCGACGAAAGGAAAGAAAAGTTGACAACACACTTTCTTTTCGATTTTTATGTGATTCCCCCCCTTTCTACAGAGGTTTCCTGCCATATCATATATTCTTTCTCCAACACGGACAAAAGAAAAAGAAATGATACCAGGTTGGAATAAAATTCCCATATCTATAAACTTTTTTCCCCCCGATTTTATTCCGATTATTTGGTCCCATCGTGTCGGAAAATATCCAACTGTAATTACTAAATATTTGATTTAATGGTTTTCTTGTTTTTTTTTTCCTTGCCAAAAAATTATCGTGGACATTTTAATTAAGTTCTTTTAGTGGGAATGTGATTTGGGTTGAAGCAGAAGAGGCCAGGCCCATGGTAGCCCCAATACGCCGGCCCATATTCATTAAGGGTATGGAGTCCCCAGACAACCTCCAGACCAGCCTTGCCCCGTGTACACGGTCCCTGTCCCTGCCGTCCAGGCTCCGCCGCTGTATGGCAGTTCGGCAGCTGTTGACTATGTTCACCCCTTGATGCATCGTTCTAATCATCCCATGATCCACCCTCTGGTGGTACGTATCTCCTGCCCAAGCCCCGCTTGTTGATATGAAGCAGAAGCTCGCTAAGCTTCGGCCATCACAGTCGGAGAGAACCGGAACTTTGAAGATCGTTTTTTATTAGGATTTTGTGGTCCGAAGTCGGTTATATTACGATTTGGAAAATATTGGATTCGCTCGTGAAATATACAGAAGGATATGATATATTGAATGATCACGAATATATTTGTCTGCCAGATTTTCGATATATATCGTGTATTTATTATATAAATAGCGCTCATACGGAGCGAAGGAAAAAAGATGAGGGAGAACATAGCCTTAGAGCATAGAGGAGGAGAGATACACGAGTGCAAAGAGTGCGGCGGCAAAGAAATGATGTGTGTTTGGGAACATGGGAAACACTTTCGGGATTATTTTTTACCGGAAAAGCGGGATTTTGTACTCAGGTAGGCCAAGGGGCTTAAAGAGGGTTTCAACCTTAAGTTTGTACCCCATTATTATAGTAAAATCTTCTTCTCCACCCGTGGACGTAGATTGATTGGCCAAACCACGTAAATTATTTGTTTCCTTATTTTTCGTTAACATCCGATCAAGAATCGGATCCGGTTTGACTCGTTTCCGACGGCTTCCGCGTGCGTCAACAATTAGTATCAGAGGTCGGTTATGTATAATCGAGATTCATGACCGGTGGCAAGTTCGAGATTGAGAACTTGGATGGGAACATGAATTTCGGCTTGTGGCAAGTCAAGATGATGGTGCTACTGGTACATGGTGGATTAGAGAAGGCTCTTACAGATAAGTCAAAGAGCGCTTCGAAGTTGACTAATGACCAGTGGGAGGAGATAGATGCTAGATCATTATCAACGATTCAGTTGTGTCTGTCCAACGAGGTTCTGACGAACGTGCACAAGGAGACGACAGCGGTTGGGCTTTGGAGTAGGCTAGAGAGTCTGTACACGACGACGACTCTAAGCAACAAACTTCTACTCATGCATGCTCAGAATGACGGAATGTATGTCCGTTAAATTCTACCTGGATAATTAGTTGCCTGCATCTTTGGATTTGGAGAGTATCGACAACAAGATCGATGAGGAGATCTAGGCGATACTGCTGTTATGTTCATTGCCCGCTTCATACCATAGCTTTAGGGAGACGTTCTTGTATGGGAGAAGTGTTCTCACAGTTGACGAGGTACTGTCTGTCATTTTATCAAAAGATTTGATTGTTAAAGAGTTTATGGGTGAAGCAAGGCGGCCCATGGCGGAAGCACAAACAGTAGGCAGGATCGGATACAAAGGTAGCAGCGGAGTAAGGTGCTTCCATTGGGGTAAGAGGGGACACATAAATAAAAACTACAGGAAGCTAGCTGGGACGGTTTCTGTGTACACCAACGACAATGATGCTAAGACGGAGATGCACTGGCTAGCAAGGTGCAGAATGCTAAAACTGAGTCGGAGAGACCATCAGACGAGGACTGGATTCTCGACTCATTTCCACATAAGTCCTTATAGGGCGATGTTCCCTGCATACTGTTCCACTACAGGTGGAGAGGTACACTAGGGCAACAATCACAAGAGTGAAGTTGCAGGTGTGGGAACAGTTCGACTCAGAATGAAGGATGGAACCGTGAGAGAGTTAGTCATCAGAGAAATGGGATAATAGGTCGCGAGTGCGGATGAGCAAGAAGATATGGGTAATCAAGTTCGTCGTGGATGGACTTGAACATTCCATTGACTAGGCTCGTTGGAGCCGGGAAGAGAAGAAGGAAGATTTTCACAGTTAGTCTTGGGATGCAAATACTCAGGCGTTCCATGGATTTCGGTCCAAGGTGGAGTTTGTTAGGATTTTGTGGCCCGAAGTCGGTTATATTACTATTTGGAGAATATTGGATTCGCTCATGAAATATACGGAACGATGAGATATATTGAATGATATATGATTATATCACGAATATATTTACCTGCCAGATTTTCAATATATGTCGGGTATTTATTCTATAAATAGCTCTCATATGGAGCGAAGGAAAAAAGATGAGGGAGAGCATAGCCTTAGAGCATGGAGGAGGAGGGATACACGAGTATAAAGAGTGCGGCGATAAAGAAAGGTTGTGTGTTAGGAAAACACGTAAAATACTTTCGGGGTTATTTCTTACCAGGAAGGCGAGATTTTATACTTGGATAAGCCGAAAGGGTTAGAGAGGGTCTCAACTTTAAGTTTGTACTCCATTATTATAGTGAAATCTTCTTCTCCGCCTGTGGACGCAGGTTGATTGACCGAACCACGTAAATTATTTATCCCCTTATTTTTCGTTAACTTTCGATAAAAACCAAATACGGTTCGACTCGCTTTCAAGGGCTTTCGCGTACGCCAAGTTTTGAAGGAGACTTGACGAAGTTTCGGATATACAAGTCTCAGCCTGTACCGCCACCCATGGCTACTCAATACCAGACTATGGCTGAAGCGACTGCCTTAATGCTGACCTAGGCATTGACCCAGATGAACACCGGCGGAGATAAGTTATTTTTATGATGAACTGTGCATCGATACTTCCCGTTTCCTTTTTCCTCGAAATAAGTTAGTTTCTTCTTTCGTCCTGACATGTTTTACTTCATCTGTTGTCGACTCTGTTGCCGGGGATGATATTTGAAGGTCACCGTTTCCGTCAGTTTGGATGTAGCCGCATTTCCCCCTTGGACTTCCTAAGTGTAGTAATCTGTGTGGTTTTGTGAGGATTATGTACAAAGCTGAGTACCTGAGGATGTTGTTGATAATGGAGTTTGTTTACATTTGTATTCTGCAAATAGTACCAGGTTGCTAGAAGGGAAATGTTCATCTCATTCAAAATCATGGCTCAGATAAACCACACGAATTATTTAAACGAGGTCGACGTGATAAAACACCTTCGCTGGTTCTGCTGTATGACAAGTCGAATCTATACATCCCAAGTTGTCGTATCTGCGATAGATGCATGCTCACTGCAGGTGAGGCTTTCAGATCTCATCTTCCTTTGTTCTTGCATCTCTCTTTAGGAGCTTCGATAAGTTTGGCATCACCTTCTTCCTCTTCTTGAGACTCACTGAGGTCGATCGAGGCAGGTACCGGTTCCCCGGGGAGGCAGCTGACCTCCGAAACCTGCCTGCGTGAGATGAACTGCTGTTATCTTTGACCAGCTTCTTCTTCGAATTTCGGGGAATGCCCAATTGCACAACTTCGTCTTCGGGATTCTTCTCGAGTGTCGGTCTCCAGCTCTTGATCTCGGTTTCGACCCGTCTCTTTACAGAGAGTGACCTCTCCAATCTGTACACCTGCTGCTCTTCCTCCACCCTCATCTCCCTCGCCTCTCTCTGAGCCACCTCCGTCCTCATCAGGATCTCTCGCTCGCTCGCCTTGAGGGCTTCGACCCAAGCCTGTGCTGCGGCGACTTTCTTATCCGCCACTTCCTCTGCTCCTGCGGCTCGTCTCTTCAGATAGTCATACTCATACTTTGAAACCGTAACTGTTGTCCTGTTCTGATATGCAGAAGCTCTTTCGTGCACTATATTTTCGATCAAGGTCTTTAGGTTTTCGAGAGCTGCCGTTTCGGAAACTCTGACTTCTTCCAGCTCCCCCATGGCTGCCTCCAGTTTTCCTTCCGCCGATTCTATCTCGCCATCTGTTTTCTCAATTTCTGCCTTCAGGTTTGCGATCTCCTCAATAATGACTTTGTTTTCTTTTCTCGCGGCTTCTGCTTGGGCCTTCAGTTGTTCTAGCGTGAGCATCAGGTTCGACGCCAACCCCTTCGCCTTCTCCTCAGCCAACTTCGCGGCTTCCATCTTAGATTTCGCCCTTTCGAGCTTGGAATTTAAATCCTGTACTGTTTCGTTGCTCTCTTCCTCAGATTTCTTCACCCGAACCCGTTCCTCCGTGACGTGCTTCAGTTCATTCCTTATGACATCCATCGACGACATGAACTGGTACCCTTCTTCCCTTACCAATGCCAATTCTCGATTCGCTGCTTCCAACTCTTTTGTGACAGACTCCAGCAACTTTGTCGCATCCACGGGTTCCACTTCCTCATTTCTCACTGGTTCACCGTCAGCCGCAACCCTCTTGTCCATACCTTTTGCCAACTTCAACTCGTTCTTCAACATGGTAACATCAGACAAGGTTAAGGCCAGCTTACCCTCGATCTCCTTCGACTGTTCGATCTCTTCCTTCGCATCCTCAATCTTCTTCCTAGACCTGGCAAGCATGCTCGAGTATCGATCCGCTTCCTTCGCCCTCTGCGCGCCGATCTCCGTGCACTCCTTCATGGCCTCAATCTGTGCCAGCTCGACAAGCACCTGCTCCTCGCAGATTTCCTCGATCTCCTTCCTCAATGCATCCGCCCACCCCGAGTAAGACCCCGCCTTAGATTTTGACGCCTCGGTTTCCACCTCTGCTCGCACGTTCTCCTCCATCACGGTCGCCATACTAATCTTCAGCCTGCTCAGCTCCCGTTTTACGAACTCAAGCTCCCGCACGACTTCCTCGTAGGGAAGATGCTTCTCGCCGTTCCTAGCCCCTCTCCTGGGCACCTTGCCGTTCCTCCCGCCGTCTTGGGCAGGAAACAGTTCCTTCGTCCTGAGGGAAGATTTCTTCACAGAACAAGATCACAATCCCAACCAAAATCAATCACCCAGGACATCAACAAACACAACTAAAAGAAAAGAAACCAACTTTAGCAGTAGGAGGGCACCTCAGAGGAATTCATCACCTGGGTATTGTCCCTCTGTCGATAAGGATTCATGGCAGTCCTCACAGGCCCTCCAGTCCTATCCATATAAAAACCCGTGACCCAGAATTCTTTACAGCAACAACAACCCCCTCTTGAGGAAACAATTTCGAGTTAAACGCTGAGGAATTTGACCAGACCAGACCAGACCCGACCCGACAGTGGGTATAGCAAGCCGTCCGGACAAGGAGGAGGAGGAGATGTGGTTTGAGGGGGTTTCATAGGCCAACGAGGCTGTCCCGACTCCGGATAATCTGAGGCCAATTGAATTTGGAAACATCGTCAGCCATCTGTTCATTCATCGAGTCCGGACAAATCCCGAATTTCCCAAACTCTTATTTCCGAAACTGATGTTGTAATTACGAATTTCTTTGAATCTCCTCGGATCTAATGCCTGAACACTCCTATTCCTATATTATTCATTTTCATCAACAAACATTTCATGAACTCCATTTTGTGAATCAAAATTAACAACCACGTCTTTGAATTGAACGCAATTTGCAGTGCATCCAATCCACCACAAGCTTGCTGGTGATCATTGGGCCCCTTTCTGGGTCCACGCATTCTGTCCTCAACGGGCCAGGTGGCCCGACCCAGTTCTGTGATGCTTCCCGCTGGCGGTCCATGAATATGACCGCCTACCTCGACATCGTATTCACAGTGTCATCAGAGCATCAGGTGAGTTGTGAAAACAATATGGTCGAGGAATACGTGCGTCGTTCCACCCTAAATGGCTTTTTTCCAATCCGACAGCGACAGATACCTTCTTTTGTTGCGATTCAGATTTCAGCACCAGCCAGGCTCGTGACTTGTTGGTCTCGAACTCTGACCTCATACAGTTACATTCCCATCCCCCATTTCATTTCCGGATCACTTTCTGCATCCGTGATAAGTTGTCGAATTCACGATCATTACAGTCGCTTCGTTTGGTGGAACAGCGAACCTGCACTTTGCGAGACGGGATTCGTCGGTGGTGGTGGTGGTGATGGTGGACTGGAGGTTGGTGCGGTGGGCACCTCACTTCGACCATTGACTGACCTCGAAGTTGAACTTTCTCGGAACCGTTCTCTGAGTAAAGTTAGCCACCACTAATCACTGTCCTTCATTGAATAGTCAGATGTTTACAACTAAAAGAAGAAGGCCAAATTTCTGTCCTAAGATATCATGCGAGGCCAAGACCGATAACAAAGACGAAAACGTTTCTTTTGTCTTGTTGGTGAACTTTCCTCCCACATGCCATGGAGATTTACTGTTTAATTCGTTTACGACACGGCGTCCATTCCCCCCCCCCCCCCCCCCCCTTCCTGCCTATATAAACCCTTCCTCCTTCCACACTCGGAATCCCCACAACAACCAGTACTTCCTCTTTCTTTTATTTTGTCCTCACACCCCAAGCAAAAACACCATGTCCCAGAATCCCTTCTCGATCCGTTTCCTAATGGTGTTGGCCGTCATCGTCCTCGTTTCGAGGCAGGCGGTTCTTGTAGGGGCGGTGACTTGCAACCCGACAGAGCTCAGCTCGTGTTTGCCGGCCATAACGTCATCATCCCAACCCACCGCGCAGTGCTGCGCGAAGCTCAGGGAGCAGCAGCCTTGCTTGTGCGGGTACGCCACGAACCCCAGCCTCAAGCAGTACGTCACTTCCCCTAATGCAAAGAAGGTTGCCAATACTTGTGGGCTCTCTATCCCGAGTTGCTAACTCGATCCTGGTCACTAGTATGTGGATCCCGGATCATTGAAGCTTGCTGAATATCACAAAAGCTCCCAGTGGCTGCTATATGGTAAGTTACAAAAGGAATAAGCTGTCCTAAAAGAATGGACCATAAAATATGTGCTCTGCCTGTGCCAACTTCGTGCTCATACAATATATGGTATTATTGTTCCTACAATTCAAATGCTACCTTTTGCATTATTTGTGCCATATTTCTCATGTTCGTTACTGTGACTCGAACTCGGCCGATAACTCCACGTACTCGAACTCGCCTCGCAAAGAATTCGAGCCGATCGAACCCCACTCGAGCAAAGCTTGAACATGACTCGAGAAGATTCGATTGTAGAATTGGGCCATAAGGCCTTAGGGCCCATTTGAAAAGGTGGGCCGGATCGAAACCCGACTCAAACTCATTTTCGGACAAATAGAGTTGGAATGCATCATTAGGACCACAAGAAAGAGATGAGGAATGACTTGGGATTGGGAATAATTTTGAATGCTTTTGTAACTGTAACAGACATGGGGGCATGACACCCATGCAAGAGATAGTCCTGTGGAGCATTTATATCATTAATATTCAAGACCATATAACATTAAATTAATCCTTCTCAATGTGTTGTTACAAGCCTGGAACTGGAAGTCATTGTGAAAAACTTACATCCTTTTTACAAAGAACAAAAGATGTAGGATTTGATTTTATCATTCTTTTTTTTTTTAGGTTGGGTTTGGGAAAGGAAAGCAACTGTTTTTATTATTTTCTTATAAGTATATAATTTCGGTAAATTACGATTAAAAAAATATATTTGTGAAGTTAAATAGTTTATGGTTTGTTAAGAAATTTGATTAATTTATCTGAATTTTTACTCGTTTAATAAATATTTTTATAATTTCGAACATTTCAGTAAAATGATATTTTTTAACCATGTATGATTTGTAAACCTTTTCTTTAGAATTAGGACAACACCTCCGAGGGATTCATGGAAACAACACCAACTTAAGGAAACAATCACAAGATAAACAACCAGGAATCGGATCTTGGAGTGCTTAAGATCACGAGTTATGAAAGTGCATTTTGCTCCGGACCCACCCGAGTATCGTGTGACACGAAATCCCTTTCCAATCCCCCCCCCCCCCCCCCCGGCGACGTAAAGCCTTCTTTCATTCCGTCTCCGACTTGTCGATCTTGATTTCTGACCTCATTTGGTGACATCACCGTTCCCATTCCATTCCCTCATCCGCGATGCGTTGTTGTCGTTCCCGTTGTTTTCTTTGGTGGAACAGGGAACAACTATTAGTGTCTACTGTTACCGAACAATTATCTTAGTTTGTGTATTGAATTCATATATAACACCTAGAGGGTCACACGCATAACGTATCGATATGAGCGTTATATTGATTATTTTAATAAATATTAAAATTAATCATTTTATTACTAATTAATTAAATTATTAATTTACTCTCGATAACGACTTCTTGGGTGAACCTAAGTAAGTAAACAAAAAGTTTTGTGCTAAGATTTATTTTGTTTTCACTATGCCGACAAGCTGTGGACCTGAGTTTAGTCCATTATAAAAGGAATAAATAAGATTTATTATATTCTCCTAAATTTTTCAATATAAGAAGGAGAACGACGTTAAGTCTCCCGATTAGCTCCTAAAGAAATTGTTCCAAGGCCTAACATAAAAAAAGGATAAGGAGTGTGCGCGAATATCGCCATAGGAGTAACGTTTTGTGCATGTATGTCGTTAGATAAGTCACGCTTGTAACTCTTGAAGACGGTCATTGTTGACGTAAAA
>CM042880.1:8233658-8358419 GCA_023653495.1 Melastoma candidum
CAGTCATCATCTGAATTTGATTTCTCTCATAATGATACTCGTATTCTAATTAAGAGAGAGTTTAGTGTCACGTGTATTTTGTTTGAGCTGATTTATAAATATCACGAGTGAATTTTTTGTGCAAATTACAAAAACTTACTTCCAGTGTGCAAGTAGGAAACCATCAAATCACTTTGAGAGAGGGGATTTGTTAGTGGTGGCGATGGGTGCGGTGGGCGCGCCTTGCTTGTAGCTTGCCCAACCTCGAAGTTGAACTTTCTCGGAACTGCTATCCTATGTAACTTAGCCATCACTGATCGCAGCCTTACATTGAAATGTCAGCTGGTGTTAGAACTGAAAGAATAGGGTTTGGCGTCCGAACTCGGCTAGTAGCTTAGCATTATACGCATGCGGTAGAAAGGACAAGATAGAGGCCAAATTTATGCCCAGAGATTATGCCGATCATAGAGACCAACAATAGGGAGGAAACTGATTTGTGCATCATGCAACAATTACTCCTCTCTCTGTGTCTGCTCCATTCCACTTCATTACATCGTGTGTTTTGCATGGATCAAAACTTTGCGACAATTTATTACTAATAAAATCATATTAACAACAACGTTTAACAGCGATATTTCGTGAATCATAACCTTATTAATTAAATTCTTCTCTGATATCATATGTTTTGCACGATTTACGTCACACACTTGTCGTTGTTGGGTCTTAAAATATATTCCTCCAAGCGTAATTATCTATATTAATAGTTAAATTGGATAGTTTGGTTCATTCAGTTTTTGACTATCCATTTACGATTCGCACACTCGGGGCAAATAGGAAAAGCATCCTATAATACATAAATTTAAGTTTAATTACTTCTCCATTTAGAATTTGATACTTAGAATTGTTATGTTCAACTACGAAAATTTTGCATGGTATAATATTTAGAAAATTTAATAAAATACTCATGTGGCAAATTCTTAAACGGAAATTATACTTAAATCTGCATTGTAATGGGCATGCACTAGATAAAATGTCAAACCCACTTCGAATATATTCGTCATACAAAACAAAACACAAGGGGAACTAATTAATTAATGAAAAAATATAAGTTTATCGTCTGTTTTTGCTAACTTTCTGTTTTGCTTTTGATTTAATTTATTATACGATTTTATTACTAATTTTTTATTTTTATATTAATTTTGATGAATTGGGATTTTGTACGGCAAAACCAAACATCATTGACCTGCGTCCAATAATACTAGACATCCAACCTCTTCTCTTCGTGTTCCTCCACCTCATTCCATTTGCCGACCTTCATCAATTTTGCGCATTCTTGGCAGTATCAACATCTACTACCCTCATCGAGGGCTTCGGCTTTCAACACATTTGTCCCAGCCATCAAAATCCTAAACTAGAAAATCCTACGACCGGGCCTCCAGTATTATTCTACCTGTTTTTAAATTTTCTTTCATTTTTTATGGATAAATGATACTGTCTATTAGGGCTTTGTTTCACTTTCGCATAATGAAATTTCCGATAAATTAATATAAAAGCAAAAGTCGATTAACAAAATCACATACTAAATTAAGTTAAGGCAATAATAGAAAGTTGGTTCAACGTCTTGCCACTAATCGATATTTTTCCTTAATTAATTAATTAATTAATCACGAAGTTGGGTGAAGTTAAAGTTTTGGACCACACCACCACCGCCAAAGTTTGGGTGAATTTATGAATTCCTCGCCTATTAATATGGGATGTTATAATACATATTCTTATAGGAGTGAATAAAATAAACCTATTTTTCTCTTAATTTTTTCCAAACGATTTCATCGAACTTCTCTATTTAATTATTCAGAATAAAATATATTAAACGTTTTTAAAAAATGTGATGGGAAAAGTTTTTTTTTAATTTTGAAAATTCTCGGCTTTTTAAACTTCTCTTCAAGCTGATTAATTTTGTAACTCCTTTGAAAGATGGCATAAACCTTGCGAGTTAGGATCTCTTGGAGGTAAAGTAGAAATGGCCACTTTCGGGTTATTTAAGATTCTCAAAAAGGAAATTTGGTGGAACGGGGAACCGGCAGTTTGCGAGATGGGATTCGTCCGTGGTGGTGGTGGGCGCCGTGCTTCTGCCTTGCCCGACCTTGACGATGAACTTTCTCGGAGCAGCTCTCCTAGGTAAGTTAGCCATCACCCGATCACCGCCCTTCATTGCAAAGTCAGCTGTTAGAACTGAAAGAATAGGGTTTGGCATCCGTACTCTGGTAAGTAGCAGCTTTAGCTGTAAATGCACAAGGTCCACAGCGGGGCGCCTAGGAGGAACGGCAAGATGATGTCCGAATATCCAAATTAGGCCGAGCCGATGCAGAAAAAGGCTAGGGAACTTTTCTTATCTCCTTCTAGTGGACCTTTCTCCCGGATGCCTCGCAAATTTATTGTTTATCGAAGTGGAGTAGTTCGCCATGAATGAGGCATCAATCCACGTTTCTTCCCTATAAATACCTCACGCCATTCCTCAGGCAAAACACCCACAACAACTGTCCTTCGTCTTTCTTTCTCGCGTCCGAAGCAACCATGAAGAAACCCTCCCCGAATCCCTTCCCCATCTGCTTCCTGGCAGCATTGGCCGTCATCGTCCTCGTTTCGGTGCAGATTGTTAAGGTACGGGCGGTGACTTGCGACCCTTCATCGCTCGAACCATGTGCGCCTGCCATACTTTTGGGGACCACACCCACGTCCGACTGCTGCACAAACCTCAAGGCGCAGCAGCCTTGCTTTTGCCAGTACGCCAACGACCCAAACTACGCGCAGTTCGTCAATTCCACTAACGCTAGGAAGGCCGCGGCCTATTGCAAGGTTCCTATTCCATGTTGCCCCCCATCCACGTCCTGCTCCCCACCCCCGTCCCTGCGAGCCTGAACGTTTTTCCGAAGCCCCGAAGCTGCTCCCGAGGGGAGGCCATAATATGATGTAATAATAATAATAATAATATGCCGAGTTACAAAAAGGAATAAGTTGTCCTAAAGGAGGACAGGGATGTGTGCGTGTGGGTGCGTGATGAGCCAACCACGTGCACTCCTATAATATGAGGCCTTATCGCTAATGCTCAAAACTACATCATTTTTGGGTTATTTGCAGCCGATTTTTCTTGTTTTCAGTACTACTACGAAAGAGGCTAAACTTCCCTTAACGGAAGCTGTACGAAAGTCCATGAAAGTTTCGTACCGGACGGAAGCTTCCGTGAGGGGAAGTTTAGCCTCTTCCTACTGTGATTCAAACACGACTCTTGTGCCCATACTCGACTAAGCTCGAACTCGAATGAATGAAGAGCCACAGCCTCCAATTCCCAAAACCCTTACTCTCTTAATTCCTCATTCATGAATCGAGAGTAGTGGCTTAAATATTGTTCATGTATATAATTCGTCAAATACTCGTTCAATACGCTTATATTTGGCCGGAAATGAAGATACTTTTGATTCACCTAAATTTAATGTGACATACATAAGAATGACCAAGATATAATTCCCCCTTACCCTTCTATTTGAATCAACTAATTATACGTGCTTTTGATTTTATGTTTCACGACGACGTGCGTATTTGAGCAGTCGGTAAAACGTGGTTGGAGGTTCCTCCAGCTCAGGGCAAATGGATGAAATGTCCCTCCTTGTCACATGGAATGGAAGCAATTGGATTACTTACGTAATTTTACATGAGGAAAATACTTATAAAAATAGTTTTTTTTTTACTCATTAGCTTTAATCGCAAAAATATTTACTGTATTCATTTTCGAAATTTTTAAAATAAATTTGACTTTCGTAAAATCGGATTTGTTTTATCTAAATAGAAAATGGATGCATATTACCTTAAGAAATCCTAGTTAGGACATTTACAGGTTTTAGAAGTTTTTGAACTAATTTGACTTTTAAAAAGTCGAATTCATTAGAGTAATTAAAAGAGGCGATGGACTTTCGCAAAATCTTAAAATGCGTAAAAAAAGGCGGAATAATTTACATAAAAAATAAGGAAAATATATACATTTAAAATAATATCACAGACAGACAGACAGAGCATCCATTACTCGAATCCATGCAACAACAGTAATAATAACAACCACACTAATGAAATCTAACCCCTCTGGTCCGCGGACAATTTCAAAGACCAGGTACATTATTTTTTGATATCGGGATTTGATCTCATTACGCGGATAAAAAGTAAAACAGTACATCCTTACTGTACATATATTTAGGTCCATAATTTATAGTAATTATTTTAATACCATATTACGTGAGATTTGTGTTCCAATCATCACCAAATCTAGTACAAAACAAATCTCGTCATTCCCTTGGTGTTGAGCCAAGTGTTGAGATAGATAATCTCCTCTATGTAAAAAGATAACAATCTGAACCCCAGCGCCACAACAACCGCGGCCGAATCTGATCCACCAGAGTCTGTCTGTCGCTGTGAATGGCAACGAAAGATCTCTCCGTCATCCTCCCCCGCGTCGTCATCGTCATCGTTTCCCGCCGCTGCGTCCGCAAGAACAAGTTCATCGACTTCGTCAGTGTGTAACGGGCCTCTGCTTCGTTCCCATCTTTGTTTTACTGGCGGATTCTGATTCGGATCTTTCATGTCGTTAGGGGAATACCATTTGGATTTGATCGTGTCTTATGGCGCTGTCCCGGCGATCGTCCCCAGGGTGAGTGGTGTCCACATGCTGCTCGAGAGCTTCGAGCCCTTGGCAAGATGACGCTGGAGCAGCTATCTGATCTCATGTCCTTCTACAGGATGATGGAGCGGATCTGCTCGGAGGTCATCGAATGGAAGCTCCAGGAGATGGTCAGCAACGATCCCTCTTCCGAGGCACAAGGATGATGACATGCCGCGCTGCTGGGCTTACCAAGAATCTCTCGGCGCCACCCATCGGGGGACTTCAGTGGGGACAGCAGACAAGTCTATTTTTGGTCATGATTTTCGTTCTCTTCTTCTCACATATAGATATGGAATCCATCAGATCAACCTTTCTTGTTCTAACTCCTCCATGAAAGCTTCATTCCGATCCCAAACATTCACGATTGAAACTAAAATGTCCGGATGATGGTAAATTTGAAATTATATAATGAATTTCGATCAACCGGTAATTACAATAACAGAAGTCGTCGTAGCAACCAGAGCTGCCACACAAAAGAAAGGAACTCGTGTGTGGCTAGAATGGCTCCATAGCTATACTCTTCCTCCAGGCCTACCAAACGGGTTTCCTTCACCTCCTCGTACACTGTCGGAAAACAGAGAAATCCCAGAAGTGATTAAGGAAAAAGAAGAATATTGTGGAACTGAAGAAAGATGCTTACCCTGAAGACGGGATTTGCCTTAGTTTCAGCATCGACCGTGGTGTGCTCCAATGGTCGTCCCAGAGTTGCAGCAGCTCCCTCATCCAGTCGCCTGAATCATGGGAAACGCTTGGGGACCTGGAAATCGTCTTCGTTGTTGGTGTCCAGGGCAGCGGAATCTTCCACAACCCAGACGTCCGCTCCCACTGACAAGGCCGTCGTCCCCGATGACGAGTTTTCTCTGGCTAAAGTGATGGGTCTTCTTCCTTTTTCGCTAACCCAGATGGAAAGTTTGAATCTTTCGTTGCGTGTATTGGGGGCTGATTGATGGTTGGTTGGACTGGGCAGGTTTCGTTTGGAGTGATTGGAATGGGCGGCGGGCTTTCTCTCCTCTCGTGAGTCTTTGTGGTTTATGTATCTCCCTGTCTCTTGATTGAGCTTTTGGGGAGAATACGAATGCTTGATTGGGACGTTTGGAGTTGTAAATTTCAGTTATGGATTTGGGGCGTACTTCAATATCCTGCCGGGTTCCGAATGGTCCGCGATTATGTTAACGTATGGTTTCCCGCTCGCAGTTATCGGCATGGCTCTCAAGGTGCGTGGTAGATGAAAGTTCTTTCGAGCACTTCATAGTTGTAGCTTCTATTTGAACATTGTTAGCCTTTATTGGTGCCTTTTCATTGATGGAAGTCTGCATTTTCAGAACTCCGTAGGGTTTTACTTGAGCTCCAACTTCATTATAGTATGTCTACTCCACAAATAGATGGTTGTGCTCAAATTTAAGTATGTGAGAGACTGGCATGTTGAAGTTGCAATTTTTGGTTTCATTGGCTATTGCTTTGAATAGGACTTGTTTGAACTTGGAACGCTAATTTTAGCTTCCCATATCGTTTATGTTTCAAATCAATGATTTACTGCAGTACTGTGACCATAGTACTTCATTTATTTTGCAGTATGCAGAGCTTAAGCCAGTGCCATGCTTGACTTACGCAGATGCACAGAGATTAAGAGAGACATGTGCGACCCCGATTCTGAAGCAGGTAAACAATCACGTCGAGCACTTTATCGTCATGTTTGGTATGCTTCCATGAGCAAATTACATGAGTTCTATTTCTCAATGCTGCATAGATAAGATAAGATAGGTCTTTCCTGTGCCCTTTATTGGTTTATGCTTTGAATTATCAGCTGGCGGGAAGTTATTTAGCTTTACCATCATCCTTTACAGTAAACATCAATTTTTTTGGTGTTTCGAAGAAAGATTGCCTCAGTTGACTTGGGCTATGCATTCAGTTAGAGGTAGATTGGTATTGCGGCGCTATACTTTTTTGCTAGAGAATACGGAACAAAGCCATTATGAGGATTCTTTATCAGGTCAGGAGCGATGTTACAAGGTACCGCTATGGAGATGAGCAGCACTTGGACGAAGCATTGAAACGAATCTTCCAATATGGCCTGGTATTGTAACTTGGAGAAACCCTGGAGTGTGGTTTGCCTAGCATGTTTGGAAACCTTAAGGCCATGCTTCTGCCAATGATGACCTTCTACTTTAATTTATTTATCTGTCTAGGGCAGTGGAATACCGAGGAGAAGTGCGCCTGTGTTGCAGATGGTTCGTGAAGAAGTATGTGTCTTTACTATTTAGTTCACAACGCTCCTGTATCTTTTTTTTTTTCTCACGCAGTAATGAGAAAGGTGATTCAAACATCGGAACGCTTGTATTCCAGGTCACAGAAGACGGTAAATACTGCTTAGTTTTGATATTCGAGGCAAAAGCATTGCAGCTCTCTGACTTCGAGCAGAGACAGGTGAAACATGCCGGACAATGGTCAATATTTATGCAAGCATACTTATGGCCGTCTGGTGTACTTTTATCATCTGACTTGCTTTTGCTTGCAGGCCAAGTTCACCTCATTTTTTGGACCCGGTATCACAGCCGAAATTGGTAAGCTTGCTTCCAATGTATCACATGCAAAGCTGCCATGCTACAGCCTCCCAAAATGAACTACAATGAACGTCGTTGGTTGCAGGAAAAGGGGAGAAGGATCTATATGAAGTTAAACTCATTTCCAACACTACAAGCTCACAGTCTTGAGCAGTTTGCCTTCTAGAGCATACTTGTAACTTCTTGCCCTACATCCATCTTCCATGAAGTTCTTGACCCGTCTCAATTTTCTTGTCAAGTATAGATTCATTGTAAAGTTGTACATCCAGGTTAACACAAGAGAAACAATAGCTTTTCGCTTGTAATCGAATCATCAACCTTTCTGAGATCAGATGAATAGCCAGGGTTGCAGTACATCTATCTCGCAACTGAATATATATGAAGACCTTCCTACGATTGTGAATGGGATTAGTACTTGGTGACTATGTTCAAGAGACCAATACCATGGTTAATCTCAAGAAAGGACATTTCCATTTCCGTGAGCAATAGATGCCAAGAGAATCCCAAGGCCCTATTCAAGAAAGCCAGATCTGTTTCACACTCGGGTATTATCCGGGCAACGGAAGAAGGTTCCCCGGGTGCTGTTTCAGACACCCAACAGCTAAAGCTGCATAGGAATCTTTGAGCTCCTCAAGTTTCCAAGGAACTGTATATCGAAGAAGTAAAACCAACGCAAATCAGTAAGAAGACTTCCCAAGAACTCAAGATGATAATATGATACCAGATTCGAGATAATGCTTGGTATTAACTTCAAAAGCATCTTGTAAGCTTCCAATAAGCAATTAGCAGCAGGGCCAAAACCATGGAGTTGAGGCACTCTATCATATGCGTCCAAGGTCGAATTTCTTATAGGAGCATATTTGTTTCATATGTCAGATTCAAAGACAAATCTCTATTATGGATGGTTCAGGAAGGCAAGAACATGTGAAGCCAACAAAAGAAGAGTAAATGGGACCTTGCATTGAATGTCCTCGCAGTTTTGAGAAATTATTCCAAATGTGCTCTTGACTGAGACTCGGCCTCCTTGTAGTCCTCATCAAGCTTGTAAGCATGCTGTTTCATTAAAGGAAATTTGCTCATATCAGGATCAGTGAAAAAACTCTGACGCTATGGGACGAACCAAGCTTGATTGTGGTGGGTTTCCAAGCAAGCTTCAGAGCTGACTACAAACAAGCACCGAGCGTTCCAAAGGCACTAAGACAAACCTTTGATGCTAAGTCATCAACCTTCTGTAGCAAATTCAACAGTATATTAGATTGCTCCGGTAGTTTAGTCTCAAGCTCAACAACATCGGGTCAACTTTAGTTAAAAGAACGTACGGTCACAGCATCTGCACTAAAATAAGAAAAGTCAGAAACAATTATCACAAACAGCCAGGGCTAACTTGTGTTCACATGGTGCTGATTTTTTATTGACTAACAACAAAAGAAAAGCGTCCGCAATAGCTTTGGCAGCATAGAGACTCAACCGCTGCCAATTGTACCCTGAAAGGACCCAGCACCAATGCATGATGGAGAAGAGAATTCTGGTGTGCTAGTGATAGTAAGACTGAATTTGAACATCCGCATGGAAAAGCTTGCACTCTTCAGAAAATATCTGAGCTTGTCTTTCTGCAATAGAATCTGGCAGTTGTATATCTTTCGCTGCTTGTTCGTCAATGCTAAAAGGCAGGGTTGGCAAGAGAGTTTCAGCACCCAAAAGAACAAAAAATACAAAAAAAAAAGCTAAAGGGTCTATGTTGGATGAGTGAACCTGACCTCCACTCGGGATTATCGGCATATATGTAGCTTCCACAAGATCTACAATTAGACGTAGCATCTCAGTGCGATCTTCATAACTTCCACGTCCTAGTCTACCAGAAAACGAAAAATAGTAATCACTTTAAACGACTCAAAGATTTCTCATGGTTACAGAAAAGGTCATTCACCAAATCTGATTTTTTCTCCGAGACCAGGATAAAACTGTCTAATAAGCTGCTTCATGTACTTGTAGAATCAAGTGAAGAACTACTTAGAACAAGCAGAGCATTTGAAATGAGCAAGGAAAAACCTCACCTGAATGGCTTCAGCATCGACAATTACCTTTATTCCCAAAAAAGTTTTGCTACTTCTGCCAAATCTGCAGCAAGTTAAACCACTATCGTGAGAATCCTGAAAACCAATGGCCCCAGTGGCAGTCGAATGCATCACCTGAGAACCAAAAAAAAAAAAAAAAAACAAAAGAAAACGCGACCACATGATCTGGGCTCGCCGGCATCCTTAGAAAATGGGCCTGGGCCTGTAAATGTGGGCCTTGGATCTGGTTTAGGGCCTGTAAGCCCCGGGCGGGGGGGGGGCCTACAGACATGGACTCCTGTTAACGACATCAGCGGGGGTGGTCTGAAACACGATGAGACCCCACGCCTTTAAGACGATAAAGGACGGCTGCTGGTGGAGTTGATGGAAAGGGGGAGAAAGGGAAACACCAAAATGACTTTTGGGACATATCTTTAGCCTCACTGACGCACCTGTCAAACACCCCACACACACCGTCTCCATCTTATTGTTTTTTCTTAGAGAAAAATTACATTGGAAGTGAATAAACAATCATGTGATGCCCAAGTTTTTCCTTAATTAATCACCGCGGAGTAGTTAAGTTATGATCCGTGAAAGATACGTGAAAACGGGCAATGAAGTCTCAAACCAGTCAACTTCTTTTCATATATCTTTAACCCGACAGGAAACAATAAAAAGAATAATATTGTACGTGGAAAAGAGCTTTGAGGGCACAGCCTCCAATGTGAAGGCTACGAAAAAGAAGAGTCAACCAAAGGCAGCTGCCCCCCTCAGATCAAACGGGTCAAACAAAGACAGAGACAGAGACACAGAGAGTTTGATTATTATGATCGTATAAACGTTTGGAATAAGATTTTATGGTATCTTTTTGGTGAGGAGGATGATGATGCCCTGAAATCTTTTGGTCATAAGAATCCCTTATTACACAACAAGACATCAATCAATGAAGTCAGATTGTTTTTAACGAACTTCAATCTTCTTCTTACACCATCCCAATGCGCCGCCATCTCCTCCTCCTCCTCTTCCTCGCGGCAGCCTCCTCCGCGGTATCCACCCCATCCAACTGCTCCACCACCTTCTCCTGCGGCCCCTTCCGCAACCTCACCTACCCCTTCACGGGCGGCGACCGGCCCCCCCACTGCGGCCCCCCTGAGTTCCGCCTCACCTGTGACACGGCTGCCGCCACCCTCTCCGACTCCGCCTCCAACTCCCCTAACTACCTCATCCTCGATCTTAACCAATCCGCCGGTTCCCTCATCCTTTCCAGGCTCGACCTTTACAACACCACCTGCCTCGGATCGAACTACTACAACACGACCCTCAACCAGACAGCCTTCGAGCTCTCTCCGGGCAACGTCATCCTCACCATCTTTTATGGGTGCTCCAGCTTGCTTACGATTCGGCCGATGAACATGTTCACCTGCGAGATCAACGGATCGTGGAGTGACTCCTACTATCTCATGGGTCCGGTGCCTACTGACCCCATCCTTAATGTCAGCAGGTGTAATGATAGTGTTAGTGTTCCCATACTTGGGAGTTCGGCTGCTATGCTCGCTTCCAATCGGTCAAAACTCGGGGAGTCGTTGATGGCTGGATTCGAGGTTAACTATAAGGACCCTTATGAGGATCAGTGCGTGAAGTGTAGAGCGATCGGCGGGGAGTGCGGTTTTGACTTGGTTTTGGGATCTCCGCTGTGCTTTTGCGGGGATCTTGTCTGTTCCACCGAAGGTAGTTCTTGCAATAATCTGCCACTGAACTGGAATGCGTCTTTAATGCTATCCATTCTCGGCACAATACTGCGAAATTTGATGAAGTTCGACTGACGATTTCAGATTCTTGATGCAGGCGGTTCGCACAATACATCATTGGCCATAGGTAATGACAAAATCTTCTCATCTTAAGCATGAATTCTGAATCGTGAAGCTGCGTGTTAATGTGTTGTCTGCCTGGACGTCCTCAGCCCTTCCTCTGGTGGGAGCCAGTCTTGCAGGGCTTCTGGTCGGGTTCTGGATACTCTCGTGCAGACAAAAGAGCAAGAGAAAGAAAGCTGAGGTGGAGACACAAAACAAGGATCTCGCCAGGACTCTGGCTTCGAGCAAAGGGGTTCCACTCTCTTCGCTGAGTTATTCCAGGACAACTCCTTCTTACCCTACTTCGAAGTCTGATCTCGAGAAGGGCAGCATGTATTTTGGAGTTCAGGTGTTCAGTTATATTGAGCTCGAGGAGGCCACAGACAATTTCGCATCCACAAAAGAGATCGGCGGTGGTGGCTTTGGGACTGTTTACTACGGTATGGTTATGACTTCCCTTTTGCGGAGACTCAAAGTTGTGTCCACCATCACTGGTCTAAAGGGTTGGTTCTTTCTACAAACAGGCAAGCTTCGAGACCAGCGTGAAGTTGCCGTCAAGCGCCTGTATGAAAACAACCTCAAACGAGTGGAGCAATTCATGAATGAGGTTGAAATCCTTACTCGGCTACGCCACACTAACCTCGTGACACTATATGGGTGCACATCGAGAAGGAGCCGGGAGCTACTGCTGGTTTATGAGTACATTCCAAATGGAACTGTGGCCGATCACCTCCACGGGAATAGAGCCGTGACTGGTGCGATTCCCTGGGATGTCCGATTGAGCATTGCAATTGAGAGTGCAGATGCCTTGGCTTATCTTCACAGCTCAGACGTAATACACCGTGATGTCAAGACAAACAACATTCTCCTTGACAACGACTTCCGCGTGAAAGTCGCTGATTTTGGACTATCGCGGCTATTACCCAACGACGTCACTCATGTGTCTACAGCTCCACAAGGGACTCCTGGGTATGTCGATCCCGAGTATTACCAATGCTATCAGTTGACAGACAAAAGTGACGTCTACAGTTTTGGGGTGGTGCTATGCGAGCTGATCTCGTCCAAACCGGCTGTCGACACTAACCGGCATCGATATGACATAAACTTGTCGAGCATGGCTATAAGCAAGATCCAGAATCATGCACTGCATGACCTGATCGATCCATCTCTTGGGTTTGAGACAGATTGCTCTGTCAGGAGGATGGCCACAAATGTCGCCGAGTTGGCCTTCCGGTGTCTGCAGAATGAGAAGGACATGAGACCGACCATGAAGGAAGTCTTCGAGGCCTTGAGAAAGATCCAGGAAGAGGATATCAGTTCACAAACTGCCGAAGTATTCGACATTCCATTGGATGAAACCGGTTCTCAGAGGCATCTACGTCCTCCACTGTCGAGGGATTCTTCTACGTCCGATAAATGGATCGGCATTGGCAGATCTTCCCCGCCACATTCTTTCTAGTGGGGTTAAGTTTCAATTCCAATGGCTTTTTCAGTCCTGTTTTGTTTCGCGGCCTCGATGGGTCATCCTTCAGTGTGCAACTCATGCTGTTTCTGCTTTCCAGAAACCTGTGAAACAGTTTGGATTCCAGAAACATATCGAACCAAACATCCAGCCAATTGCTTTAAAATGAAGGAGAAATTGGGTCTTCCCTTTACCAACTTCCCCAATTTCCAAACAGTAACTGTTCGATATTGTTTAAAAATGTTAGCATAAGAAGAAGGATTCAAGATTCCCTCCCCCATCATACCTGAGATTTACTCTGCGAATTGGAACTGAACAAAAATGAAAGTGCTCAGAGATCATCCACTGTACTATTACGCAACTCGGGCACTGTACCAAATCAAACCAACATTAGCAGGTTTACGATTGTCAGGATGTCCCAAGAAGTGTGTTTCTGAAGGGGTCGGTTGCATTGCATATTGGATTGGATCGGTTTGTGTACTCCACTCTTGCTCCTTCTGGACAGCTGATGAAGGACTCATTCTTTCCATAATGAAGTCGTCTAATTTCACCAGAACACTTGCAAGGTAAGCCTTCCCGTGAAAACCACTACAATTCGTGTTCTAATATGACGGGTATATATGATACCAATTTGGTTGAGAATGCATCTATCCCATCTTTCGGCTCTTGACATTCTTCCTCTTCCCACTTCTCCCTTCGTATGAGCTAAACAAACCAACAAAAGTTCGTAAGCAAGATCATGCAGAAGCAGTACCGAATTTTGCAGCTGCAACTGGTTGCATCATGTTTCGGGAGCTCGTTTTAATGCATACTGCACAAACTATGTTAAGTTTGGTTCTATGTTTTGATGTGGCGACGTGCAAGGAACAACTATCTTTTCGGGGGAGTCAACCAGCCACCTCACAGTGGCCTGCCGGAGTTTTAGCTAACTTGTGACGACGGCAACACGACTCCACAGATCACCTTCAAAAATCAAGTCTACAGATTTCTCGACACATTACCCGGGTTGTGACCGTCGCTAAAAGGGCATACTGGTTTAACTTCTGCCCGAGAAATCTCCACAACAGCTTGGACACTCTCAATCCGTTCAGTTATACCCCTCATACTGTGATGAACAATCTGACTCTTTATGTCCAACAAGTCAAATTCCAATAGCAGCAATGACATCCAATTAGTTCACCTGCACGATCAATGCAACCAAGTTGCTGGGTTACTTTCTAACAAGGGATGTCATTGATAGAGCTAGCTCTACTAATCTCAGCACAACGGCCAGCATTAACTACTTCAAAGCATGCAATACGAGTGGTGATTCCAGTAAATGCATCAACTATCCCTGATATGGAGAACAGCCGCTCCCCATCTACGCTCACGGAAGCACTAAGGCAAGGTTTCGGATTACAGTGGCCAGCTGATGATGGTTATTATCAAAGATGCCCAAGATGGGGGGAGGGGGGATTGTGGCCGAATTAACGACTCAAACATTTTCCTGCTACTTTCCAGACCAGCCACATTCATCCATCTGTCCAGGTACATCTTTAAGGTGGGGGTGGGGGAGGAATATTTCTTGATCATGCTACGAATGACGAGGAAAAAGAACTTTTCAACACTATGATATGACAGAATTCTTTAGCTATATCTCAGAGAGTTAAATTAACCTTGACAAATAAAATGATAAACTTGTATAGTAATGATAACTCCTTCATTTACCACCATTCGTCTACTCAGAATCAAATCGCACATCCTTGGCTAAAAGGAAAAGGGATGCATCGCTCCAAATGAAGATAACAAAACCATGTACTATCATGTTCATAAATATTTCTTGAATGTCATGGACGACACATGCAAGTTTTTACGTATGTCTATTTGATTGACAGCGCAGCCACAGTACCAGCCTATCTTGTATTCAGACTCATCCAAGCAATCGTCCGTAGATGTCAAGAGTTATAGAGATGCTTGAGGGAAGCCATTGCCAATCTGCAGTATCGCCGTCACAAGCATCGCCGTCCTTGAAGCCGGAGGAACGAGCACTCAGGAGGCAACACTCGACGGATGAGATCCAACCACATCAGTTTTTCAAATTAGGAACTTTTCCACGTAGTTGTTGAGATAATCAACAAAAACAGCCTTCCTTTGAGTTCTCTGCCTCAAAACTGCCTCTCTAATGTAAAAGGCCACATAAAAATCTACCTTACTGATAGGATTAAGAGATTTCTAGGCATGTTGAGGCACGAAGCACATAACTGGGTTAATTTTTTGCACGAGCTGATAATCTGGAACTCTCATCGTATCTAAGACTATCTGGATAGAAAGTCTACCTGGAAACCTTTGTCGTTTATAAGGCATAAAAGAAATGAAAGTTCACCAGAAGCCCATCACACAGATCTAGTTCATGAAATGTAAAAGAAAGCAATGCCGACAAAAGATGAGATGTTAAGACCACCAAAAGCAAGAAGAGATCGTGAAATACCTTTTTCCATATGCAATCAAGGCCAATTGTCGAGAATTGCTCCCAGGTAAAGACATCAGGAAAAGTTATCCTGCTCTAAGTAACACCACACATCATGGCAACTTCATTTTAAGTTCCTCCTGCCAATCTCATGCAGTCAACTATATTTCACCAACAAGCTACCATTCCTTTCCAGCAGTTAAAAAAGACAATTAGACAAACGACTAGATAGAGCAATAAGTTCTTCTTCCTCACCAGTTTCTGTCTCAAATCAGACACGGTCTTCTCCTTTTGCCGTGAAAAAAATTTCAAAGACTGAGAAGAGAAAAGGCATAAAGATCAGATTCAAGGAATAACATCAAGAGAGAGTGAAAAAATAGAAAGCCAGCACAAGCTTGGCGTAGATCTGCACTTACGCCAGAACGCTGAATTTCAAGTGATCTCAACAACGCCTTTCTTTTAGTCAAGAGATGCTCTGTCTCCATCTTTCGTGGGCGCCTGTAATTCTTTCCACGATACAATATTATAGCATGACCCTCTTTTTGCTTGTCAATCGAAACCATAATTCCCCGGCTTTCTAGTTCGAGCAATTGGGCGGTAAGAAGAACTTCTCGATATGTTCTCTGCTTGGTTATGACTTTAACCACTTCTCTATGCTTCCAATGCTGATGCAGGGCTTCTATTACCCCATCAAAAACCCCCCGCTTTCCTGCCAAAATGGAGCCCGTGATGGAAAAGTGTTAGCTGGAGACATAGTCCACAAGTCAACAAGAGCGTAACATGAGTTCCAGTTCCATCAATTCAACAACAACCAAAAGAACTATTTGATGCAGTTTCTATGGGCAGTCCTAGGGGGGGTGCTAAGAGACCAGCATGGCATCTGGATAGGAGGTTTTTGTGCTAAACATCCTAGCACAAACTGCCTAATAGCTGAAGCCAAGGCCCTTCAGGAAGGAATCAGACTAGCCAAGAACCTAGAAATCAAGCACTTAGCAATTCAAACAGATGCGGCTCTACTAGTCAGCTACCTAGAAGGCACTAAACAACCCAACCACATGATAAAAACTATTTTGGATGAATGCAGGTTGCAGTTATATGATTTTGAAGTGTCGGCAATATACTACGTAGCAAGGGGGCGAAACAAGGTTGCAGACAAGCTAGCCAAGACAGCTCTAAATCAGGAGGGCAATTACCTATCCTTTGCCTTTCCTCCGGATTTCATTTTGGAAACATTGCATGAGGATATCCCATGCATCTCTGGATCTGTAACCTAAGACCACTAAACGCCTGTTTTTTGTTGAATGCAACTACCTTTTCTACCAAAAAAAAAAAAAAAGTTGCTACAGTCATTGATTCAACGCATCATGTCAAGGAAACAGAAACTCGAAGTGCAAAGACAGCAAAATGTAAGAAAAAGATTGACAGCTTTTTCTCCTCACCAAGAACCAAGGTACCGTCCATCTTCAGTCCAATGTTCCGTAAACATACTCTCTCCTCTTCTGTTATAATTTCCTTATCATAGTCTGGCTCAGCAGATGTACAACCATCATTCAACTTCCGAAGTTGTTTGGTAGATTTTTTCAGCTTACTTTTCATCTGAAAATATATCAGGAAACTTATTAAAAGGGGGCAATTGAGAAAATAAATTTTGATACATGGGAACCTTACAATGTAAAGCCTCCTCCCTTGCTTGGCAAGTTCCTTCCTAAGTTTTTCCATTTCACTTTCTACCTCCACAGATTCAAGTCCCTGCCCAACAAAATGAGAGCAGATTTCTTGAAATTCTGATAGAGTCCCACTTGTACTGTTCTCTTCGAACAACTCATTGGCAATAGGCAATCTTTCAAATGCCGCAACTCTTGCATATTCTTCAGAAAGTTGGCAGTTCCTTAGTTCCCTTTCTCTCTTGATCACTGAAGTTGCCAGACCAGGAGGGATGAAATCCTTGCCTCTAAAAAGTATGATAAAGAATTTGTTCCGTAGGATTAAAACTCCCCCAGTAAGGCGCTGATGAAAGTTTAAGAGTGCATAATTAATCAAAACAACAGCTCATAAGGACAAACCAACACCAGACATCTACTCATGTGAGGCATCACATGATGATTTAAGCACATCAGAGAAAGCTTTCATAACTTAGAGCATTCTTAGGAATGCCAGCAGCTAGTTATGAATTTTAAGACAATTCCACACCATCAAACTATCATGATGAAAAGTTTTTACGAGCAACAGAGTTTTGTATACATCAATACATCTCTAGCTAAAAAACATGCGATGATGATAAAGGTCAAAGGAAGATGTTGATGGAGCACAAGTACCATCTCAAATTGCACAGCATAAGCATTTCAAGTGGCTATTTTAGAATCATTAGTTTACAGCAAGTACAACTGACCTTGAGCTCATATGCCATCTGTCCATTCTTAGCATTTTGTACTCCCCATTTCACGGCTATCTTCACTATAATACTCTTCTCCCACAGTTTTAAAATGGCAGCAGCTAAGCCTTGCAGATTCCTATTTTTGCCTTCACAAATAAAGTAAAATCATATTCACAATCTGAAGTGTGTAACTATCTCTCCTTCACTTTGACAAATAAATGGCAATAATTGCTCAAGGTTCCCATGGGAAATAAAACATTGATGCAATAAGAAGTCGGCACCATACCAAGAGCAAAATGAACTGGTAATGTATGAGCGAGCTTCCTCAAGAATGTCAGCTCAGAATCAGTAAGCTGTGATCTCTCTTTTGCAAGGGTAAGTCTTAACGGAGGAAGGAAGCCAGGGACCGTTTCAGGAAGCAGGTCTGCATCTATGGGAAGGGGCTTTCGCTTCCACCAGTCTATAAAGCGAGGACCTAAACCATCCAATAACCTATCAGTTTCCCTCTCACAGAGGGACCCATTGATTGGCTCGAAATTTCCCGTTTCACCAAAAAACCCCATGCCATCTTCCCCTTTACTGGCCACAACATTATCTTCCATGCGTACTGCATGATCTCTTAATGGTCCAGGGTCAGTGTTCAGCTTGGGGCAAACTTGCAGAATATTATAAGGTTTACCAGATAACTTCTGCGAAGAATAATCACTTCCCCTGTATACGACAAGAACGTCCTTTTTCCTCCAAACAACCAAGCCTCCAGTTTTCATCTGCATGAAACAGATAGACAAACAATTTCGTGAGAAGTAACCAAATCATAAACCTGCGAATTCCCTAGTTTCAAACGGATACACCCAATCAGATTCCTGAAAAAGGCCTTGGCAAACAACATTACAAAAACAGGCACGACCTCAAGAATCTCCTGCGCGCGGTCCATATTTCGACACAACGGCATGTGGAACTTGACCATTACAAGCTCGTTCGTCCTCCAAGTTCGCCGAATCTCCCCAACCACTTCCTCCGAAACTCCAATCTTCATAACCTTAACCCACTTCCTCATCCTTTCAGCCTCGCTCCTCAGCCTCCTCAACAATCCCTCCTCGATACCCAATTCCTCGCCACTCGCCATCCTCTTCCTCCTCCTCCTACTGCTTCTCCCCTCAGGATCATTCTCCTTTAAAGATCCCTCCTTTCCATCATCCTTCACCCAGGGCATCATCCCCTTCCTCCCCAACTCAACCACTTCCCCCTCATTCTCCCCCAACCGCAAATCAAACCCAACTTCTCCATCCTCAACTCCAGTCGCTTGCCCCACCGTTTCCCTCAACCTGTTAATCTTCTCCGCAATCCTATCCACCACCTTCTTCGCCCTCACTCCCCCGACTTTATCCGTGAGCGACCTATCCAACTTCCGTGTAAATTTCCCACCTTTACGACGAATCCTCACGGTCCTCGTGGCGGGTATCGGCTTTGCCTCTTCTCCATCCGCTGGGACCACCCATGGAGGCGTAGTGCGGATGACTGAAACGCGGTTTGCTCCTCCAGAGGATACCTCACGGAACGTGGAAATCTCAGAGGAGCAACGAACGGCGAGACGGAGGCCCCGGAAGTTGGCGGTGTTCGTTAGAGGGGCAGAGGGCGAGAGGAACAGAGCCAACGACAACATCGTTCTTGGTCCGCGGAATTGTCGGAGAGCAGAAGCACGACTCTAAGCTAACTCTGCTCTGATAGTTCAAAGATATTTCCTAAAGCCATTTGCCCGGACGTCGATATCCACAAGACAATCGGAATCGTATTTATTACAACTACTGAAGCATTTTGAATCAATTCAACATTGACATTGCCGGGGAGGACACCCAGATTCGGAGTTTCATTCTTTAGTTTCTCAATTATTTTACGAAATGAACTCCAAAAATTTCGAAATTCATCAACTAATCTTATAAAATCGGCCTTACAAAGGCCGGATCGGCCGATTTCATAGACTTAGCAAAAAAACTAAATTTCAATGAAGTCGGCCTAGTTTCTAAAAAAAAATTAATTTCCAACAAAGTTGACTTTTGTAAGGCTGACTTCCTTCACTTTCCATGAAAGTCGGCCTTACAAAAGCCGACTTTTCTCAGACACAAAAAAAAAAACAAATTTCGATTTCGATCACACCTATAATGCACATAATACTCATGACACAATGGCAGTAATGCAACCAATTTTTAACAAATGTTTAAATCAAAAGGAAGTATATAACAAGTTAAAAACCAAAGTCGATACAAAGTACGTAATCAATCTATTTTTCTCCTTTGCGCCGCAAGTAGAAGAAGGCTCCAAACCGCCGCTGAGAGTTCATTTGCGTTAGCTGAGAAGAAGAGTCCTCTACATCACCTACGGGTGGTCGATCCCTCCTACTCTTCCTTGGTGCCACGAGAGTGGATGACGTAGAGGCATATGCTGCTAGAGTCCGAAAGGCATCCACTGGAGTCGGATCAATCACAAGAGACGGATACATTTCGTTCTCCTGCGACTGCATAATGAACTCATCAACGTCAAACATGTCAACCTGATTGTCTTCATGTTTCTCCTCTTCCTTTTCCTCCTGCTCCCCCTCCTCCTCGTCTTCCTCTGATTCCTCCTCATCTTCATCCTCCTCCCCTGCTGTTCCTCATTCGCTGGCTCAGCTTCAAACTCGTCCTCATCCGCTGGCCCTTCACCATGTCCATACAAACGCATCGGGGTAAACTCTCTCAAAAGTTATGGCCCCTGCGAGAGATTCCGACGGTGTGCTGTAATTCTGAAGGGTCACCTCTCTTGGATAGAATAGAAATGTCGCTCATTTGTTGCGTCTGCGAAGAAAGTATATCAATACAATGATTTATACATTAATGAAGATAATAGTTATTGTACTTACCACTATGCTCAGCATGACGCCCGTGTGTGATAGATGAGGACGAGAGTGACGCATTAGTCCTCGTCTTGTCCCCAGCGTAAAGAAACGATGTGGCTACCTCGGTGATGCCATAATTCGATGTATTTGGCGTGGATGTACATCCAATTGTCGAATTGCTTTTCGCGTATGTCAATCCCGATGGAGGCGTGCTTCAGTATCATAGGTACCGGGTATGAGTTGCTCGTCTCCAAATTGCCGAATGACTCTGTCTGGATAGTGCCATTCAACAATAGAGAAACAGATCAGCGGCACACGTGCTCGCCAGCGTCTTGACCGCTCAAGCAGTAATCAGGTAATCTAGCGCGTATCTCATCCGTGTATGGATGCCAAATGACCTGAAAAACGACCCAACATAACCAACCAACGCAATTTTGACAATCACAAGAACTTGAAAGAACATAAACTCGAAGGAAAATACCTGTCGAGGGCTCTGTCTGTCGAATGCTTCTCCAATCACCGATAAAACATGCGTGGCTACAGTTGTCGTATCAAGAGTTGCACCACATCGATAAGCTAAAGGCATTCCCTGCCTTTGCCTGGTCTGGCGTCTAAGAGGAGATAAATGAGGAATTCTATCCCACAACCACGTCTGTAACAATACTAAACAGCTCGCCACCTGTGACGCATGCTTGTCTAAGGCTCTACAAAATTGTCTATACAACCACGCCAGACAAGTTGATCCCCAACTATAACTACCACAGACGTCGAAGTCCTCCAATAATGGCAGCCACATAAGATGAACTAAGTTGTCGGACTTGTCAAGAAAATCCATAAACCCTATGAGCTGTAGCATGTATGCCCTGGTATGCATACGTACTTGCTCATCTGGTGCTTGGGGATATAGCACGGCAAAACGGGAGGCCAACCAACTCATCTTAACCCCGCCCGCCTTCATGTGAGCTCTTCCCAGAACCTCACCAAGTAATTGAGCGCATACGGCTGCAAAGTCGAAGCTGGTGAAGGCAATGACGGGGTCACCCTCAATTGGCAATCCGAGCTGAATCACCACATTATCCAAAGTCACCGTCATCTCTCTATGCGCCATGTGGAAAGTATGAGTTTCGAGCCTCCATCTCTCCATTAATGCAGTTATGAGCGCATGATCCAACTGAATGAAGGGAAGCTTCACAATTCCGAAAAATCCGGCCTGTCGTAGGTCAATATCCATCCGGTGGTCTCGTCGTATTTTCTTCACGCTGCTTTCGTGATGGCGACATTTCAAAACATTGTTCTATATGAAAAAATGAAATTTCAAAGGATTAGTAATGAAATTCAAAATAAACGAAATAATAAGTATGATAAACATACCTCCGTATAAGAGGAATCCCAAACAACGGAAGAACGATGTTGATCCTGGGCATGCAATACGGTCGTTACCTGTGGTCCTGGCTCCATAGTACAACCTGCAAAGAAAAATATAAAATATAGATGTATATCCAAGTGTTTACAATAAGCGTACAAATGATACATATACAAGAAATTTATAGATACTTGAAATAAACCTTACAATTTCATTTATTTGGACAACTTCGCCCATTATGTCCCTTTCTTTTACAAACACCACAAGTCAACTTGGTTTTTCGTTCTCTAACATCCATTTCATTATGAATTCGAGAGGATCTTAGTATCACTTTTGGTCGTGCCCTTTCAGGGTTCGGAACGACAGTTGGGAATAAAAAATCATCCCAATCTTCTTTACAGTCAAATGAAACCCATGTAGATGAGTATATCGCCTTTTGATTAGCCCAATTGTAAATATTGTGAATACAATCCGAGCCATCCACGTTCACAAAGGCGAAACAAGCAAGGGCTTGGGAACATGGTATCCGATAGGTTTGCCATTTCTTGCAGGAGCACCTCTTGTGCAGGGCGTGACAACGAACGTACCTTCACCGCAATCTAGAAGGGTGACTTGGTGATTTTGGCCTTCTTGATTCCTTTATTGAAATGGTCCATAGCAACTTTAGTTAATTTTTTCCCTCTAATTATCGCCGCATCAGCCTCATCTCTTCTGTTATTCCAATATGCGACACAATTACAAAAGGTCTTCCTCCCTAAAGCACAGACCGGAAGCGATCGCGCACCCCTTAGAACAGCGTTGTAGCTCTCCCTTAAATTAGTCGTCATTATCCCCCAACGGTAGTTCCCGTCGAAACTGAGAGTCCATTGGCTCTTATCCATCTCATAAAAAAAGTCGGTTGATTCTGGAATAGTTTTCAAAATGTGACGTAAATATTGTTTCTTCTTTGGCGCCATACATTTCCTTACAATAATAGCTAGCCTTTTTTTGCCACGTAGATTCTTGTATCTCGTGTTGAAGTTACTAGCTACATGACGTATATAGAACCTCCACTGTGCAAAAGGCGACGTCAAACCTACTTCAATATCGTTTACCGCCGCTAGAATACCGGAATGCCTATGAGAAATCAAACATACGCCCTCACACTCATCGCCAACCACGTAACGTTTAAGGCATTTCAAAAACCATCCCTACGACTAGTAGCTTTCTTCATCGATGATTGCAAATGCGAGAGGAACGATATGATTGCTGCCATCCAAACCACAATCAATTAATAACTTCTGCTTGTATTTACCGTACAAGAAAGTTCCGTCAATACTGCCTACAAGGCGGCAATAACGGAATGCTGTTACTGAGGGACCAAAACACCAGAATACCCTCTGGAAAACAAACTGTGAATCGCCAAACATATATGAACTTCCCCAATCAACAAAAGTATTCAAATTAGAAGCACGAATCGCGTTCAACAAATGAGGCAACTCATTGTATGATTCATCCCAATCGCCATACACACGCGAAATCGCTTTTCTTTTGGCATCCCATACCCTTCTCCTAGGAACTTCGTATCCAAATTTCTCCCTCACCAAGTTACGAAGGAGTGCAACTTTAACTTCGGGAGTTTCACTTACAAATGACCGGAATAACGGTTCCATGAAATTTGAATCCAGTTGGACATGATCACGCAATAATACTGATGGAAATCCCACTCCTCAACTCTCTCATGTACGTCTTCGAGATATTCATTATAAAAGGTCAGGGGTTTCTCCTTTCGTACACTTCGTGAGCTAGACCCTTCACTCGATTTCACAACCAGGATCATCTAATTGTCGACATTCTCATCATCTGACATCCCATTGCCGGCATTCACATCGTTGAAAAACTCAGTATCAGTGTCGACATCTACATCAGAATTCATTATATCATCATGGATATTGTGTTCATCTTCCACCGGAGGATTAGAACATTCTCCAACAATATAACACCTCTCTACTTCAGCCACGACAATTTCATTTCCGGCTACATCATCCATATGACGATCAACTTCCATCGGAATAGTACAACATTGTTCGACCAGTAAACACCGCTCCACTCCCGCCTCAACATTCTCAGTTTGACATCCAACAACCATAGGACGATCCACTTCCACATTAGGTTCTACCGCCACCATTCTAGCATCAACATTCTCAGTTTGACGTCCAATAACCATATGACGATGCAGTTCCACATTAGGCTCTACCGCCACAATTCTAGCTTTAACATGCGGCACCGTTACATCAGATAACACATATAGTTATTGCATATTTCTTGGATTTGCAATAGTAAACTTAATCAGTAATTTCACGTCTTTATCCATTTTAATAGGAACCAGATAATGTTTGACATCAACATTATTGAACTCCAGAACGAGATACATATGCACTATCTGTAATGAAATTGCTGATTGCAAACCGATAGCTTGGCATATAATGCGTTCAAAATTTTTGTAATTGAAAAATTTGGGGATTTCTGTTCTTGCTATTGAATCATTATCATAACCAACTCCGTCTGGTCCATTGACAATATTTCCATTAAAAAAGATCAATAGCTCAATCGAAGACATTGAAACACGATACCTAAATCAATTGAGCTATCAAATTATAACATAATATTTTCAAAATTAATACAATATAGCTAATATGCATTTTGTTGTTACTTAATAACTAGCTAATTAATTACGGTAATTAAGATCATTATGGTAATTACAATTGATTAGTTGTTAATTATGGTAATTACTTTAATTATTGTACAATTACCTTAACTATTTGTTAATTAGCTTCAATTGGAATATTTTATTGTAATATGTCAAATAAATACTACTTAATCAATTAAACCCTAATTTACCCTAATTAGTACACAAACCCTAAGTGGTCATAAGATTCAACAAAACACTAATTAAACGTATAAAAAGTTAATTAAACTTTTACCGTAAAGTGGACGGGGGAAGGGCAACAATGGGCATCGGGGCTCGGGGGGGCTCGAAGTGTTAGGGGGGCTCAGAGTGAACGGGAAATGTTGTTCCCCAAAATGTCAACTTCCATGGGAAGTGAAGAAAATCGGCCTTACAAAGGTCGACTTTGTTGGAAATTAATTTTTTTGGCAAAATATATGTTTATGTCCCTAAGTATTGACGAACTTTCTTCTCTGTCAACTTCTTTTTTTCATATACAAAAATGTCACGAACTATGTCATCAACCTTTTTTCTAGCAAATCTTGAATTTCTTGCACCGAAAACCAAACACGACCTTACTATAGTCTAAATCTCTTACTACAACAGTGGATTTTCAACCTCTCATTAATTCGTCTCAAAATCCACCTTATCCGTAGTAGCAGTCCCGTAACAGGATATCATCCGACCTTCATCAATTTTGAATATTTTTTGACAGTATCAGTAACTGTGGTGAATTTCGGCTTTTAATTCACTTGATTTGCTCTTCAAAATTTTAAAATTAAAAACACATTAAAAGTTTCAATAGTATTTTTCATTATTTTACTTTTTTGTTTCCTTTTTAGTCAAAAATAAAAATTGTCTTTTAAGGCCTTGTTTGGCTTTCACTATAAAAAATTCAAGATTTGCCAGAAAAAAGGTTAATGACATAGTTAGTGACATTTTTGTATATGAAAAAAAGAAGTTGACAGAAAAGAAAGTTTGTCAATACTTAGGGACATAAACATATATTTTGCCAATTTTTTTTTTTAGAAACGGAAAATGCCGACTTCATTGAAACTTAGTATTTTTTGCTAAGTGTCATGTAGTCGGCTTTACAAAGGCCGACTTCATGTAGGAGTGAAGCATGCCATGAAGTCGGCCTTTGTAAAACCGACTTCACTTTGCCTATCATGAAAGGCCGATTTAGTTGGCCTTTATAAGGTCAATTTCACAAGGTTAGTTCACGAATTTTGAAACTTAGAAAATCATTTCGCGAAATATTGGAAACTAACGCATAACGGAACAAAACTCACCAGATTCGGATGAACATTGTCTGCAACTGAACTGATCCAAAACAATAATCAAACCACTAGAATCAAACCCCATTGTCTCTATAGAGCTAAATCAACCCCAAAATATGCTGAACGGCGAAACTCAACATCCCAAACCATTTCATCCACGGGGTTGTAGAGGCTCGGATTCGAGCATTCCAAGGGAATGCTCATATTATTGTTGTCCGGAATCGCAGCAGCAAAAGCATCAGAGGGGAAACAAAACTCGCAAACTGGAATGGAGATGCTACCGAGGCAGAGTCGACGGATCCATATCCACTGTTGAATTCGGCTTAGTAGATCATTGGGGTGCGGAGGCCACGGTTGGTCAAGCAGTGGTGCTCAGAGCGAGTTCTATCTCCTCCAGGGAACGTCCCTTCGTCTCGACGACGTTACTCGCTATGTACAATACAGCAAGGACACATACTGCCGAGAATCCCAGGTAGACCGAGCTGATCCCAAACTTGTTCACCACGCTCAGGAAACAGAGACCAATCACGAAGTTGGAGATCTGAGGATTTAGGAATAATTCATGTTGACGTTCGATCAGTTTCTAATCAGAACCTTGCACCAGAATGACTATTAGCTGCACTCACCCAATGCATCCCGAAGGATAACGAGACAGCTTTCGCTCTGATTCTCGATGCAAAGATCTCAGGCAGGAGAAGCCCAGGTACAGGTCCGGCACCGAGAGAGAATGACAAGACGTAGCTGTATCAGGAGTTAAACAAAATGATGTAAAACTAACCATGCACGTAATCAGGCTACTGCAGAGAGATTAAGCAATATGACAAGGTTCTCACAGGACAGTCCCGGCAACCGCGAGAGGTCCGGCATAAGGAGTGAGGACGCTCCAGGTGAAGGTCAAGGAAAGCAGCAACATCATAGCAGCCTGCAAGAGAAAAGCGTGTTCGATTATGTGTAAACGGCAATAGATAAACAGCCAAACAAAGTTACAACCGGAACAAAGTAAGCCTCTATCACACACATAAATATCCAAGTGCAAATTCACTGTGAACAGTCACACGAGAATTCAAGAGAAATGTCAACATATCATGTTTGGACAAAGGATAACCCGATAAAGACAGATCACAACAAGAAGCGGAATCGGGCATTCTCATTCCCAATCCACTTGCAATTTAGAAATTCCATTGTTATTAATCACAGACAACGCCATGCACCACTGAGATAATAACACTGACAGGACAACTCCCCAGGAAAACATGCATCTGAGAGTGATAATTTTCTTTTAACAAGCAAACAGATGAGTCACACTTCCATTGTGTTTGACCAGGGAAGAGCAGTAGATAATGCAAATGGGCGTTTTTAAAGCTCGATCATTCCGTTGCGCTTATGATAACTGAAAGATTTCAACCATCGACTGTATCTGAATGAGATGACAAATGAGCTTAAGTACCTACCATTCCAGAGAAGCTTATCAAGAGAAGACTCTTTCTCCCTTGTTTATCCATCAAAGATGATGCCACAGCAGTCCCTGCATGAGACAATACAAAAATCAGAGTCTAAGTGTGAAATCATCACTTTTAACCAGACAAGGAGAGGAGACTAACCGAAAACATTTGCCGCCCCAACTAGAGCACTTGCTGCAACATCTGAGGCAATTCCAGCGCTTCGAAACACGGAAGTGGAATAATATACAACAGCATTAATCCCAGCCAACTGCTGGAACAGAAATAATGCAGCCCCAACACTGACAACTGGGCCAAAATTATATACATTAGAATATAATCTGAAAGTAACAAGCACGAGAGGGATAGTTTTCAGGAACTTTTTAACAGGATAAGCACGTAGAATGGCCAATTATGTAACAGAAAATGGAAGACGTTCTCCACAAGGGAATGTCTCCTGCATGTCTTCAAAAGAGCCTATAACATGAGCCAGCACAAATTTTGATGCGCTTTCCTATGCAAGTTATATCAAGAACTTCCATTAAAATACTTTCTATACATACTTTCACTGGACTAGCATTACAGCAGTTATCAGTTGCCCTACTATATTTGTTCACAGCTTCTTTTGAAAATTCAGTCGGGGGATAAAATATATATTGTGTTTGGCATGAATTTACCTTTCGAATATCGGCCACTAAATAAGTCAAACCAGCCAGCTTCTGGTTCGGCAGAGCCACTCTGACCTGCACCCCTCAGATCTTGCATCACCTCAGCCACTCTTTCTTTCCCAAAAAGTGTCTTCACAGATTTCTCAGCTTCAGAAAGCTTTCCCCTCTGCAATTGGAGTTGCAAATTTGTCAACTAAAAAATTTTACCTGGTCTATGCCGAATTTTGAAGTTAAATAAAGTACATAAGAAAAGCAACAGGTTATAATTATGGCTGGTGAAACTAAAATGAAGGACCTGATAGAGCCATCTCGGACTTTCCGGGGAAAATCCCATCCCTAGGGCCAAGAGGACAGAAGGGACAAGGGCAATGCCGAACATTGTCCTCCACCTATCATTATAAAAAATGATGCACAAGTATAAGGCCTTTCTGGTTAGCTGCCGACAAAATTTGCAATATGATACCTCTTCCGGATAATTCAAGGCAGATAACTATTACGACTTCTATAGTGTTTCAAACAAAAAGAAAGTTCTTTGATTCTGAGTAAATAAACAGAAGAGGTACCATAGGGGGTTGCCTGCTAAGGGTAATCCAGCCACTAACGCTGCAAGGATTCCAACACATATAAAAAGTTGGTTTACAGATCCAAGAGCTCCACGGATTTCAGTGGGTGAAATCTGATCATTGGCAACAGCTTCGGCATGAAATTATCCACACAGGTTTAAGGGAAAATATAGAAAAAGTCATTAAAATGACCTCGGATATGTACAAAGGTACAATGGCTGAAGAGATGCCAATTCCAATGCCAGAAAGTAATCGGCCGATCAGCATGGTCTGTACGCTCTGGGCTGTAGCACTTCATTATGGAGGCCTGTCAGAATGATTCTAGCAGAGCAAAAAATTGCATTGCATATTTCAATCCCATGAATACGAAAGAGAGCACACCAAAGAAAGGCCCCGATCGTTAAAGGTATAGCATCTAACTGGAAGGTCCTCGTCCTCCCAAATTGGTCAGCCAGGGAACCTCCCGTAAAGGAACCAATTGTAGCACCGGCAAGAAGTGTGCTGACGATCCACCCTACATCACATTATATGGACTAAATAAGCAGCTGGCACAATGTCCGAGCTGAAAACCCCAGAGCCAAAAGGCTTTGATGATCACATGGCCCTTGTAAAGCAGGCATCTGCAAATCTTCTACTCAGCAATGTAAAGGCATGAATCGATGCAGACATTTAATGATTTGAGTAAGTTCACAAGTAATGAGCGTGCCTTGTACGACAGTGTTATCTGCAATTCCAAGGTCCTTTGCAAGGTATTCGAGTGCCCCATTTACGACTCTGCATAAAAGATGATGAGTCAAAAATAACAACTGCAGCATAGTACAACAAAGCAACATCACCAACATGAAGATGGTATATCATATGCAGAAGATCTCCCATCTCTCCCAGAGAAACAGAATGAAACAACTTGAATAACGGATACATGGATGACAGAGTGCTTATTAGAGCGGGGATTCCATACCCGAGATGATAACCAAACAAGATAGCTCCCAGACAGGCGACACCTACATAAGGCAAAACGGTGCCTGATGACTTGACCTGGGGTTTGAGAGGAGCAACGTCCTCAAGATCTTCTCCTGCAATGCAATTAATCTTTAGCCATAATGAAGCATTTCGAAAAGCAAAAGTGCGAGAGCTTATGAGCTGAGTATTTAAAAGACAATAGTTCAGATGATCAAGTAATCAATTAACCCACGAGCGTTTGAAGCACTGTTTCTGAACACAGCCAAGAAGAATCACCACAAGAAACGAAGGCATCCCTTTTCCATTGAGTAAACAAACGGAAACACAACTTTAAAGGGAGCACAAGCCTAAATCCCATAACCCACACTTTTACTGAAACAATAGAAAACTACCGAGATGGGATATGAATTGATTCTCCTTGACCAGAAAGCAACAGTACTCTCCTAAAAAGCAAAAACCAGGTAGATCAAGCAATACCCACCAGATGCCTGCACTCTGACCGATCTCGCCTTAAGGGAAGACCCCAGCCAGCTGGCCCCGGTGATCCTGGAAAGCTGCTGATTGGTTTTCATGACCACCTGACCGCAGCATCCGACCCTGTTACTACTCATCCGCAAACTCTTCGATCTGACAGCCGCAAAATCTCTGGATCCTGGACTGCTCCACTCACTCCTCGGAACTTCACATCCTACTGCCCTCCCCTTGGCTGTTAATAACGCCCCTTGCATTTCTCTCCCTTCCCTGATTCCTCAGGACCGCACTGAACACCCCCCACCCCAAGAGAAAGTCAAAGGTCAACTAAAATCAACCCCGAAGTAACATAATAACAAAACAACTCGCCTAACTTTCTTCAAAGCCACGGATATCAAAACCCCACAACACCCACACACCAAATCGAAAAAAAAAAGATCCAACCTTTCTGTATCAATCAACTACAAGAACCAGAACCCAGTTCCGCATTGAGGCAGAGGGGGATGGATTACCTTGAAAAGGCTAGGTGGGTAGTCTTGTTTTTCACGGGGGGCGATGAAAGCTTGGATCTTGCATAACAATGGCGGGTTTTTTACTTACACGTGATTATATATTTAATGGTTCGTGTGTCTTGTGATGGAATTGATGGATTCAATGCGGTTGGGAATAGCAAGAAAACATCGAGATATCCGCTGACGAAGAGTGTACGGCTGATGGAAATTGAAGAGGCGAGTCCCTGTTTGTGTTGGCTCGTCGTTAGCGTCCGCCGGCAAACGGACAAACAACAAGGAAGAAAGAACTCCTCGGAGAAATCGAAATCAGCAAACTCTTTTAGGAAAATGGGAAATAAGGGAAAAGGAATTGATCTTTTTCTCGTTTTGGTAATTATCCATTTCATGGATCACAAAAATGAAGTCTTGTGATGATTATCCATTCTCTCCATGGAAAGAGGAAAGGAAATTTAGAGCCAATTTGGTAGCTGAAAATTTCCAACTAACCTTACTTCAAATAAAAATGAAAACTAAAGAAAGAATACCATATGCGTCGAGGAGATTTCAGTAAGGGTGAGAAAAATTTCGAAATTTTAAATATCGAATCGATATATTTCAATTAAATTCGATTTTCGGTTCGATTTTCGGTATTTTTATAAAAAAAAATTCGGTACTTCCATGCTATCGAAATATGTTTGGGCTTGAGTCTTATTTGGACTTTTGGCCCATTTGCCCGTACCTTCTACGGTCCACTCACCCTAAGGCTCCAAGAAAGGTCTACTCCAAGATCTGAATGATACTTATCTTAGCAGAAGGATGTTACAGAACTTTGTAGGTTTCTGCACTACCGATCTACATGAGCTAGATCATTGGAAACGACTCCATAACCTGATTGCTTGATGTAGCATTAGTTGTTTGATGCAAGACCTTTGGAGTTTTTGTTCAGACGTTCGCGTTATGTCTACTTTTCTGTTTAGGTTTTCGTTGAGTGCTCAATGGAATAACCGTTTACGTAGAAAGTAAATGAGACACAGAAGGTTTATAGTGGTTCGATAATTGTCTACTCTACTCTTCACCGTTATAGGATGTAATTATTGAACAGTTATAGCAAATACATGACTAACAGAAGAAATAAAACACTCCTGTAGAAGGAATTGTAGATAATTCTTCAGTTTTTCCACAAAGGATGTAGTAGCAGAAGGTACTGTAGAACGTGGCAGGTCCACACAAGCACATAGCGGTCCTACGCAGGTAGACAACTTCTCTGACTTAGGGTGGATTTTCCCTCCGACGGCAGCACCCCGACTTCTCCCTAAGTCTGATGCACGTTCGTCATGCCACAATGTAGCCAGATTCTTCGCAACCTCACTCACGCCCGGCATGGCTTACACCCTGGACACTTGTTTTCTGTATACACGAGCAAACCAATTACAAAACAACTTATACCAGTACCTCACCAAATTCCTCCAGACGCGGCCTTTCTTCTGCTCACTGCCCTAACATGTAAACGCCCCGACTTCTCCCTAAGCGTGATGCACGTCCGCCACGCCACGGTGCCATCCTTTGCAGCCTCACTCACGTCCTGTCTAGCTTGTACCCTGGGAACTAGCCTTCTACAACCGAATGCTCAACCTCTGAGAGAACAAAAGCTCACAAGTCTCTCATGCTACAATGCACTCAATACACGTAAGTTCTCCAACTTCTTTCTATCTAACAAATTATCGTATCTTATACAAAATAGAAATACATATTTACCGAATGTACAATAGCTGACGAAAGACTCTGCGAAACAAGGAAACAAAGTGTCAGTAGAATAAAACGTTTCCTTATTGTAAGATATTCTCGGTATCACTTAAGGATCAATCATGCTATCTGGTCATGATTGTGTTCACGATCCCAAGAGATAGGGTTTGCAAAAGATTCAGACGTATAAGATCCGTTATGCTTTTGTAAATAGAAATCACATAATCTTGGTTTACATAGTGGTTGGTAGAGCTTCTAGATACAGACACGTGTGGAGTGCATCCATATTCAGATGAGCTGTCATTTTCCATGATTTATAAAGAATCTGGACGTGTTTAGATGCAAGAAGAATGATTAATTGACTGTTGGATAGTTCCAGATCAATGAGCAGAACCTTGCATCGATTTTTTCCATATATAGAGTGATTTGTTCCATTAAAGAGAATAGATCAACTCATGAATTGTAATCAAAATGATTTAAAAAATTTGCATTAACGTAAAATATCATGACAGAATGTACTAAACAAATTATCCCTATAAGTTAACTTTCTACAAAGTAGTAGAAGCTTTACCTTCTATACAGCAGACGTTTACCTTCTGTATGGCATCATCAAAACCATATTAACACTATCGTTATTTATTTAAGAGTGAAATTTAAGTGAAGAATAATTATACCACTAAAAGAAAAGAGGGGGTAAGACAAGTTAGACATTCTTAAAGTATTAAACCCCGACTCAAGGGACCTCCCAACGTATTAGGTCACTCCATCTATTGTTAATTGACTTTAGATTGAACCCTTGGATTTATTTGTTGAGTTTGGGCGTGGACTGACTTGAAATTTTCCACGTGGTGTTAGAGTCGGGAGTATTAAACCTCATCTCTCACCGTAGTGACTCCCAACCTATCAATCATATGGACCCAATTACACCCATATTACATATTCTAAGATTGCATAAGAACAAAGCCATTGAATGATATCCCTGGAGAGCGTCACAATGAGAAGATGAACAACAATCGACAAGCGAATTCCCGCACCGGCATACTCTTCCTCTTAGGATTAGTTTCAACATAGGTCGTTGGAGTTGTAAGAGTTGTCAAGAGGAGAGTCCTCACTTCCTCTTTCTCCTATCCTTACAAATGAACATGGATCCCAGACCGAAGAGGTTCCCCGTCCTAACATGCGGGACGGGCTCCACCCTAACGTTTCTGCAGCCGTTGTTCCCCGAGGCACTATTCCTCGTAGGCAGCCTCCGAGTCGGTCTCGGAGAGAAAGGAGCCCCGGAGGTTATGTTCTCGTGGGAGTTGAGCTGCTTCTGGTGGTCTAGAGTGGACCTGGTTGAATTGCTTCTCAACATGAGACGTAGTGGACATAAGCCCGTCCCGGATCCCCCCAAGCTCCTGCTCCTCGTGACCTTCCAGAATGATTTGGAACCCTTTCCGTAGTTTGTAGCGGTAGCTTCCTCCTGTGGAGACGACGTGGGTGCGGCATGTGCAGGTTTCCTCGACGTCACTGCTGACGGTTTCCTAACAATGTCCCCGAGGGGGATGATCTTCCCATCGGAGAAGAGGTTGTCGGTGGAAGAGGACCCATGCTCATGACTCGAAGTGCCGAAATCGAAGTCGATGGTCGGCTTCTGGACGGGCGTGACGGTCGGGTGCTTGTCCCGTGAAGAGAGGATGAGCTCATGGGAGAACGAGATCCGGGGGGTCCTGCCGGAGAAACCGGTTTTCTCCGGCGAGTGCTTCGACGGGCATATCCTAGGACTCGCGTTCGGGGAGATTGGCTGCCTGTTTCTCGTGGGTAAGGGAATTTATCATCGGCAAAACACAAAATGTGTGGAGAAGTTTGGGCTGTTTGTACATGTGAAAGTGACTAAACGCTTCGATTCGAAATACTGAATGAAAGCCAAATCCATGTGTATAATTATACAAAAAACGTAAATGCGTACAAAGTGACCGTGACACGTGACCGGGGAGGCATGCACGACTTTGATCTATTAATTTTTAGGTCGTTTTATTTTTTTATTTCTTCAAAACCATTGAGTAACAATCCTTTTTTGTTTTCTTATCATTATTTAGAAAAACTAAAATTAAAAATTCGATGATGAATCGAATCTCTAGTTCGTTTTCTTTTGGTATACAAATTCAAACTGATTTGGTGAAATAAACGAATTAAAAATTTATTGTCAAAAAGAAAAACAAAGTAAAGATAAATGAGATGTCCTAAATATACGACTCGATGATTGATAGGCCGCGTTTTCGACCGGACAACCAACGGACCAACCAACGACCATGTCTTGTGTCCTCCTTCTACCCCCTCCTTCCACGCCAGCACCACTCTAATTGGTCGTTGACCCATTTCCCCAAAGAATGCATGATTGGCCCTTTTGCCCGCTTCAGTTGCAATAACCCAGACGGCTCCCTCAAGAGCCGTCTACCGTTTCTGGGTTAGGCAGAAACCGCGTCAAAATCCAACCCTTTTGGGTTTTTAATGTGAGGGTCTGACTCGATTTGCCATGTTTTGAAGTTGAAGTTTCCTCTCTGCCCTCCTCCTCCCTTTTCTGTGTTTTTTTTTCTTTTGTTGGGGAAGGTAAGGGAAGAGGAGGCCAAAAATGCCGAATTGGGAGCTCAAGAGTTGCTGCAGGCACGAGCAAGTCGTCTTCTTGACCTGCATCGGAGTCTTCAGCCTCGTCATCCTCGCCGTAAGTGGTCGGTTTCCTGTCATTAGCAGTGGAGATCGGACGAATCAAGAACTGAATTATGAGATTGTCGGATTGTTTTTTTTTCCGAGCAACAGTAGATTTACGAGCTGTTTGATTGGAGGTTCTCTCTGAGTGTGATGCTTGTCTCCCCTTTCGATCTTCTTGCCCCCTCGCGATCTCCTGATGACGCTGAGTTCATCTGATTGATTGTAGCTTTGGAGGACATTTATACTGACGCCCTTCAAGCTAATCACTGTTTTTCTGCACGAAGCGAGTCATGCCATTGCCTGTAAGCTCACTTGTGGTCAGGTCAGGATCATTTACTTCGCATATCCATCTTCATGCTATGTTCTTGCTCCCCACACGGTTTGTAGGTTTCTGTTGAGTCGGGACTAGGATTATGACTTCTCTTCTGTTTAGCACCATTGCTGCTGACGTCTCAGTAATTTAGTTGAGTGAAGTTGACTGTGTTAAACTATGTAATATAAATCCAGCCTCACCTATTAGCTTAAGCTTTTAGGTCAAATGGTAATATTTCTATAGACTGGACTTAGCAGCAGTTGCACATGAAACCGTGTCTGCTAAACGACTAGGCGAGGCAAACGATAGATTGAGCCTTATTTTAGTTTTGGCACTGTTTTCTCCACCTGACTGGGTGGTCGGTAATTTATTTCTGCAAATGCAGGTAGAAGGAATCCAAGTTCATGCGAATGAAGGTGGAGTGACGCAAACACGCGGCGGTATCTACTGGGTGATCTTGCCTGCTGGATGTAATTCACTAACCCTTTGGTTTTGCCTTTTCGTTTTTCCATTCATCAATTATTGCTCCGATGTTTTGCATCGTACATTAGCTGAATTCCTGTGATAGAAAAACCATTTTCTGCTGAGTGAGACCAATTATGCTATTTGTCTGACTCAAAGGCCTCAAAAGCTGATTTTTGGGACTCGACTATATATTCAACCTGGAAGTTTCGTTTTATGCGATGTGTTGATACAGACTATCTTGTTGTGACCAGATCTGGGTTCATCATTCTGGGGAATGGCCTTGATACTCGCATGAAGTTTCGTTTTATGCGATGTGTTGATACAGACTATCTTGTTGTGACCAGATCTGGGTTCATCATTCTGGGGAATGGCCTTGATACTCGCATCGACGAATCTTCTGACAGCTAGGATTGCTGCTGGCTGTTTCCTTCTAGCTCTTCTTGTTGTGCTCTTTGTAGCAAAAAATGTAAGTTGGGGGATGATATAAACACGGACATAACACTAGCTGCTCGATTTCCAAAATAAGATGAATGAACATGAAATGCTTATGCTTATATCTCATGAAATCATTGGAAACTGATACTTTTTTCTCGCATTTTTAGTGGACGCTTCGAGGATTATGCATAGGTAAGTCCACAAGCCATTTAGAGAACATATCATCAGTTTCTTCGATTTTCCGAGCTGAGTTCTAATTAAGCGCATTGCTGCTACTTCAGGATTTATCATTTTCATTGGTGTAATTTGGCTCCTCCAAGAAATGACATCGGTGAGAATCCTCCGATACGTCATTCTCTTTATCGGTATGTTCTCGGTTTCATCCCATGTTAGTACAACAATATGGCCTTGTTGTCATCCGAGAAAGACGCTGACTCGATCTTCTATTCGATCTGGTGATTCCAGGCGTAATGAACAGCCTGTTCTCGGTTTATGGTAAGCTTCGCAAGCCCTCCCTGAGATAACATTCAAAAGCAACTTCAACAGGTCTCCAATACAATACTACCTCAATGACCACTTGTCCTTCATTCAGACATCTATGACGATCTGATATCCAGAAGAATCAACTCCAGCGATGCAGAGAAGTTCGCTGAGGTCTGTCCCTGCCCCTGTGGTGGCTCTGCATGGGGAGTGATCTGGTAAGCAACTTCCTCCTGCACTGGCATAAATACAAAGCCTGCAAAAACGACTCCTAATCTGGGCTCTGCGTTGCATGTTATTACAGGGGAATGATCTCTTTCATGTTTCTCTTTGCTGCCATTTACCTGGGTCTGGTAATTCTATCATGAGGTTCTTTCCTCAGCCGTTGCAATGTCACATTGATTCAGGATTCAGTGGTGGGAACAGATGATGGGACATGACTTCTTGCTTAGCTTCATTCTTTTAAATATTTGTATCAGAGAATATTGCAATTAATTGTGTACAGTTACAACATTTGGTAGCAGCGTAGATGTGTTATATCTCGTGCATTTCTTCCTACCAAGGCAAGGTTAATGTCTGAAACACGATGAGCACATGAACACGCAGAAGATAACTTCAAAGTAGCCGGCAGAGTATCAAAACGAAGAAGCTAAGAATCCATGAAATTTCTGTTCTCAATTGAAAACAAAGGACACCAGTCTGGATATAAAGAGAAAATTTTCCAATTTAACCTATTCATCAAAACTAGACCCATTAAATTCAACACACAGAGACGAGCATTTCAGCAAGGTCGGGAGAGGACTTCAGGCCTCTGTGATGGGGTAGTCGAACACAACGTCCTTGCCGGTAAGTTTCCTGTAAACTCCCCCAAGGGTCTCCAACTTGTATTCGGTATTGTTCCTCTCCTTGGGATCCAAGAAGATCTGTAATTGCGACACGGCCAGTAGTACTTAAAGGACACCGAGCACCAAAACCCTCAATGAAAATGAGCAGGATCATAAGGCTGTGACCCTTTATTCAACTAACCTTAATGATTTTGGATCCATCAAGACGGTATCTGATACGTTTCCCCACAATCTCGGCAGGATAAACAACATCCTCAAGCATAGCATCGTGGACAGAGGTTAAGGTGCGGGAACGGGGTCTCTGGACAGCAGAGCCTCTCTTCGGTGGCCGCAGTATTCTCCGGGTGGCAATAAGCACAACATCCTGACAACACATGAAAGACAGGTTGAACGATCACCCAAGTGTCACCTTATATAAAAATACTTGAGGCGCAGTGGTCGTTAGGAGGGTTGGTTATATTCAGTAAGAACTAAACACCCTCGTTAACACAAGAACATAACATCAGGTGATGTAGCTAACACGTTAATCTTCTGCCATGTAGTCACGCACAGGGGGTATACCTTTCCACTGAATTTTTTCTCCAGCTCCCTAACGAGCCTGAGGTGGATCTTGCGGAAAGCTTTCCTCAGTCTGTATGGCACAAAGATGACAACGGCCTTGCGACTCCCAGAAATATCAATCTGCCTGAATTCCCAAACGAATCCCAAGAAAACAAATCAGCCAACCAACATTAAAACCTAAAATTTCAACACAAAACCCTCTTCTACTATAAAAAACGTACACAGCAGAGTTGATGAACAAGTCCTTCAAATCGCTCTTCAGCTCCTGGTTAGTGTTCTCCAAGTCAAACAAAGCCTGAAGATCAACAGCAGCAAATTCATCTCAAACACTGTATGCAGAAACTCAACCGAGAGACAACATTCAAAACCAACCTGAGTGACAGTCTCTTCGAACTCGGTCGGCTCCACATCCTTGTCCTTGTGAATCTTCTTCTTCGCGGTGTACATCTTCAGTATCCTACTTCCACACATTCAACATCACATCCATTACGCAAACGAAGAGCGAAGCACAACCCTAACAAACTACGACAAAAAATCTACAGCCAATACATCCCTAAAATACGATCTAAACCAACCGAATCAAAATCCATCGCGAGCCCTAAGAATCGCATATCAACACCAACAGAAGCGGCCAAGAAATGCATGAATCCGGACGAACAAGTCATGGGAACATCAACGTAAGGAGGCGATCAACTACCTCGAGGAAGCAGCCTCGGCTTCTCCTGCAGCCAAAGTCCTTGCTCGGAGAGGAGAGGAAGTTTCCTGTGGGGGAAAGCGGCGAAGAATGACGACGGCTTATGAGGAGGCTGGAAAAACCCTAGTGAGGTAGGGATTTTGAGAGTATGAATGGACAGTCCAGATCTGTTCTCAGTCGACGGTGCTGATTTGATGATGAATCGGTCCACGTGTTCAATTGGTCCAATGGGCTTGGCCCAATGGTTAAATTCAATCCATGCGTCTTTGACGGACTAAATACTAAATCCACCGAAACCTTGTAATAACAACCAAACGCTACATGGACGTCCAAGTCGAAAGGATTCCATCAAATTATGATCAAGTGTCAAATGTTTTTTCTATTAAAATCTAAAGACAAAGACAATGTTCCCATTCAGTAGTTCCTAGCTCTGTCCGTCAGCGCCTTCGTGATGAAATGTGCTGTGATCCCAACAGGGCAAAACAGCAAGCAGAGCGAAACCGAATGCCGCGTTTCAACCTCGTTCTCCAGTCCATCGTGGAAGATTTGCCTGCCCGAAAAATGTCCATGTGTGAGAAAGAAGGATCGATTTATTCTACAGAGGAGAATAACTATGGATAAGAAGTTCACCTGGCGGCGAAGAGGTCGATGGTGAGCAAGTGAATCCAGGCGGAGGCTAATGTCATGTCACTTGAGAACATTCTCGCTATACCCGGAAGCTGGTAAGGATTACTGTGATTGTTAACTGGCAATTCACATGTGAAAGAATAGTTTTTTTTTAATAAGAAAATTAGCGACCGCACCTCGGGCAACCAATACTTGCTTGCGAACATTAGCCTAAGTGTGTCGGGAGTCCAGGAAAGGTAGAGCAAGTAAGCATACAGGACACCAAGTGCGATGAAGGGGACGCCACTCCGGATACACTTACGAGTCTGCATTTAACGGGGGAGAGAGGTATATGCATCTATATTCAGGGAGAGAGAAGTGATAGGGACGGTATCACTACCAGTTTAGCTTTGGGAGCCACAACCATGAGCGTGTAGAACGGTAGGACTGCAACCGTACCCATTGTGAAGGCGCTGCTTGCAATCTGGGAGGATGACAGCCCTGAAGCAGACATTTCCAACATCGAAATAAACTCGCCCGCAAGATTTTTGAATATCAAAGACTTACAAAAATAAACATACGACGATGGGCCGAATGCGGAACCATATCATATTCATATTCAATCAATTGTCGGGGAAAGAGCTTGGTAAACAAGTGGGCAATCGAATCCGGATCGGATCGGGAATATCGTATATCACAAAGGAGGGGGCAAAGCTCCCGAGTCTTACATGAAGAGTTAACTCGCAAGACCTTCCGGCTCACGAGAGATCTCAGGGTTCGCGGATCACCTACAACTGCCGGTTCTCTACTCAAGATCCAGTTCATGCGACGGTTCAGTCCAGATTCCGGCAGCCGAAACCCAAACAGCTCCGCTCCACCCCAGCTGCCTTCAACAACAAAGGAAAGGTATGGGGGCAACCTCCGACCTCCCGAAACCCAACCCGGGCCACTTCCACGGAACCTATCCGCAATCTGTGGCAGAAACACTAAAGTAGTCGAAAACAATAGGCCCCAATCAACTAAACTTTCCCGACAACCGCATCCGAGAAAACTCTCTTACCCGGGGTTGAAATCGAAACTGGGGGAGGATCGAACAGGAAGACGAACCCATCTCGGCAAACTCCCAAAAACCAGCAAAGACGAAAGCTTCATTCGGGTTTATGGGAACGAATAGGGGATCAAAATAAAGGGAAACCCATAACAGTGGTTGGCCAACTCAATTCTGGCACGCATTCACGCACAGGGGGTGGGAAACAGAGATCGTGGTGGCGCACTAGGAAGGTGAAAAAAGGAGGACTCTTTGGACTACGTTGGCTCAAACTTGGGGAAAGCGACGAAGACCACCCAACACGTGCTGGGGTCGGGGTCGCGCTACTCCCACACGTGGGGTCGGACGAGAGGGATGGGTAACGGAAAGGGGGGGAAGGAGGAGGTGGTGGAAATCGTTTTTTTGGGGGGGGGGGGGGGGCCTTCTGCCTTTCTTCTTACTTCTTTTAATTACATCCTGCTAGGGTAAGGGCTAAGCCCATGTATAATGGGCTCGGGCCTTTTGAGTATTAGGCCTGGGATATTCGCATTAAAAAAAATACGACTTTTGCTTACACCACTTAAAAATGTTCATCACAATTGTGGGAGTCACGTGGGGGTTACGGGGATCTCTCATCCTTAGAGTCCAACTCTCTCTTCAACTGTTCTAAGTTAATAATAATTAATTGTCGGCCGGCCAACAAGCGAGTTGTTTTTGTTTTATTACAAGGATGACGTGTCTTGGTCAAAAGTCAAACCGCTGACTGGTCTAAACTCTACTCCTCGACCACATGTGCTGAGATTAGCAAGATTTGATTAATTTACCGTCTCCGTCTGTCCCAAAGCTGTGTGTACTCGGTGGGATACTTCCACGTGACCCCCCCGACGAATCAAAGATACACCCACCAATTCAAAAGTTTATTATCATTTAGTTTTTTAATTATCCTTTTTAATAATTTCACTTAAACCCAAATATGGAGGAAAAAATCTGGGGAATAATGGTATCCTTAATTCCCTAAAACAACAATTAAACAGGTTTACTTAATTAGCCTAGTAATCAATCAAGGCGACTCACTGCTCACTCACGTCCAAGTCCAACACGCTCCATATAAATATCCCCTCCCCACCCGCCGGTCGCCGTTCCTCTCTCGTCCTCCTCCCGTAAGCGCGTCGTCGCCCCTCTCTCCCGGAGGCTCTCCCTCCCAGCCGCGCAACCAAGGTAAATCCACCTCCCCCACCGTCGATATTGTTCCTCCTTTGTGTACCCCTCGCTGACCCTGCCTCAGATGTTGTCGATGTACTGTTTGTTGAGCAGATCCGTTGTGGTTCCTCAAGTATATGCTGATTTCGGAGGTTTTGTTTGGCGAGTTTTGTTTGGATCTTCTAGAGGATAGCCTGTTACGACGGTTTTTTTTTTTTTTTGAAAAAAAATGGTTAGGTTTTGACACTGCTGGAAGCTGTTGGATCCAGCTAGTAATTGTTGCCTGCTGCATGAATTTGTGCTGGCATTTGTTGTTTTTTTGTGTTGTTCTGTATGGTGGTCTTGATTTCGTGGTTTGTTTGGTTTACTTTTTCAGGTGTGATGCTTTTTTTCCTGGCGTTACCCGTGTATATGCAGGGATCTCTTGTGTAGTTTTGGACTTGAGTTGTTTTTGGTGGCTGTTCCTTCTATCTGCATGAGGATTTGACCGATTTTTGTTGATAGTTGTTTCTTTTCTCACATGGATAGTCTCGGTTGTTGATCTGTTGGGAAGCTTGCGACGTTAGATCCACCTTTAACTGTTGTTTTGCTTGGAATTTGTGCAGGCGTCGCTGTTCGGATTGCTGCCAGTAATTCCTTGATGGATCAGTTTAGCAGCATGGAGCCGAACGCCTTTGTTGCTGCCTTTGAGGAGATGAGGGGATATGCCTCGATCACGGATTGGAGAGGCTCCGTGGTTTGCCCCAGGCCTCGCCGTGTGGGCATCTCTTGCAGCAGCCTTCTGAGGTCTCAGTTTTGGTATGGACCGCAGAACTGGTGTTTTTGTTCAATATTTTGATGCTGGTGGTTTTGGTATTGATAAGATTTAAGATTTATGCCCTTCTTTATTTGGATCTTTTGCAGTCATCGTCCAGGGGTTAGCAAGTCGAGGGAGGGGGCTGAGATTCTGGATTTAATACTAAAGAAGGTAGTTGCTCTCGTGTTTATCTAGTCAGAGTTACTCAATGAATAATGATTCGATGTGGCTTTTGTGAGTTTTAACTTTTATGCAGTTCAACTGATGATGTGTTTGATAAACTTTGAAATATGTTAGCTGATTTGGATGTTTATGCTTTTTATGTTTCTTCTTGGACCAAGTTTCTGAAGGACTACTTCCCGGAATATGTCTGATACCAATTGCATTTTTAGAGTGTTGATAAAATTATTGCATGTAATCGTGAAGTTCTTGACACCTTCTGAATGAAGTAGTCGGAACATGCTTCTCTTATATTAATTATGGCATAGGGGTGCCTCCTCCTCATTCCTTAGCATCGGATTTTTGATGTCGTAGTCATGAAACCCTTTTTCGGGGTTAAGTTATGTTGTCTGCTCTGTCCTTGATCTCGATATTAAATTGTCCTCCTCTTATCGACGGACTGTTCTTTTTAGTGGAAGACATGGTCTGTACATACTGCCATGTCAAGAAGTTTGTTTTGAAGAGAGCTCTTTCCAAATCAGTTAGACTAAGCGGACCATTTGATTGTTACAGGAGGATTTTGAATTGGAGCAGCAGTCACCTGCGGTGACCGCGACGATGACCCCATTTTATAGTGGATCACCTCCATGTAGGGCTGACAATCCCTTAGCACTGGATGCTCGCTTTAGGAACGAAGCAGTTCCTCCTCTCGGAGCATCACCAGTTTTTTCTCCGTCAGCCGTGCCTTCTCCTTCATCTCCTGCACCCAAAGGGTGCGCGAGGATGAAGTTTGGGCTGAAACCTGCGGCGGTTAGAGTAGAAGGTTTTGATTGTCTGGGCAGGGACGGCAAGAATTCCAGCGTCCCTGCGATTGCATAGAGAATGAAATCCAAATCAAGGGAATTGTACATAGAGAGGAGGAGGAGGAGGGAGCTCAATGCAGGAAAAAAAAGGGAGGGGAAACCATGTTTATTGCACAATGAGAAGGCCGACGTAAGAGGTAATTCTCGACTCGACTATTTTGAAGGAGAAATTTTCAAGTCTGTTTCGTTGTAATCTAGCTGTAAATATGATTTATGCCGGTGGTTTGCGGAAGGAGCCCTTGCCTGTGTCGTAACTGGTTCAGTTCCTGTATAATAATACCATTAGCCGAGGCGGGCACGATTTGAAGAGAGCTGGTGATTGTAATATAGGAAGTTGGGGTGGGTGAAGAAGAGTTAAAGAATGTCTTCTTCTTGTATAGACAGATACTAGTTGTCCAAATTCTGATCATCTGGTTGTCGCATTGCTGTATATAAGTGATGAATCTCCTTTTGTGCTCAGTTGTGCTCGGTGTATGTTCCTGGTTCTTAATTTAAAAAAAGATAACGAGGACTCACGTTAGAATATCCATGAGTTTATTGGTAGTTATTATTATTCTTTCTTAGTAATTAAACAAAATTAGGACGAGCAAGCAGTGGTTTCGTTTAGCTTCTTTCTTAAGAACAAAAGTTGAACTCTTTTATTAAATAAATAAATAATGATAATATTTTATTTTTTTGGTGGGTGGGGTGGGTGGGTGGGTGTTAGAAGGGGATAGGTTTTTAATTTTTTATGGTATGATCTTCCTAACTCCTAGTTCTTATTTATATATTATACATAAGCTGTAAAAGCTGCTGGGACAGCGAGGTTGATTCATAATTGTCGCATTTATATAAATGAAACATGCATCTTCCTCCCAACTCGTACGTGGTTTTCTAATCCAGATCAACCTAATTTTACAATATACAATTTTTTTAATAAATTGGCTAAACCTTTTCAGTACGTGGGATTATTTTACGCCCACAGGAACTCCGACCCCCAACCAATTAAATGCTAATTTTAATTTTGGTAAAAGATGGATTGGATTTAATGGTCATAAACACCAAAATATCTAAAAAAGAAAAAAAAAATAAATGATAATGGCTACTTTTGTTTTAACTGGCGCGGCGTGCCTCAGTTCCTCTTTATTTATTTGGGTAAGTATTGAAATCACAAAAAAAAAATGCATTCAATAATAAGATAACCCTCATAAGAAATAATATCGTTTCCTGAAAAAGGAAAAAAACAAACAAAATGAATTCCAGCCGTATCTCTTTAGGATAATAAAAGAAAAAGTTTACTTCTTGAACTTTGACACAGTTGTCCAAATCGGTCGTCTCTCGGGGAAAAACTAAAAACACGAATAAATATTAAAAAAATTAGATAATAAATAAATTAGAATTAAGATTAAGACCACCCAATGTTAAAAAACCAAGGAGCACGAATTAATCCTAACTGTTAATTGGGAACATTGGTTTGGTATCTGTCCGTGGCACTCACTATATAAGACCATCCCATCTTTCTTCCCGACTCTCCTTCATTTTTTATGCAATAAATTTTTGGTTCGATTCGACTCCCCACCAGGATCTCTCCTTGCATCACACCATGGCCATCGTGGTGTTGTTGTTGGCGGCGGTGGTATTGCTCGTGATCCTGACGACGTTGGGGAAGCTCGCTTGCGAGACCATCTCGTGTTACCTATTGACTCCCATACGCATCAAAAAGGTCATGTCCAGGCAAGGCGTGCATGGCCCCCCTCCCCGCTTTCTCGTCGGCAACATCCTCGAGGTCGCCTCCCTTGTGTCCCACTCCACTTCCCAGGATATGCCTTCCATCGACCATGACATCGTCGCCCGCCTCCTCCCCCATTACGTCCTCTGGTCTAAAATCTATGGTAGCCCAGCCCTGGGATCCCTGTCGGATGTTATTCTCCCTTTTTGAGTTCCTGGCTCTGAGCGATCTGCGTGCAGGGAAGCGGTTTATATACTGGAACGGGAGCGAGCCGCGCATGTGCCTTAGCGAGACCGACATGATCAAGGAGCTGCTCGGGAAGTACAGCATGGTCTCCGGGAAATCTTGGTTCCAGCAGCAAGGGTCGAAAAACTTCATCGGGAAAGGGCTGTTGATGGCGAACGGCGAGGACTGGTACAACCAGCGGCACATCATCGCCCCGACCTTCTTGGGCGACAAGCTCAAGGTAATCAATCACCCGCGATGAATATAATTAACTCGATGATTATCTTAATCTTATAATTAGCTTTATTGGGTGATTAATTTTGATTAGAGCTATGCGGGATACATCCTGGAATCCACTGAGAAGATGCTCCAGTCGCTCGAATCCGTAGTCGAATCTGGGAAAAGCGAGGTCGAGATCGGCGAGTACTTGACTGCATTGGCTTCCGACATCATTACGCAGACCACCTTCGGTTCAGGCTGCGAAAAGGGCAAGAAGATATTCCGTCTCCTCACTCGGCTCCAGAGTCTCACCGCCCGTTCTATCCGGCACCTCTGGTTTCCCGGCAGTCGGTAAATCCTCGACATGCCGCATAGTCATTTTTTCTTTTTTCTTAAACAAATCAATTGGCATGAGCAGAATGTACAGCCTCTTTCGAATCCGCACGGGGATTGCCGCACCGAATGCGCAAATCCTGCCGGACGATTTCCAACAACCCCTGTTGTAACTTCCGAAATGTGTATCTGGATAATGTCCCCCTCTGATTAATTTGTGCCATAATTTCTCTAGGTTCTTCCCGAGCAAGTACAACAGGGAGATCAAGTCCCTAAAGAAGGAAGTCGAGGGATTGCTAACGGAGATAATACAGAGCAGGAAGGACTGCGTCGAGATCGGTCGGAGCTCCTCTTGGGGTAACGATCTGCTCGGTACGCTCCTCAACGAGATGGACAACAAGGCGGCCGCAACGAAACCGACCACACCGTCCTCCGACGGGTTCAACCTAGACCATCAGCTGATCATGGATGAATGCAAGACAATAGTCTTCGCGGGGCACGAGACGACAGCGCTACTGCTGACATGGACGGTGATGTTGCTGGCCGCGTACCCTTCTTGGCAGGACAAGGTTAGGGAGGAGGTTAAGGTTGTCTGCAATGGTGGGGCTCCCTCCATTGATCATCTCCCTAAGCTCACCCTGGTAAAGATTCCTCACACTCTTTTAATCCATGGATAATTATCTACCCATAATTAAATTTTCATTAAAATCTTTATAAACTATGATCACACAATTAATTTTCATGAACTAGAAGAAACGAAATTTCACAAAATGGATCTTCTTGTCACCTTCTAATGGACACTGTCCTTTTCTATTAAAGAGCCAACCATTCACTTTTCTTCCATTCCCATCCTCATGATAATGGCTCGTGTTATCAATTTCCTTATTCTTTTTATAAAGTTTCAAGGAGATGGGTGCTCGATATAGATCTTAATTCGATGACCCAATTCCTTTATTTCCATTATTCTTGCAGCTAAGCATGGTAATTAACGAGTCATTAAGGCTATATCCCCCGGCAGCTATTCTTCCAAGGTCGGCGTTTGAGGACATCAGGCTCGGAGACCTTGACATTCCCAAGGGACTGGCCTTATGGATCCCTGTCCTGGCCATCCACCACAGCGAACAACTCTGGGGCAAGGACGCCAACCAGTTCAACCCCGAACGGTTCGCGTCTCGGTCCTACGCCCCCGGCCGGTTCATCCCTTTCGCACTTGGCCCACGGAACTGCGTCGGCCAGTCCTTCGCGATCATGGAAGCAAAGATGATACTGAGCATGCTGATCTCAAGGTTCTGCTTCACGATCTCGGAGAATTACCGCCATGCCCCGGTCACCGTGCTCACCATTCGGCCCAAGCACGGGGTTCAGATTCACTTGACACCGTTGAAGCCGAAGATCCCTTGATTTTTGTTCCAAGTTTCTCTTGGGATGGTGCAAAAATCTCTTTGAAAAAATAAATTTGTATAAACGTGCTTTTTTTCATATTAAAGTTTGTGGAAATGGATGGGAACGTAGGTATTTTGAAAAATAAAATTATGAAACGAAGATTTTTACTCTTTTTTCTTCTTCTTTTCAGTTTTTATATCATTAATCACCCAGTTGTGGAAAAGCATTACTTAAATTTATCTGGCCAAAATTAAGAAATATTTATCAATAAAGATAAGAATTACAAACTATATGTAATTAAAATGAAGGTAATTAATAGGCATTTCTTTAAATTGAGATATTAAAATTATTTCATTTTAAATATTACAAAAATCCGAAAAATTTCTTTCGAGGACACCCAAGTGGCGTAAGGATGGTGGGTATTTGGAACTCGAATCCCACCATGCACACTCCACTTGGAATTACGGTTGGTCTCTTGGGTTCAATGGGCCTTTGGTGAAATTGGAGTGACGAGGGAGCAAGCTTCAAGTCGGACCCGGAAAGAATATAATGGGACCAAGCTTGAGACTCACGAGCTTATCAAATAGTTTAGGTATACAATAATTTGACCACGAAAAAGAAAAGGAAACTAAACAACAAGTGTTAGGTTTTATCTTAAAAATAACAAATAAAAAGATGCTTTGACTTTTCACTTTTTACTATTTTTCCTTATATAAAAATCATCTTCAGAGAGCATATTTTTGTGGTGCCTATGGCTTGGCCATCATATCCTATCATTGTTAGTGCAGAAACCAGATAAGATTAAGAAATCTGAGCATAGAAAAAGAAGAAATTAGTGGCCAGCGGACGCGATAATCATCGGCAATGATTCGGCTCGACCGCCACTAGTGACTACTACTTACTACTACTCTCAGGACGTTCACATTAATATTATCATCTAGCATTATTATTATTAGTCATCCCATGTCAATGATTAGATGCACAAATCTTACCCCCCCCCCCCTCCAATTTTTTTTTTATTTCCAGTTCTAATCAGCACGAGTGCTTCTTTTTGGGTTATTACTATTCTTATTATTATTTTCATTGTGGGAGAAAAATATAATGGACTCTAATTTTTACTATGATGGCCAAGATTTTTTTGATCACTTCCCAATATCTACCTTGCCAAACAAAACTAAATATTATACTCTGGTGGGGGGTGGTGCACATCATGATTCAATAATTTAAACCCATGATGCCTAACCCTTCTCCCCCTTTCCATTGAATATTTAAAAAATCATTCTGAACAAAGACATGTAAAAACATGGGCACCCTTTTAATACTGGGTGGGATGCAATGATTAACACATTAACACCCTTTGGGCACTAATGATGGATGGCTTCAAAGCAATTAGATTTATTAAAGATCCCACTCGACTCAAATTGGTAAAATGTTATTCAATCATGATACTTAGAATTGGTAAAAAAAATTACTCATTCAATCGGACTGAGTTTTGAATTTTCTTCTTCCTTTTTAATGGAAGCGTGCATTTTGCAAAGTGGAGTCTCGGTTTCATTGAGAAAGGCAAAAAGTCGCCTAGGCGTGTGTGTGTGGGGGGGTGATAATATTAAATATTCTTAGGCCTCAATTTGGGAGAATATGACTAACTTAGATTCTCATAATCATTAACCTTAATATCTTAATCTTTATCATTTTTTTCATGCGCTCGTAATGAAATTAAAGCTTTGCTTTGATTTAGCCCGAGTTTTTAAAACCCGCAAAAAATTCATGTGTGCTTGGTGAGTCTAGAAGTATTTATGCGAGAGAAGATTAGGATTTTGCTTTAGCCATAATCTTCAAAAAGATTAGGATCTTCGAATGTGATCAAGAGGGAAACACGCAGGCATGACGTGAAATCATTTCATTATTAGTTGGCTAATCAAATTCCTTAATCCATGCTCGACCCACTTACTTAATTACCCTCAAAATAAGGGGTCGGAGGAGAAGATTGATGTGATGCTTTGATACGTGGATTTTTAAAATAAAAAAAGATTTGAAGTTTAGTTGTTTGGTCAGCATTTTGATTCAAATGTTTTTTAAGAAAATTGTTATTTTGTAGTCAAATTGATTTATAAGCTTTTATTTGAATAATTGGTGTTCAATAACCATATTTAAAAAAAAAATAACTATGGCCACAATTTTTAACTTACTTTCTTTTATGACATAATTTTTAAAATTTTATTTTCTCTTAAATTAATATTTTAAATCTTTTATGATGCAATTGTAAATCGTAAGACAATTTTTTAATCAATTTAAGTTCAAAAAAAAATTTTTAAAGTCAAGTTAGGAAAGAAAATTGGCAAAAAAATTAACTTCACGAATCGATATTTTGAAAAAAAAAATTGTCTTTTTCACTCATTTTAAAACACTCACGAAAGAGATAACTAACTCTTACATTATCACACGATTCCGCAGGGTAAGAAATTTAAATTGTTTGTGTCGGAAAACCCTGTTATCATTGTGGGAGGAAGATGAAGTAGTGGTAGTGGAATTGAGAGAGAGAGAGAGACAGAGTGATGGATAGCATGGAACTAAATAAGATTTCCTCATTTTGACTCTGTGACAGGATTTGCAAAAATCACACTGATAAACTATCCATTGATCTGGCTTTTGAATCTTAGGGTTAAACTTCTATCAGACTCATTGTCTCCTTAAATGCCATTTGACTTGTTGACCATGAAATAGCTTTTTTGGACAACGTTTTACATTACAATGCTATAAGATTAAAACAAACACAACATTGTCCTCGTCCTCTACGTCTAAAATTATTGCGACTTTTAATGAGCCGGTGCAAGGGCTTGCCGGACTCCAACTCCAATACATTCTTTTAGGGCCGTCGCAAGACACTGCAACCCACGATAATCGAATAAGTAAAGCTCATCCCTTAGCAACTTTATCTCTGGAGCGTCCTCTCGGAGACAAAATTGTTGCAACTTTTTCTTTATATGTACATGGAACGTCCCTTTCTAAACAATTTATATGCGCCTGCCCGGATGAAGGAACGTTCCGTTGACCATCATCGTGCAGGAGGCAGAAAAAGGTCAACGGTGAAAATGACTGTTCGACTCACCCCTCTCCCCCTGTGGATTCTGCATAATGGAGTAGTAGTAGGAACTGATACAAAGAGAGATCTTCGTGAATCAATCATTGCCTCTTTCGAAAATATTGAGGACCCCATTTCGATGCTTTTCCTTTGTAGAAATGGGGTGAACTGTCCACTCCATATAGCTATTATTGACAGACAAATCACATAAAGAACAAAGATTTATGCCTTACACCGTGCGGAACGAAAGATTAAGAGCGTCGCTACCATTTTACCCGTCCTCGCGTGATTTGCTCCTGGCGGCCTCCCACTCACGGCACAAGACGGACCGAACGATCTGCGACAATATTCGGTGGGAACCCAAGTCAGAAATCACAAGCAGAATCGCCAATGGATCGAGAGTTGACAAAAAAACGGAGTGGCGAAACTACGGCTAGAATACAAAATGAACAGTAGGCGGGCGAGGGTCTGGAGTGAGTGCATGGTGACCTCCTGATGCATTTTGCATAGTTTCCATTTGACAGTACTCAAAAAAGAATCACGAAGTCATGCTCATCAGCCCAAGAGAGGAAAAAGATGTATTCCCGACATCTCTTTATCCATGTATTTCGTTCCTTTCTGACACTCTATCCAATGCCCACTAAAGCCAGAAAAGCAAAACTAGAAAAATTTTTCCAAAAAACAAAATCCATTTGCTTGCTTTACAATATCCACGAAAATACGCAATTATCGTCGTCTTCATCTAGATTTCCCCCCTTCAAGGAAATTATTTGGTGCTCAAGAAACAATGCTTCATTTAGGTCCATATGCATGCTTTTGGCATGCAAAATACAATTAATGAATGCGATAACTTCTGTTATCTTTTCATGACAAAGACAGGTAATAAAAGACTGGATAGAAGTATGAATGCATATCATCAACCAATCTTTTGCCCTTTCCCCTTGTCAACTTTGCAGCATGCCGGATAAAAGTCATCAACTTCCTCACATTTTCTTTGCCAAAATCATAACTCAAATCAAAGCCATAGCATGTTCTAGATTGTTAACTGGATTATACAATGTAAAGGAATCGAAAAACGTAAGTCTAATTGTTTCCAGTCGGAAATGGAACGGAAAATATTGGAGAAAGATGCCCTTGTGCGTTCCTAGGTGTGGTTGTTTGACAGGATTGAGAAAGAACAACTTACCTTCCTGTGTTCTTATTTGGAAAAACCGTGTGGAGGATCATGGTGATAAGATGTAAATGGAGACGAATTGGGGAATAAAACTCACCACTACCAACCAATGACATATAGATGAACATTACCTTACTTGGCATGTGAGTGTGATTGCATTTTGAGAGAGCTGCACGCCAATATCTACAAAATATGGGGGTGGATTGTGGGTTGTGAGTATGGCCCAAAGATCACACGGATGAGATCGTGGTGATTCTACATGTGAAGTGACAAGAGGATAATCACACTATTCGTTATTTGATCCCGTTCATGGGCATACATACTCCATAGGGATTTCACTTTAGTAATTGGATAACATGAGTGCTTTAGATTTTGAAAAAATGAAGGAAAAGATGATGTGAGAGTCACTCTAACCTAGATACAGAGGTGGACAAGTTGACAAAAGCACTTAATTTTTGCGGGCATATGGCCCCCAAAAAGAAGGAGAGTGAGCTTATAGTACAGTCGGTTTCTGGGGTAATTTCATACTTGACTAGTGAACCGATGCAATAAGCAGAACATGGAGTCATTGCATTCAGTTTCAGGGGTGGTTTCATATTTGAATAGCGAATGGGTAAAAGATGTGAACATTGTAGCACATTGGTAATAAATGGTGTAATGCCCCGAGTTTAATGGCTCAAGAATCATCCAGTTGTGAAAGACAAAAGGAGCTATTTTCTAATGTGTCAAGTTGATTCAGATAATGCTGATCCCAGCAGACTTGCACCATAGTGGGTTTGTAGATGGCTCTTAGCAGAAACTATTTCATTCTTATCGAAAAATAGACTTTTGGTTTGATCCAATCATGCAGCCCAAACAAAATGTTTTGGTAAATCTTGAGAAAAGAACTTGATTTCTAAAGTGTTTCTGGAAACATATCTACTGCAGGCTAACAGACAGACAATGACTGTCATGGGATTTTAAATCACAACATTCTGCCAGGCAAATGCTGCCACAACATGTGAAAGTTGAACGCTTCAGGTACATGTACATATGATCTAGGAAGAGGAAATTGTATTCACCAAAGATGTCCTATGAATCACGTCGTGTGCTCGTAGCACTCTCCTTGGTTCAATTCTATTGTCTAAACCATGCCTCTAGAATTAGAAAGAATGAAGAGAATATCCTAGAGAAGTACTGCCATCATCTGACAATATCTTCCCCTCAGCTGGTTATGCATGACGGATAAAACTTTGTCAATTACTCGTAATCCATTGAATACCTGTGGATTCAGGAAGATGTATCCTGCCGCAGAAGCTGGATACGCATCCTGCTCGGCGTTGCAGCGAGAATTCGAGAAGTTCCTCATTCCGCCCACTCTCGGGACCGCCAATGTTACCGACATTGTCACAACGCACAACGTCAACTAAAACCTGAGTCACAAATCAGACATTTCATGATCACTGCAAAGAAGGGACACCTCCAGATTCTCTTCCAACACAACCACCGCCATCACCTCGGAAAATTCATCACGAATACATCGATCATAAGCTCACGATTCATATCCATAGACACACGGAATAACGCATCTTCCCCTAGAAAGTCGGACCAGAATCCAAGCAACGGCCGCTGATGGAGGGTGCTACGACGACGGCGACGGCGCGCGAGGGGAGTTGACAAAAACGAGACGACGGCGGGCAGCGTCGGGGGGACGTTGGGCTGGGTATCCAGAAGCCCATTTCACCACTGGATCATTTATTAGGCCCAAATATAATGGGCCTAAAACTTGGCCCGTAGCAGAAAACGGCCCTGATTTGTTTGTTTATTATTTTGGTTAAGTTTATGGTTAGATTTCCAATTCAATAAATACATAGAAGTCAGTTTGATTAACGTAAATTCCAGGGGAGGAATTGAATGAAGATCAACAGACAACGGTGGATGATCTGATCATCCACAATGGAGTTGAGATTTTCATATCATTCCCATTTCCCCCCACCCAAGTTTCAGTTTCCCCCTCCCCCCTGTATTTAGCCCCACCCCTCAGTAACTGAACTTCGTTCCCCTTTGTTTTAAACCTCAACTCCTTTCTTCCATCGACGATGAATTCCAAAGCCGATACGCCAGTAGGTGATTACAGTTTCATTACAACGTTTATCGACCGATTCTCGATGAGCGTCCACCACCACGATGGCGGATGCCCTGCCGCGTGGCCTCTCGAGAACATCCTCATCCATACGCCCTCGCTGGAGGGCACAGATGGGAACGGCAGTTCGCGACGTCCGGCGTTGGAGCGGACGGCCTCGAGGGGGCTCGGTAGCCTGCGGTTCCTCGAGAGGACCGTGACCGGGAAGGAGGACGACGCGTGGAGGTCCGTCGAGAGGCGTTTCGACAGGCTTGCGGTCGGCGCGAGGCTCCCCAGGGATAAATTTGGAGCTTGCATAGGTCGTCCTAAAGTACCTACAAGATCTCTTAAATCTCCTTAACGTCGAGGTTTTTCCAATTACTGACGATTGTTACGTGAAAATAAAAACGTTACCACCACCAAAGGGATGGGAGACACGTTAGAGTTCGCCGGGGAATTGTTCGACGCGTTGGCGAGGCGTAGGGAAGTGGCCGACTCGGAGAACGGGATCACGAAGCCGCAGCTGAGGACATTTTGGGAGGACATGACGAAGAAAGACCTGGACTCCAGATTGCAAATCTTCTTTGACATGTAAGAGAAGGTTACAAAAGAAACAGTCAAACGGAAAACAAGAAGAAGAAAATTATCTCCCCATATTTTCTGTTATAAAGTTAATAATTTTATCATGTTACTGAAATTCCGCAGGTGCGACAAGAATGGCGATGGGAGGCTGTCCGAAGAGGAAGTTCGGGAGGTGAGCGGTTCTGGTTTCGACTTTCGATGTTTGGGATCAAATACCGAGTTCGATGTTTTGATCTTCGACGTTCGTTGAAAGGTCATAGTTCTCAGTGCGGCATCAAACAAGCTTGTTAACCTCAAGCAGCAGGCTGCTGCGTACGCGTCCTTGATCATGGAGAAGCTCGATCCCGATCACCGGGGATACATTGAGGTACGGAAGAATGGTTTGAGACCCGTTTCGCCTCAGTTAGGGAATGCTACCACCATGTTTTTTTGTTGTTGTGTTACAACAGTTGTGGCAACTCCAGACGTTGTTGAAGGAGATGATTCGTTTGGGAGAAGGAGGTGAAGGTTCGACAAGCGCCAAAACCCTAAGCCAAGCAATGATCCAGAGAGACTGCCGGAACCGTGTCGACCGCTTCCTTAACAATGCGCTGGAGTGGGTCCACGACCATTGGAAGCGAATATGGGTTGTCGTAGTATGGTTGGCAGTAAATGCGGCCCTATTCTTTTGGAAGTTCAGAAAGTCCCGGCAAGCCGATGCTTTTAGGGTCTCCGGTTACTGCCTCTGTGTTGCAAAGGGCTCGGCCGAGACCCTGGAGCTGAACATGGCCCTCATACTCCTCCCAGTCTGCCGCAGGTTCATCACGGACCTCCGGTCTACTTTCTTAGGGAAGTTCTCCCCGTTCGACGACAACATTAATTTCCACAAGTTAATTGCCTTCGGGATAGCCGTGGGGACCATTGTCCACAGTTTTGCGCACCTCGCATGCAATTTCCCGAGGATATCCTCCTGTCCCGAGGAGGACTTCGAGTATGCATTTGGCCGGAGTTTCCCCGACGAGAGGCCAAGCTACTTCGCTTTAGTCACGCATGTCTCGAGCATCACTGGCTTGATCATGTGCATGATAATGGCCATTTCCTTCACCCTGGCAACTCCCTGGTTCCGACGAAACATGGTCAAGTTGCCATGGAAACTCCACCGTCTGGCTGGATTCAACGCGTTCTGGTACACGCATCACTTGTTCATTCTCCTTTACCTCCTCCTGTTCGTCCACAGCTGGTTCCTTGTCGTAAGTCGGCCCTGGTACACGAGAACGGTGAATCACTTAGCGAAAACTATTTTTCATTTGATGGTCGTGAATGTTTTGCTTCTAAACTACGATCATCTCTGCTTTCACTCATACTTATGCAGACTTGGATGTACATGGCAATTCCTTTGCTGTTGTATGCCTACGAGAGGATGATCTCGTCCACAAGCGAAATGAAGCACCGTGTTGACATCATCAAGGTCTGTCTCATCAGCCTCGCGGCATTTAATCACGGCAAGCGATTCTTTTATGCTCATTCCGAATGCTTTGCAGACAGTGATTTACACTGGCAATGTCCTAGCACTATACTTGAGCAAGCCACTGGGATTCAAGTACAAGAGCGGGATGTACATCTTCGTTAAGTGCCCCGAAATCTCGGGCTTCGAATGGTGTTAAAACGCATCACCCAACCTCACCTGACTTCCAAGGAGGTGCCAGTCTCATGGGTCTCATAAGTCTTGAATTTGCGATGCAGGCATCCATTCTCCATCACTTCAGCGCCAGGTGACGAATTCTTGAGCGTTCATATACGGGCATTGGGCGATTGGACAACGGAGCTCCGAAACAGAGTTGCCGAGGTTAAATGCTAACGCCTCCCCATCGTAGTTTATTGTTTGAAAGCGTAATCGTTGTGAAAAACTGATCGGTGTCATAATCGGCAGGCATGCGGTATGCCTACGAGGGGAACATTAAGCGGAGCATTAGCCAGAATCGCGACGAAATCGACCACAGAGCCCGAGAAATTACAAGACATGTAAGACGTAAGTTCTTCTTTATCCGAATCGCACTCCTCTTACCTCATCACAAACTCCATCTTCATTGTCAACAGATTCCCGAAGGTCCTGATTAAGGGACCGTATGGATCCCCGGCACAGAACTACGAGAAGTACGACATCCTCCTCCTGGTCGGACTAGGAATCGGTGCGACGCCGTTCATCAGCATCCTAAAGGACATCCTCCACGTCAGCAGGTGGAATAGCAGAAGCCTTCAGCAAGACAAAGTGAGTTCAACTCCCTTACATATCCACATGCCTAAAACTACAGCGGCTGATACCATGACTGCAAACAGCAGGGATCGCCGCAGCATGCGGAGAAGAAAGGGCCGCAGAGGGCATACTTCTACTGGGTGACGAGGGAACAGGGCTCGTTTGAATGGTTCAAGGGGGTGATGGACGACATCGCGGAGACCGATCGAGATGTGTGTTTGGCTTACTACTACTACAACTACTCCTTACTACTAACTCTATGGTGGTGCTTGATTTAAGGATGTCGCTTTGCTTTCATGTGGTATGAATCAGGACGTGATAGAGATGCACAACTACCTGAGCTGCGTGTACGAGGAAGGCGACGCGAGGTCGGCACTCATAGCCATGGTCCAAAAACTACAACACGCCAAGGATGGTGTGGACATCGTGTCCCAAAGCAAGGTACGTATACAAGAAATAGTACATTTGATCTCCAAGGTTGTATTTACTTGTGGTGATGATGTTGTGTGGGATGGGGCACAGATAAGGACACATTTCTCGAGACCCAATTGGAGGAAAGTGTTCACCCAGTTGGCAGAAACCCACAAATCCTCGAGAATCGGTAATAAATAAAAAAACGAATCAACCGTGATGAATTCTCCTACAGGAACATTGTTAAGGGATCAGAAAGCAAAGCTTTGGTTTCATGCAGGTGTGTTCTACTGTGGAAGCTCGGCACTCACCAGGCAACTGAGGAAGCTCTGCCTTGAATTCAGCTTGAATTCCACGACAAGGTTTCATTTCCACAAAGAAAATTTTTGAACATCCGTTGAGAGGCATAATACATTGAATAGATCATCATTCATTTGGCAAATTTTGGAGTAATGAGAGAGAGAGAATTAGGAGAAGGACAGATACATTCCAATTGTGTTGTGTCGTTGTAAGGTTACATGGGACTTCTTTTTACTGCTCTTTGATTATTATTAACCCTGAGCTAAAAAGAAAGGTTGTGACTTCTCTTTTTCTTATACCCTCCCTCATATTTTTGTAGCCTTTTCCTTACATTTTGTACACCCTCGACTCGTTCCGTCGTTGTCACCCCCGACTAAGAAAAAGCCCCGAGGAAAACTAAACAAAACATACCAAAAAAGACCCACAAGAGTAAAAAAAAAAAACATAAAAGAAAGGAAAAAAACAAGAAAAAAGAGTACAAGAAAAGATCAACAGCTGTGATTCGCTCACAGCCCCAGCCCCATCCCCATCCTGCAATCCAGGCCGTCGGTTCCGTTCCCTTCGTACCACCTCCTCTTCTTCACCGGTACCACGTGACCGCCACGTGACGACGGGTCCTCCGACCCGAACCCCAGGGTCAGCTCGAGCTCCACCTCGACCCCGGCCGAGGCCGCGGCGGCTCCATCGGCGCAGCCTTCTCTCTCCGGCTCAGACACGAACGCCAGCCCAGGCTCGGAGGTCTCCACGGAGTGGAGGCTGTCGGTCGTCGCCTCCTTGGTGTCTCCATCGACGGTGTTGGCTCCGTCTCCGCTGCTCGGAGCTCCCTCGGACTGGTGACTAAGGGAAGACTCGTGGCTCGGCGACCGGTCCTGTTCCCCATTGCAGGGATCCTTATCCTCGGGGCGAGTAGAGCCCTTTGTCTCTGCCACAGCCCTGGTCTTCGTCGATCCGGTCCTCTTAAACCGGCGGCGATTCCTTACCCCGGTGGCGTCGCCACCGCCCTTGGTGATGTGGCGGATGTCGTGGACCTTAAGAGGCGGTCCACGGATGCTCTCCGCGGCCTCTGACGTCATGGGGGTGATGGGCGCCCCCCTAAGGACGGCCTCCACAGCAGCCTGGCAGAGATGCCAGCTCCCCGACCACAGCAGGCCGACAGAGCCGTAGATCGGGTTAACGATGCGGCCGCAAGCCTCGTACAGCAAGGACCTGAAAATAGCTGCAACCAACAAAATAACAAGGAAAAAGAAATCTCAATCACCCGGGCAATTGAATGAAGTGGGGCATCTCGGGGGGGTATAAAGAAAGGTAATGTTACCGGGGCGTAGGTGGTCGGGGCCGGCGCTGATGAGGTTGATGAGGCCGGCGCGGCCGTAAAACTTGGCGAGGAAGACGGTGGCGTTAGCCTGGGAGTCGGGGGACTTGATCCAGGAGAGGGAGGGGCGAATGGAGCAATCGTCGCCGCAACCCTTTCGGAGGACCCGACATCCATTACAACTAACCCTCATATTTCTTGATCACACACTCAAAAATCTTTCTTTTTGCAACACACCCAGAAGAAGAAGAGGAGGAGGGTTTACCCTTTTTATTTGTTTAACTTCCCTCTCTCCGTGCTTGTATATGGAGGAGGAATGACAGAGCAGGGGAAGGGGGGAGGAGAGAGGGAGCCCAAAGATTTGAAGTTTCCTGGTTTAATGGGTAAGTGTTGGAGCTTTCTGGTGGGCGGGTGGTGAGTTTAGGATTAGGACATGACATGATGAATGGCATTATATTATGTGAACAGGAGGATGTTATGGATGGATGGATAATGCCGCTGGTTTTCCCATCACTTTTCTTTTTCTTATTTAAAAAAAAAAAGAAGAAGAAGAAGAAGGTTTCGTATTTACATACATGCAAGTAGATTAAAATCAGATGGGAGGTGGGGTGTGGATGGCACGAGGAGTTGTCAGTGTGCGGTCGAATCGCCACATCCCTCCCATGACCCCGCCTCCCACAACCCTTACACGGCTTCTTATCCCAAAAACACTTTTTTTTTATTTATTTTTTTTATTTTTGGGCTCCTGGTTTTCGGGAATACAAACAGGTGGCCGCCCACCCCCCACACCCACAGCCCCTCCTGTCTGAGTGGTTTTAGTTGAAAACCGGCTTCCTTCTTCCACACCCTCATGATTTACCTGTGGGCTGGAGATACACTGGTTTTGGACTTAGATTGCCCAAACAAACAAAAGTAAAAAAATTAAAAATAAAAAAGAATGCAAAGAGAGAGAGAGGGTAGAGAATTTGGGTTGGAGGTTCAAGGCATCATCACGTCAATCCACAAAAATTGAACAAAGATACGTTAACTTAACAAAACACATACGAAATTATATTTAGTTCCAAAATATGATCACTCCGTAAAAGACAATGTACGAGTAAAAGTGGATGATGGTTTGGGTTAGTCTCCTGAAATAAAACAAAGAAATGACCGAAAATTAATAGCTATGATGTAACTTTTATATTTTAGTATACGTAACAAAAAACTATTTATACAAACATTTTAAACAACTGCTTACAAATCTCCTAATTATATTCACTTCGTATCGAGTCAAATTTTTCGTCTGAATAAATTATTAATTAGTAAACATATCGAAAATATTTGATAAACAAATATGAGGCTTAATATTTGATTTGAGGATATCATCGTAAAGCAATAATGAATACTAAGAAAACATGCGAGGAAATTAAAGGAATAATAAGAAATTCCTGAAAACTATAAACGATCGTTGTAACTGGAGGGAATCCAGCAAGAGATGGCGGCAACAAGACGTGATCAACTGCGGTGCAGTGACACAGGCTGTAAGACTTCATTCTTTATCAAAGGGACGTGGAGGAGGGGGAGGAGGATGGACGGTGGAATTTTCCAATGTGCCGGGAGGGGGAGGGGTAGGGGTAGGGGGGTTGATTGGATTGATTTGAGACCAAAAATTCCATGCTTTTGGGAAAGCCGTTAGTTTTGGAGGGGGTGGGAGGGGGGTGGTGTTACAAAACCGGGGGCTGATTTATGTAATAAAAGAATTCAACGGATGCAATGAATTGGGAAGGACAGGTGGGGAGGGTCAAATTACCCACAAATTCAGGGCATCCATCCATCATGGTATTCCCCCACACAACAACGTCGGCTTATCTCCTGGACGTCATCTCCCCCCCCCCCCCCCCCCCCCTCAGGACTATGACTTGGGTGTAAACCCAGAGTGAGTGAATGATTAGTTTTTTGGGTGATAAAAGAAAAATTATAATTTCTTGGAGAAAAATTGGGCGTTTCACTGGATTTGGGCATTTTTTTCCCAGTTTTGGGGGATGGTGGGTGAGGGCGGCGGCGGCGGCTAACTCATATCGTACGGAATGGTTTAATAATAATATTAATTAATGGTAAAATATACAGACTATGTCCTAAATTTTAACCGTCAGAACATCAAACAGTGTCTTAATATTGTCTAGCATTTCTGCTATAGTAGCTGAGTTTCATAAAATAAAGTCATTATTCGGCATTCATCAATTTTATAGATTTTTAACAACATCAATAATTACAATCCAACTTCGACTTCCAACTTACTTAATTAAACCAATAAAATCATATAATAAAAAATAAATAAAATATTTCAATATTATTACTCATTTTTTTTACTATTTTAGTCAGTAATTGAAATTTATAAATTAAGGCATGTTTAATTTTTTCATGATAAAATCTAAAATTTACTAAAATTAATATAAAAACAAAAGTTAATGACAAAATCGCATAACAAATTAAGTTTTTAACAAAATAAAAAATTTATTTTTTTAATTTTTGATATTATCGTATATTTTATTTTAAAATAGCGTTAAAAGTTTCTACGTAAAAGGTGATTTTACTTTTTAATTAAATAGATTTTATAAAAAAAAATACTTACAAAATCAGTCAATAGCAAAATCAATTTTGAAATATTAATTAACAAATTTTAAAATCATCAAAAAGTTTGAAAAACAAGGACCGCACGATGTTTTGACGGTCAAACCCCATGTGAAAATTTCTCATTGTCCACGTCCACGCACACACCCGAGAGAAAAGCATTCCACGCAAGTCCCATTTTAAAATATGGGTCTGTATCCAACGAAATCCCACGAAAGGGGTTCGTGTGGAGACTAGCATGAATACCCAAATAACATTGGCAAAGAACAAACAGCCACTCCATTCCAACTGGGCTTCTGCTTTGGGCTACAACACTTCAAAGACGAGGATGATTATACCACATGACAACCCAACTCTTTTTTTACTCCCTCCCCCCCGGGAATAATGTCATGAGAATAAAAATTTTCTTTTTTTTAAGAAAAAAAAAAGCAAAAAAGTGATACAATGATTCAATACGACAACGCATCAAAAGAAGAAAGGGAGGAATAGAGAGAAAAGAAAAGGGGATCCTCCTGCCCAAAATCAGATTCCCATAAATTCCTAACATAAGTGACTCCGCCAATATAAGAACCAAAAACTGATTTCCTATCAAACCAGGCTGTAAAGGAGTCCCCCCCACCCCCCCAAGCAGCAGCACCAGCAGCAGCCCGCTCTAGTTCGGTTTCCTCATGTTACGGCCGGCGCGGATGACTTCATCTACCAGAAGCAATTGTGATGCGATAACAGGACTGCAAAAAGGCAGATTCGTAATTGAAGACTTGTACATGCCTTGCTTGGAAGCAGCCAAAATCTTGTACACTCCAGAAAATGACCTCTTGTTTTGATGGTCTAAAGGGCAGTAAAAAGAAGGGGAATGAAGTGCGACGACGTTACCCGGAATTTATAATCTGGCGCTTCACAGAGTAGTTGTCGAATACCCCCTCCATCGCAGGATCCATAGGCTCCCCGGTGTGCTGATTTAGCCCCACAACATTCCCCTTATCATGCTCCCCCTATGAAAACCAAAGGTGAGGCTTAATAATAGGGCATTATGATGTAGCCATGATATAGCCCTAGCCGAGGAAAGCATACCTTCAGGGCAATAATCACGTCCTGAGTGTCCAGCCCAGAGTTTTCCGCAAGGGTCTTCGGTATCACTAGAAGGGCGTCTGCAAAAGCTTCTACACCAAGTTGGGCACGCTGTAGGTATTCCAGGATGGACATTATTCAGGAATTAGAAAGCAAAACAACACGCATTTTGCAACCAATCAGACAGAAAAACCAGAAAATTTGAATTACCCCTTGCACAGTTTTCTTGACTTCATTAACTAAAAATTGTCTCGCGGCTACTTCAAAAGCACCAGCCCCCTATGCCATTTCACAACCAAACACTCAAAAAAGTCATACTATCACTTACCAAAAAAATAAAATCAGCATCCAATGGGAAAATAATGAATGAACAATATTTGCATTAAGAAATTAAAGAAAAAAGACAGGCAGACCAGTATGACAGCTTCATCTTCAATTGTATTTTTGACAGCTCTCAAACCATCGCGAACGGCATCTTTAATTTGGGCAATAGTGTGATCATTAGGTCCTGCCACCTTAAAAAATTAGTAATGACATACAAGGAAATCAAAGACAAGTGGGAGGAGAACAAAATAACAAAGCAAGCATATGCCGTAGAAAGCAGAGATCTTCTTCTGTTACCTTTAATCAAAATAGTACAGGAAAATGGATTCTTCACATTCTCCACAAAAGTGTATTTATCTTCTCCAAGCACGTGTTCATATACAAGTCCAGCCCAACCAAGGCAATCAGGCGTCAAATCATCAACTGAATTGACAGCTTCGCCACCACAAGCTAAAACCATGCGTTCCATGTTTCTCCTCTTGGCTCTTCTAAGGGCAATAATCTGAATGATGAATAAAATTAGGGAAAAGGCTCAGGTAACAATCAATTATTATTAATGAAAAATACGCCAAGGAAACATATCCGTTAAGTGTTCCTTGCAAAACAATTCATGAATCAAAACATAGCATGAAAATATATTTAAAGGTGAGGACACCTGCTGCTCAGTATTGAAAGATTAAAGACTTGAAAAACAATAAAATACTCATGCACCCTACCCCAGCTCTTGCCAGGAGGTCAAGTGACGGCGGATCAATTCCCTTTTGATTAATCACGACAAAATTATTTTCCGTGCCAGCGCAAACCTGAATGTGACAGAAGCTCATCAGACACCAAATTCCTATTATATCCATTCTTTGTAGCAACAGTGACATTTTAGTAGTTCAAGAATAAACCTTTTCTTTTAGTTCAATGATTTTTCGCACTCGGTCGTCAACCTGACGCCTTTCAGCTGCTACCATAGCTTCCCTCTGCTCGGCATTAGAGTAGAAAAAGCCTGCATTTATTTCACTGATGCGAGAAACAGAAATGAGCAAAACATATGACTAATTTAACAGAAAAGGAAACAAGGAGCTAAACTCAATAAAACTAATTTCAGCTATACATCATCACTTTTGTTCCATGACATCAAAATTAAGGAACACAAAATGGAAGATTTACAAAGATCGACTACCTTGGCACATAACCCCACAGGTACATGCAAATATTTACAAACTATCCACATGGTTTTCAAGAGGATATCCCACGCACGTTAATATATCATTTACATCAACTACCTTAGCACCAATGTGAAGATAATAATAAACATCATAGTGACATTCAAAATTCACAATCTTCTGACATATTAGTAAAGATATTATACTGATAGAGTTGGAGAGAAACGTTAGGACCTAGCAAGCTCAAACCAAATAGCGATCACTCCGGAACAGGATACAAACGGAAGTGGAACTAATTTCATACTGTTGCAATGTATTAAGAACTCGATGGTACGGGGACATCGGAGAAGTACTGAGAATTAGAGATCAAGCATGTAGCAATCATTCAGTGAGAATAACATTTAAAATGGCTATCCATCTGCCATCACCGTGTTAATATATACCTTTTATCATACTCCAAGGACACATTGCAGGTCAGAATGTAGCAATTTTCTGCACGACGCTTCATGTCGGGATGTCTGGATCCATGATCAAGAACAAGACCCTCAACCTGGGATGAATTTAAATAGTATTAGACAAAAATAAGGTTTTAATTTCCATCACCGAATGTGCATCACTAGTCTATGCAGAATTAAACTTGAAAAAAACAGGAAGACTAAAAAAAATAAGCTGCAGAGACAGGTCATCTGAACTAAAAAAAAAAACAGAATTCACCAGAAGTTTCTTTACAGAAGCATGACACAACAACTTTCAGGCCTAAGGAAAAATCCTATTCATAGTTGTTCAGGAAAACTTGCTAGGTACCTTTTGACAAGTAGATAAAATTGAAAAAATAAGGGAAAAAACTTTAGAATTCAGCATACCAAGCGCGTATCGACATCAAACTTATGGCGCATATGCATGATTTCCACCATAAATAGATCGATTGCTTCCTCAGGTTTCCTGATGCAGAGCACCTATTAAAAGAAAACACATCCACCAATTCAGTTCTTCTCCCTCTCAAAATTCTTTAAGGAAACAAAAGAAAAGGCAGGAAAACTAATGTGAGTCTACAGCAATTGAATAGAAGTTCAAAACTAGGACTCACCGCATCGACGACTATATCAGTCAACTGATCAGCCAATGATTCGTACAGCTGTCAAAGAAACAGACAGTGTCGTTATCATCTAGGCAAGGTCTTTACAGATGGTTCATGAGGATTAGAGGGAGGTACTTTTGTTCTAAGTGTCGTTCTTGCAACCATTTTCAGAATCTCTTTATCTGGCTCGGACCCCATAACTACCGGCGTCTTAAATTTCTCGAGGAATTGAAGTGTCGCTCTCTTGGCTATTTCAAAACCATCCACCAAAACACGGGGATGCATTCCTAAAACAAAATTGAATATTGAGTGAGAAGGTTAATATTGTAAGTGCTAACAAGGCCACTCGCAATGATGTCACCCTATTTTTATTACTAAGAAAGCTCGTAAATCATGTGAAATGCACCCAAGAACATCTGACAAGTAAGCTAGCACCATTAAAACGGAGACTGAAAAACAAACCTTCGTCAATATATCGCTCAGACTGTTTCATGAGTTCACCAATGAAGATAACAGTCGAAGTTGTGCCATCACCACTAATATCGTCCTGGGCAACTGCAGTCCTAGCAATCATAATCGCAGTCGGATTTTGAATTTGCTGCAGCAACAAATCAATGAATCATTAGTTGAACAATGCCGACCTTTGCTTCTCTTAAAATTGGAAACTCGTAGAAATAGCTCTGCTAAAAGGCTAATAAAATTAAACACTACTTAGTTAACGTTTCATCTTGATCTAAAACTTCATTCCATTTCCATTTCTCAGCGACATAGTTGCACACTGAACTGGCATTTGAAGTAAATAGCCACAGAATGATCCCCTAAAAAACCACTGGAAACTCGAAACGAACTTCAAATCGGCACAGATCAAGCACAAAACACAGTAAATCCAACAAGGAAAGCGAATCTAAAAGGAGGACTGCCACTAACCATTTCCTTCAACAGAGTGTTCCCGTCCTTCGTGAGCTTAATATCTCCAGCTCCACCGACAAGCCTAAACCACGAAACAAAACCAAAACAAAAAACCAAAAAAAGAACAGAGAAAGAAAATCACCGAAACAGATCGCTGCAACAAGAAGCGAAATCGCGAAAGGGTGAAGCGTAGGGCAAACATCTTGATGGTGCCCTTAGGGCCGAGGTTAGTCTTGAGGACGTCCTGGAGGCCCTTAGCGGCGTTTATGTTCATGTGGAGGGCGGCGGACTTGTTCAGCACCTCCGCATTCGGATTCAGCACACGCAGCGACATCTTCTCACCACGACGGAGACAACGACTACTATGAACGAAGGCTTGAGGTTCCGGAGAGCAAAAGGCACGCGTCGCGCCAACGAGGAAGAAGGCGGAGAAGCGGAAAGGGAAATGAGAGTGAAGCGAGGGAGGAAGGTTTTTGTGATTTGCTTAGGGCTTTCTCTGGAAAGAACCACGGATGGCTCCGAAACGGCAACGTTTCCCAGGGGAAGAGGGGGGGCAACATCTTTCTGGGCCGGGCCAATTAGATGTTGCGATTGGTCTTTGGGGCCGACTGGAGGTGGGCCTATATTAATTGGGCCTCCACAAACCCGATAAGACATGTAATTGTGTTAATTTGGTGGAATGGAATGAGAAATTAACAAAATTTCGATTCAAACCCAATAAGAGATAGGCATGTTGATGATGACCACCACCCAGAGGGGGGGTGGGGGAGGAACTGGACTTACCCGGAAAGAAAGAAACTCAGAGAGAAAGGCTGTCAATGAAAGGGACTTGAGAGGGGGAGGAATCAACCACAACCAAATGAACAACATATGAGAGAAAAGGTAAGCTTGCCATGTGAAGGAACACCAAAGAGGACATCATCTCATTCCCCCCCTCACCCCAAACACAAAGCCAACGTTTTATTAGTTTTACAGGTCACAGAAAGGACTGCCTAAAATTACACCCAGACCCCAACAAACATTCAGATTTGGGTCAACACCCTTTTTCACTAGGGAGGAAAAATATCCTGTGCTTTCTCCTTGGGTTGTCCTTCTCCCTTTGCCTCTTCTTCTTCTTCATCTTCATCTTCATAATCTTCTTCTTCTTCTTGCTATTATTATTAGTATTATCGTTATTGCTCCTCCTCATCACCATCATCCATGAAAGGCAACTGTAGACTTGGGTTTTCCCGGTTGGGTCATTCTCCTCTTCTCCCCCAACTATCTCTCCCTTTCCTTCAACACCCTCCTTGTCGCTAATAATTGCTTGTATTGTTCTTACCACATCAACTCCACCTCCCCTTCCTTCTCCCTGAGGAAAAGAAATCGCCAGCGTTAGCACATGCCATGATGACCCATGACTCATTCACAAGTAGACATTCTTTTGTGTTTCAATGAAGGCAAGTGAGACAAAACCTTTTGAATCCTTAAAGTAATGGAAGAATGTTATTCACCAGAGGTTAGGGAGAGTTTGGGGTGGGGTGGGGGGGACAACGGAATATCATCGTGTCAGAAAACATGCCAAATGGGAAGACAACAAAAATGGAAAAGGGAGAGAAGAATGGTGGGGAAGAGGAGTGGGAAACAAAGAAGATGACAAACATCTTATTGGAATTTTGTCGGGATAAGAAATTGACATCTCTCCCAAGGACAACAGATTCAATCCCATCTTGGGCGGGAATTATATGTTTTTCATTTCATTTCATTTTCTAATGTGAGGTATTAATGTCAAGGGATTTGGGAATAGCATGCATGCACTGTGGAATGGGATTCGAAATTTGAAATGGGATGAGGAAGAGAGTCCGAAACTTGAAAGGAAATTATGACCTTCGAATCCGAGTTCGGCGTGTCCCCAGCCTCCGAGACCGACCTCTTGACGTTCCTGCTCCTCTCACCGATGGATGGAGTGGACGTGGGGCTGGGGCTGCTCGACTTGATGTTGCATGACGGCGTGCTCTGCGTCCCCACATCCCTAGTCCTCCCCACTGTCTTCTTCTCTGCAGAAAGCAACTTGAGTGACGACAATGCGATCCGAATGAAATGGTGAATGAATTATTGGAATTCGAGTTGCATTATTACCTTGAAGGGGGAGTCGGGCTGTACTATTGCTCATGGCGGTGAGAGAAGCAGGAGGAGGTGGCTTCGATTGGATGGGCCGAGTGCAGTTAGAAGGGTACACGAGGGGGGCAGACATTGTAAACCTGTTTGTCATGCTCCGGAATGACCTCTGGCCAAGCGTCTTCGCCGAAAGGCACTCCATGGGGACTTCCCCCGATAAGGGGTTGCAGATGTACCTCTCCGCATCGCACCACTTCGAATTCAGCTCGAACCCTTCCGGTGACATGCTGTCCCCTACATTCACGAACCCTTGCTTCGCCTGCAACGCTGCAGACGAACAGAGCACCACAAAGATTCTCATCGAGAAAAAAAACAAAGAGAACTCATCCTTCTTCCAAAGCAAATAACTTTTTAAGTACCTTTGAGTGCATTGGTGAACGAATACGTCGACGGGTCAATCTCATCTGCATCAGAGAAGACACCGATTATCGTCAATCAAAGATTCTATTCAGAAATCCAATACGGACACAAGAGCGAAAGGCTGTAACCTCTGAGAGTATATCCAGGGGAGGACGCCGTACTTGAGACGACAAAATTCAACCTAAAGGACCTGGCCTCCTCTCGGAGAGTTCGGACATGTGACGCAGAGAATCTCCTCGAGCCGGTATTGCGGCCGCCGATCCTCGCCCTCAAGTCCCAGTCCTTGAGGCTGAATTCTGCGTCATCGTCGTTGTCCATGAGATTAGATGATCAGAACTTCCTCTGTTTTCTCTTTTCTTAAGAGGTAAATGGGAATTTGAATGGGAGGGGCTTGGTCACTCCGAGGCTTGTGATTTATGCGCAACTAAGTTTATATGTGGTCCACATGACACGTGAAATACAGATTTATCATTTTAAATTTGGACCGTCCAATAAATCAATACACTATATTATACCTTGATAGCATTTTTTGTTGTTAATATCATGGTTGGCGGAATTGGTAAAATTAGGATAAGACTTTTGAGCTTGAATCGATAAAATTAGGAGTGTAATTAAGTAAAATAGTAAATTATTAATACGTGAATAAGACGGATCGAGATTCTTACCATATCCTCCCGTAGATTTCCCCAGACTTATCACATCAGCGTGGGACTGGCTTTATGTTTCGAGTAGGGACTCTTAATGAGCGGCTGTCGTCAATTTTTGTCCAGAACATACTGCCGTGCGAGATGGTTTCGCGAGGACAAGTTCCTCGAGCAAATGCGGACCTGCACAACTGTTGATGTGGATCGAGGAAGAGTTAATTAGCCGGGTGTTTCGACTATATGTAAGCTCGTCATTAGTTTACTTAGACGACGATGCGTGTATTCAATGAGAGAAGGAACGCAACGAGCATGTCCACTGGCTTTTCAGTATGATTCGAGATCAGCACCTCTTCAGAAACATCAAGTAATGCAAGCGGAAGACCTCTGTGAAATGAAACGATCGGTATAAACGTTGACAGTGGGGGTTTAAGATCTCCATCGCTGGGATACCCTTGTTCCTTTCCCTGACGAGGTTTAGTAAGGCGTTGGTGGCACAGCAGCATCCATTTCAGCCGAGCTGCGAGCCCGCTCCTGGTTGATGGCCCAAGAAGTGTTGATTTTAAGGGCTGAACAACCACGTCCGACACAGGTTCGAGAATGTCCGACAAGCCTCCGAATCACAACAAATTATTTGTTTAAATCACATGGACTACCACTAAACATGTATATTATTCCCTTGACCCAGTCAGTGTAATTAGCGACGGTGAAGCCCGGCTCACAATCCTTAGCAGAGGGGTACAGCTCTGCGTCCTGCTTCGGGGGGACTTGCTAAACAACCAGCTGAGAGCAGGTCCTTGATCTTCCTGAGGTAGAAGGTGTAGAAGATATTCCAGGGGTAGACAACATTATGGAGCTTGACCTGGCCGTAGACACACTCGAACACATCCCATCACGGCAAGGAACGTGTCCCAGTAGGTAATGCAAGGCCTTTGGAGGGCTATGTGGCCATAGTCGCCAAAGTAGAAGTTGAACGTCACCTCGTAGCGGTCTCCTTTCTTCTCCTCATCGTGTTGGATCTCGATGTGTATCCCTGATGTCATGCCCAGCCTCTTATTCGAGTCCCTGCTATACACCTGCTATAAAAGATTGAATGATCAAATGAATATTATTCATAAAATGCCGAGAGTTTTGCTACCCGGTGCTTTCTACCGCCAGTTCTCGAGCACCAACCACAAACAAAGATCATAAGCATGAGCAGGAGGAGAACCACCTTCTTCATCTTGTCCAATGTCGTGTTTTGGTGCATGTCTCGATAGTCCTCTTCCTCGGTATTTACAGAGGCGGCTGCGGTGGAGTAGGATCTCTCCAGCTAATTCACGAAAAACCCAAGGGGTCTCTCGTATTTGGGGGAATCTCAATAACGAGTCCGAAATATGAGGTTTAAGACATAACTATAGTCACATATTTTGGTCAGGAATGTTTTTGCACGGCATTTGAAAGATTTCCCTACACAGTGAAACGCATAAATGACGCCAACGAACAAGACGGCCTTCAGAGGAGTTCAACCGCAGAAAAAGCCACCAAGGGCTCGACTTATCTCGAGGTTCAAGGAACCGTTACTCGATTTGGAGTTGTCTAGTCGTCCCACTACCGATTCCGGCAATAACAAGAGAGCAAGGACCCAAGGGTTGTTCATGCACAATAGTCATTCGAAAAAGACCACAAAAGCAATTTCAAAAACTCTCCACCTAAGTTTGTAGAAAACCCGCACTCCTTTCGGATAACATACGCTAGTTGAAGTTCATCAACAATTGAGAATATAGGGAATATTCAGTAAACAGAATTTTTCAAGGGCATTAGAATAGTCTATTGATAGATCATTTCCAGTTCCAACAGCTAACTGTTCTAGTCCGTCAACATGGACTCAAAAAGCTGCCTAACAGTTGTATGAAAATAGTACCTACAACCCTTAAGAAGGGCTTCATTTTTCGCCAAAAGTGAAAGTTTAAGCCATAATTTGATTATTACCAAGCGAACATCAGAGGTTTGGAGAGGAAAACCCTCCATAATGTTGTCCCACGCACCGCTCAAAACGGTACATTACCTGAACCACCACCGTTGCACAGCTGACAATGGAGTGTTCAGGAAAGGAGCGTGGCGATGGATGAGGGGATTCACGGTCATCCCAATCTTGGTCCAGACACTTCGGTGGTAGCCACTCGTAACTGGAGCATGATACATGAGCTTCAAGAGCTGCACAAACATAAAACCCCCCTCAAATATCAGTTATAATACATCTCGATGGTCCGAAGAGGGGCCACACATCGGTGTAAGATCATGATGCAGGTCAAGGAGGACAATGCTTATATAAGTGGAATGTAATCTTCGAAGAGGTCACCTGCCAATACATGAAAGTTTGGATAATGTTGCGCTGCCATCTGGAAATGTCATACACATGATCATGAAATTCGTCATAAAATTACACGGGGCAAATCTAAATCTAAAATACACAAGACAATAAGTAATCCAACAACATACGATAGCAAAGAGATGATGAGCAGAAAACCAAGACCGATTTCTGCATGGGATGATAGGATGTTAAGTGTGGTAGTGTTTGACTCGACCCACACACAAGGCTCTTCCAAGTACTTCCTGCCAAGTGCAAGTTCAACTGTAAGAGCTAATGGCATGGAAAAATAAACTCGATGAATCGAGAAGGGATCTTTACAAAATGAGAAGACTAACAAAGAAATTCCCGATTCAAGATGGTCTAGCCCGAGCAAAAGGCCAATTTTATCAGAAACTCATTATCAGTCTGAGAGAAATTCTAAATGGCTTAAAGGAGGTGAGAAGGGGCCATAACGGAGATCATGCTCACCAGATGCCTATGCAATTGTCTTTAATGGGATAAGTAAAACAAAAGGACAGGACCACACTTTTAGGTGAAATACTATAAGAGTTCTCCAAAGTAAGCCTAATGTTACAGAAGAGGGGCGGTTCTTGTTGTTCCAGTGGAAGCAGCAACAAGCATTCTTGATTACAAAATAAGGATATTCGTTGTGGTTCCACTTTAACTTATGGTTGCCAGCCGTTAGGGTTATGCATAGACAGACAATGGGCTCCTAAAAGGAAAATTCAGACTGTTTATACCTTTTACGATCTACATTAACTCTATGACACCTCACAGATGCATGATGTGGGTTAAAACTTAAACAACAGATACTAAAACAATACTAGCCCAAACATGCATTGAACAAAGCATTTTTCAAACCAAGGAAACAAAGTAACAAGCTATATTTGCATTGTCGATGAATAATTCCAGTGAAGAAACACAGAAATTTTCATTTGATCCAAGTCGCAACAAAGCCCAAGAGGCTGAATCTTAATAACAATTCTTTAAGAAAGCAAAAGGACCAACAATTCATGGACGTGTACCTATACAAGGAAGAACGAGTGAAATTACGTCTGAGAAACTTTGCCACATTGTCAATGGCCCGGCACATAATAGGAATTAATGCAACTGCGGAGCAAGGTAATCGGTTAACATAGAATAAAGACGTAAAGGATTCATATAATATATATCTCACATGGTAATATTCAGATTCGTCATCAGATTTTATCTCAAATAAGCACAGTACTTCGTGAACTACTTTGTTAAAATGAATTTAGAAAATCCTAAAGCAAAGAAAATAGAAGTAAATGTGCTCGCTCACACTTAAGGTAAAGATTAGAAGTCCCAAAAGACAGGCAGTATATGAAGTAGACGAAATCCTTCGTTGCAATCACTGTTTGAAAGTACACTTGCAATGCCTGCATATTCCATGCCCTAGGAACCTGCAAAAATGCCAGTTGGTTAATACAAAATTATTCATCAACTCACTAAAGATTTCAAGTTGAAGAGCATTCATACCCCATATAGTGCATACAACGAGTATAACGAGTGGCCCGCAGTGCCCAAAAAAGAAAGTCGGTATGCTCTGTTTGAAAGATTTCGCGGTACAAATGGAAAGATAGCCAAGACAGCTACAACAAACACCTGCGAAAAAGTGTTTTCCATAAAAGAGAGAACCAGCTAAAGAAAGAATTAATACAACATATGTTCAACGTGATGTTTTTAAAAAGAAAAGCCAAACAACTGTATCACTGCATAAGCATGAAATGAAAGCTGTTGATGAATTCAATGTCCCAAGCATTGATAGAAAACTGAACGGTTTGTCGATCCCAACGCAAAGAAGTTGGAGGGGGAGTCCCTGTCGTTGCTGATGTCGGACCTGAGCTTCTTGCAGTAGAGGATCCTATAAAAAGAATTCTAGTCAGTCAGTATTTTAGTAATACCGACATGGCCAGCTGAAATAATCCCAAAGGCAAAGTCAATCTGCTGCAACCCTACAATCACACGAAAAATTTAACCTAGGTGATGCCAGAATTCTGTACCCGTATTTCTGGGTCGAGCAGAATCACCGTTTGGCACAGACGAAGCTGATGAAGGAGTTGACTGCCTAGTCGACTGAGAGGAACTGCCGGTAGACATTGGCTCAACAACCAATTCAGGATCCTAGAACCAATATCAAACTCTCATCATCCAGAACTTGGACTAATAAACTGTAGCAACACCAAGGCAGATGGAAAAGGCAATGCCATAATATCTCTAAGCCGAAAAAACACGAAGTTCCTCATGCCGAGTTGTGTTGACCACATCACCCACTTCAAAGCCGCAAGGAAGGAATTTTTACTCGTGATCCAAAATCATTTACAAAACAAAGTCAAACTCCATTTCAATCTTTCACAGTAACAAGTGATCGAGGGAGTATTCAAATACTGTTCAACACCTCGCTACTTCATTTCCAACATTTTCCCCACAAATCAAAACCTCAAACCCTAGTGAACCCGAAACGACCTACCTATGAAAGTCACACACGATCAAATTGAAACGCTAGAGAGTGGAATCCCACCAACAACGCCCCTTCCCCTCAAAAAGCATCACCCTCCCGGTCCCCTTAATGAACCTGAACCACACGAATATGTCCACAGTCAAGAACAAGAAGCAGGGGCATACGATGTAGCGCTGGTAGAACTTGCGCTTGTAGTGGTCAATGACGCCGGGGCGGTAGGCCAGGTTGTCGGGGACGAGGACGTTGGACCAGTAATCCGACCACCTCGGGTCATTGTCATAGTCGTAGGAGGACGCCGCTATCATCTTCAGCTTCTGGGATTCATCCCTATCCTCCGCCATCCCCTCTCCCCTCTGCCTTCCCTCTTGGCTGGTCAGGCGGTGTCGGAATCCAGAAGCAAGGAGTTCGGTAAGGGAAGGGATGAGTTCTGGGGAGAAGAGAAGACGATGATTGAACCGGAACTGATTCGAACTGATCGGCCCGGATTTAAAGCTCTGTTTGGAACTTTCTACAATGAAATAAGTAAATATAATTAAACCGTATGTGATTAGAAGTAAACAAACTGACGTACAGACAAACAAACCAACGGTAAATCAATGTGAGAATTTTTTTGTTCTTTTTAGGTACAAAAGAATCAAAGGAATTCCTTCTATAGGCCAAAATCACGCCGGAGCGGGCGGAGGAAATCGGATGATGTGGCTTCAGTCGCTGCTGTCCGAGTTGATTAAGTTGCCGGGGTCTTTGGGTCGAACCAGAGTTACAGGCCGAAAGGGTCGGTACGGTAGGGTGTCATATTGTTTTCTCGCTACATGCCCTGGTCTGCCGATCCTCGACTCTTCCAGCTACTCTGCGTTCGATCGAAGAAGTCGGTGCTGTAATCTTGACTGCCGAAGGCCATCCTACGGAACATCCTGATCTGGGCCGATTGTTCTCTCGTGTCGTATATCTCACTTTGACCCGGTTTCATCCCGTTGCTTAGGTCCGATAACTCGTCTAATGAATCTAATGCTCGAACGACCTGCAAACACGGATGGATGAATGGGTTTTTCAACTGGCACAGTGTCGACACGTCCCTGCACGACCATCTGAAGTTGGGATTAAAAGGCGGTACCTGGCTCATGCGAGGCCTTTTCGCGGCCGAATGGCGCACGCAGGCCGCTGCTGCCTCTATCATTCTAAACATTTCGATCTCAACAAAGTTATTTTCCAGCCTTGCGTCTACTAATCCCTCGAAATTCTCATCCTCAAGTGCTTGCACCAATAAAGGCCGGGCCTGAAGAGTGCAGTTCACGATAAATTCATCTTACGAACATATAAATCGAGAGAAAACCGAGCAGTCTTCTGGACACTTACCCATTCAACCAGGCTTTCGTCCCCAAGAGGCTGCGAGGCATCTACAGGCTTACGTCCAGTGATTAGCTCGAGAAGAACAACGCCGAAAGAATAGACATCAGATTTCTCGGTCAACTTTCCGCTGGTTGCATATTCCGGCGCCATGTATCTGCAGAGCCACGTATCCACAGCTTAATTATTGGGAGGAAGACAAAACAAAATTTGTTTTCAGCTTAAGTATCAAGTTATGCACCCGAAAGTCCCCATGACTCGAGTTGTGATATGTGTATTAGTGTCCAGTGCCAACTTTGCGAGACCGAAGTCCGCAACCTGTCAATTACAAAGATCAAGATGTTTGGACCAAACATGAGTGGGAGAATCATATCACAGTTCTTTGGAGAGTATGTCAAACCTGAGCTTCAAAATTAGCATCGAGGAGGATATTCGATGACTTTATGTCCCGATGAATTATACGTGGATGGCCTGACACAACCAAAGTATGCATATAATATATTTAAGCTTGCGCATAGCTAATCCTACTGGTACTTGGTATATCACGAAGTAACGCGACAAATAAAGAGGTCCTGAAGAGAATCTTACAATCCTCATGGAGATAAGCTATTCCTCGAGCAGCACCGGCAGCGACTTTCACTCGTCTGGTCCATTCCATCACAGGCCTGCCTGCACCTACACAAGGAGAATGTGGATGATAAGCAAATGTTCGTCGCAGCAATGAAAAGAAATGAAAAATCTTACCATGGAGATGATAATGTAGGGTATCATTCGGGACGTAATCATAGACAAGCAGCCGATGATGCTCAGAAATGCAGTAACCCACCAACGAAACCAAATGGCGATGGTGCACGCGGCTAATGATCTCAACTTCTGCTCTAAACTCCCGCTCTCCTTGTCCACTCCCGATCTTCAGCTGCTTTACAGCAACTTCTCTTCCATCTGTTAATATACCTTTGTATACACATCCAAATCCACCTTCGCCCAATACATTACGGGCGGAGAATCCATTGGTTGCATTAGCCAGTTCTTCGTACGAGAACCACGATGACTTCGAATTGTTCATGCCCCCTTGTTCAGAGGGTGGATACATAAAGCCGCTCTTCGAGGTACTTCTCACTGGTGGGAGCGGAGAATTTGACCTTAGAAAAATCGAATCTGCCAAGACAACAAAGATCACAAGCATAAGAGACCAAGACACAGCTCGAGTTAAATACATCTAACGAAGAGCTCACCCGACTGTTGAGACGACGAGTTGGGAGAAGCATAGGGAGAAATAATGTATTCATTCCGAAGTCGAAGTCCCCGTCTCTTCCTCTTTCTGGTAAACAACACGGCCATCACAAGAAGGCCGATTACTACCAGCCCAACCACCACACCTGCAGCTATCGCACCGCCAGCTTTCATCCCCCCTGAGCTTGTGGATGTGGAATTGCTAGAGACATTGGCTCCGGTGGTAGTCTTAGCTGTTGGAACAGAAGGTGACGGCAAAGCGCTTGGGCTTCCGGTAGAAGAATTGGTTGTAGGAGCTGAAGATGATGGGGCCGAAGGAGCTGGGGATGAACCTCCTGACACTGGGGTTGTGCTGTTGGAGGGAGAAGGAGAAGGACTGGAGGCAGACGAGGGAGGAGAGGGAGGAGACCTCGATCTTTTCTTGGGAGGTGGTGGAGGGCTTGATGATGGAGTCGTAGGAACAGTAGCTGGCGGAGGAGGAGAGGGCGAAACAGCCGTTGCAGGAGGGGGAGGCGGAGACTCGGAAGGGGGCGGTGGGGTCACCGCGGGAGGTGACTGGACTGTCTGAGGAGGAGGGGGGGATGCCACTGGAGGCGGAGGTGACTGAACAGCCGGAGGGGGTGGCGACCCCGCTGGAGGAGGGGCAGCGGGAGGTGATGGAGGAGGGGATGCCGGTGGAGAAGGTGGTGGTGATGGGGGAGGTGAAGGCGGCGGGGACGAGACGGGAGCGGGAGCAGTGGGAGGGGGCGATGCAACTGGAGGTGGCGGTGAGCTGGCTGAAGAATTGGATGACGGAGAACTGGCGGACGGGTTCGAGGGCGTGGAAGTTGCCGGGGGTTGGGCAGCAGACTTAGGCGAAGGTGAAGCGGACGCCATTCCCTTAAATCCTATGAATCAGAAAACCCCAAAACCCAGGACGAATTCCCACAAACTCAGATCAGTAAATCACTCCCCGAATCTCATACTTCACTCATCTCAACACTCATCATCATCATCATCATCAACATTCAATCAATCAGCCCCACAAAAGTCAAACCAAGCGAGGATACCAGTCAAACACCCACAACCCGAGGAAGTTGGATTTTGACCGACGGTCAGATCACGGAACACCGACGAGAACAGAACCCAGAATCATAAACCGATCCCCGCGGCGTGACTGCTGGGAAAAAATCCTGGATCAGGGAGGCCACCGAGTTCACGGGGGAGCGGTGGGGAGTGAAAGCGGAAAGGGGATTGTGGGGAATTATCTCCTCAGGTCGGGATTTCGATTCCCAGTTGGGGTCGTTGTGGTTGTGGGGATGGTAGGAAAAAGGGAAAAGGAAAGGGAGGGAGGTGGCTTCGTTTTGTAAGAAGAGGAAGAATGGAGGAAATGGCAATGAGCAAAGAAGGGAGGAACATCGGACATCACTTTTGTCTCCCTCAAATTATGCTTAAAAGATTGAGAACGTGGGTGCGACCTTCCTTCCCACCTCCTCCAATTGTATTTCCCCTTTATTTTATTTTATTTTTATTTCTGACTTAACTCGGCCTTTTGTTTGGACCCGTTACCTTCTTTTTCTTACTTGTATCAAATCAAATTATCATAAACCAAACGGCACGTAAATTTTAGAGTGTCGAATACGTATGAGACCGTCTCAAATCTTTTCTTTTATTTATTAAAAAAAATTAGTTTTAAAATTTTTATCCGAACCCATTTTCTTCAATACGTTTATTGAAACACTTGGCTAATAAACTCGATAAACCCTTTTAACTTATGCAATTTTTCTGTAATAAAATTTTCGAGCTATGGCCAAAAAAAGGAGTCTTGATCACATGATTTTGTATGGGTGCGTCAACTAATCCAAATAGTGCCATTAACTCAGGCTTATAAAGACTAGAGATTTACATCAATTTAAGAAATTCTTTTTTCTGGGATAGCCCAGGAAACATGTCTTGACACGAAGCAATGTGAGTTTTTTTTTTTCCTTTGTGTGTAGGCAGGCGCACGACCAATAAATAAAGAAAAGATTGGCAGTCTGGCTTCTGAATGAGAGTAGTCAGTCAGTCCCCCTTGTGCTGGCATCAATTAAACTAAAAAGCCCGCCACGTTCACTCTCAAGGGTAAATGTTTAAGGTATACACACACACAATTCATGTCTTGAGAGATTATACAAATGTTTTGGAATTTAAGGGTATTGGAGATTGTCTCCCTCCTCTCCTCCTCCTCCCATGTGAACATGGGTTGGATTTGTGCTGATGTTGATGTTGGTCTGATTTTCTTCCTTTACCCCATCCTTTGTAAGGAAGCAACGACTCGGTGGTTGTCCCATCATTGTTGATGTCAGCTCTTTTCTGTTTTGGATTCACAAGTAACATAGGGAAGACCAAGTTGCTAATGATTGTGTAAGTAACAAGGAGGGGTTGATTTTTTTTTTTTACACACTTTCTGATATCAAAACATGTAGTAAGAGCTCGTTCCAGGTATCCACCGGCCCTGGCAGACACCAGTGCAGGCAATCCGAGCTCGTCGTGTTCACGTGCCTCGAGTGCCAGTACAAGTTCGGGTGCCCGTCCGGCCTCAGGAGCATTGCCTCTGTCATATCCAGGAGCCTGAACTTTAGCCCCCTCTTGGCCGCCTCTCTCCCTGCGGCCCTGAATTCCTCCATCTGGGTAGTGTGCATCTCCAGGTTGCTCCCGTTGAGCTTGATCTCTGCTTCCGTGTACGGCCGGGTCCTAAGGCACCTCCCTCCGTTGTTCCACGACCCATTCTCAAAGTGCTCCGGCGAGAATGTCCTCAGGATTGTGACCCCTTTGTACCCCTCCAGTTTAAGGAGGGTACGGTAGGCGGTTTGGAAGGCCTTCCTGTAGCCGTAGTGTCGCGTGAGGTTTGGGACGTCGGACCTCCAGCAGGCGCTACAGCCCACAAGTCGTCCCTCCTCGTAGAAGGTCAGGCTTCGGAAGAACCAGTGGCCCGCTGAGAGGATGACGAAGTCGAACTTCTCGATCTCTCTGGCCCACGACTCATCGGGCTCATCCAGGCGTAGGTCGGCCCTGTAGGACTTGGAAAGCGAGTCCGTGTTGCTCGCCTTGACTAGGAAGGGCGCCCAGAATCTAGCCAGCGTGAAATTGTACTCGGGAAAGTACCACTTTCGAGATCTCGTCTCGGGGATGAACTTGGGAGTGACGTCGTCGGGTATATCTAACTGAAAGATGAAAGAATCGATCAATGGGACGGATTGAATCCAATTCATAAGACTAATCAGTACTTTCACGATACCAACGGAGAAAACTTACGACGCCGTACAACAGGCACATCAAGGACCTCAAGTGGTTGCGAGCGACGGAGTCGCCAATAAAAGCCAGCGACTTCCCCCTCATGAGCTCAAGAAACCGAACCGGGTCGAACCGAGGCAGCTCGCACTCATCCGGCTTCCACCTCCAGTTGAGAAAGTCACGGTCCGGCCTCCCCAACTTCAGGCAATTCTGCTGGTCCTGTATGAGAGGGCAGGTGGCGTTACTATAGTAGGTCGCGTTCGTGTCCCGAACCCACCTTCCCTTGAACACGTCGCACCGTCTCTCCACCCTCGGAACCTTTGGCAGAACCCCACCACGACCACCAGCAGCAAAATTCAGGGGCAGCAGAGGCTGGACCGGGAAGTCGACGAGGAAGTACACGAGAGGGAGCGCGACGAAGAGAGCAAGGACGGGCCAGCCAACGAGGAGGCCCCTCCTGGCATTCTTCTCGGACGGCGCTTGCTCCGCGTGTCGCGACTCCCACAGTTGGAAACCCATGGACTAAGCCAAAGAGAACCGGATCAATATCTTGGGAGGAAGGGAAGAGCAGATAGCGTGTGTTAGCGTGTTATTGTTCTTAATAATATTTCAAAATCCGGTGTTTCGTATAAAAATAAACCTGCTACAAATATAAAACTATTCCAATAACTCTTTCAAGAAAAATCAAATCGTTATGAATCGAATATGTTTGATTTTTAATAGTTCGAGTATGTAAATATTGGGGGTGGAGTGGTAGGTAAAGAGTTGGTCGATTTCTTCTGTAATGTGCATGTTCTTGTCTTGTGGGGGAGTTGGGAGTAGTTGTGATTTTTATGACTATCAATTGTCATCTTGCTTGATGTGATCAAATTCTTCTGATACCAAAAAATATAGATACATTACTGCAACATGTATTAAAAAGAAGAAGAAGACTCATTGACAAGCCCAAACAATAGGCCCAATCGGAACATTATAAGCCCGGCCAGAGATTAATGTCACAGAGACATCAAGTGGTATTGCAAGAACTCATTCCAAGTATCGACCGGGCCCGGCAAGCACCAGTGCACGCAATCGGCCACGCTCGCGTTCCGGTATATATTCGGGTGGGCGTCCGCTCTCAGCAGCATCGCGTCCGTGGTGTCCATCAGCTTCAGCGTTAGTCCCCTCCCGGCCATGGCCTTCTCGGCTTTTCTGAATTCCTCTATGGGAGCGAGGTACGCGTTCATCTCATTCTGCTCCGGCATCGATCTCGCCTCTTTGATGCTTGTGAGGGGCTCCGTCCTCGTGCACGTCCCTCCGTTGTTCCACGGCCCGTTCTCGAAGTGGGACGGAGAATACGAACGGAGGAAGGTGACTCCCTTGTAGCCCTTCTTCCTTAGTAGCGTCTCGAAGGTCGTCCTGAAGGCCTTCCTGAACGCATACCATATGCCAAGGTTAGCCATTTTGTATCCTACGCAGGAATCCGTGTTGCACCCGACGACTCGGCCTTTCTCGTAGAAGACGAACGGATGAAACAGCCAGATGCCAGCCGAGAGTATGACAAAATCGAAGTTTTCGACCTCGGATGCCCAGGAATCCTCAGGAACATCCAGGCGGAGGCCCAGTCTTTTGCTTGCGGAGTGATCGCTTGGGTCGGGATCGACTGTGGTCACCAGGAACGGCGCCCAGAATTCTGCAACCGTGAAGTTGTGCTCTGGGAAGTACCACCTTGGGAAATACGGATCGTTCGTGTATTTCTCTGTCACGTCAACCGGGGATTCCACCTGAGAAAGAAATAGAAATCACATGAGCACGGGGTCGTTTTCCTCGATTGTTAGGGAGGTTATGGATCCTTGCCTTGGATAGAAGACACTGTAACGAATTCATTTGGTTCCTTCCAAGTGAATCCCCGACGAACGCCATTGACTTCCCTCGGACAAGATCGAGGAACCTAAGAGCGTCAAACCGTGGGAGCTCGCACCCATCAGGCTTCCACCTCCACCTCAGAAATCCGGAATCAGGCCGCCCGAACTTAAAGCAGTTCACCTGATCAATAATGAGCGAGCAGGTCGAGTTGGTGTAATACGCCTCACCTTCATACGGAACCCACTTCCCCTTGTATACATCGCATGGCCGACCACGGCCATTGTTGTTCTCTAACCCGACCCACTTATAAGACAGGAGAACATCGAAACCAGAACGAACATCCGTTATGCTGAGCACTTGCAGTTGTACCCGACTGTTTAACAGCATCAACAGGAGGATAACCACGAGAGGGATGGCCGCAAACCGCAGGACCCTCCCTGCCGATCGCACCCGCTCCGCGTTTCCAATGAAGGGAATGGGGAGTTTCATGGCTTAAGGATTATTGTTACTGCTGCTTGGTTAGGATGTAATTTATGGTTTTCACGCTAAGAGTTGGTACGAGGATTATACTATGAAATTGATGCGAGAAGTGCAAGCTACTCTGATATTAACAGTTGTATTTGTTTAAGCTCCCCTCCCCTCAGGAGCACTTGCTCTAAAGGGAAGCTCTAACTGCAACAGTTATTTGTTTATGGTTCAAACAAGCACATCAGACGACATCAAGGTCGTAATCTTAAGACCATTCGTCGCAGATGTATTGACGTCACTGGCCGACCCGATTGAGTGCGTTGTAGTGGCATTCCAATGAGGCAATTTAAGCGACATTCGACCAGCAGAATTCTTATCATAAAGTTGTTACATATGTTTAGACAAATGGTATCATTCCAGCTTTTAGCAGAAGCAGCCAAGTACGTCCTTCAGCTACCTCCGGTGAACCGAAACACAGGAGGTAGAGCATGAGTGCATGACTGATTTTCTAGGACACCAAATCTAAGCGTGTGTTTGATTTGGCGGAAGTTGGAAGGAGTTGAGTGAATTAAAAGGGATTCAATGAGATTTGTGTAACTCTGGTAGGAAAATTTTAAATTTTGTAAATATAATAATATTTTATCAAAAAACGTTAAAAATTTCACTACCATCGAACAGCCGCAAAATGTCGATGAAAACCGCGAACAGCCGCGAAATTTCTTCGGCACTTAGTGCCCCGGTTGAAGAAAACTTTCATCTTCGACGCCAGTTTCCTGTCATCTTGATATCCTTTCTATCTGTCATCCTTTTCAACTGCTTTTGTAACATCTCCATTGATGCGCACTACAACCAGATCGAAGAAGTTTAAATCAAGGAGGAAGTTGTGGCCCATAATGTGCTGGAGTGGATTGGACCAAGTAATGCTTCATTTGAGCAAGTTTGAAGCATTTTGGAGAAGTAAAGACCCCCTACTTAAGACCCAGCCCATGGAAGGACGAATTTGAAGTATTAGAGTCTTAAATGGAGTCATTTATGAAATTAGTGGGATGGTGGCAGTGGGGGAATTGATTAAGGAGTTAGTGGGGATTGCATTTAGTGCAATTTGTCTAGAACTCTCTTCGAAGTCTTTTAAAGGGTTCTATGCTTTAAGAGAAGGAGCGATCTTTTGGGAGGTTTAAACTTGAGTGATTCTTTCTTTTCTCTGTATCACACTTAGCCTAGAATCTAAGTGTGGTGAGTTGAGAGTGTTTTTGCAGCCTTTTTCATTCACGGTAGTGCCATCGTTGTATCCGGGTTCGAGGTTGTTCTATCCAGATCTTGTTCGGGTCTTAATTTGTTTAGGTTCAAATTTACTTTGCTGGGTGGTTCCGTATCATCCATTTTCAAAGTTCTACATAATCAGACAATACATCTAGCTCTCTGAGTAACCCAGCTTGTTCAGGCATAACCACTCCAATAATGCAAGGCTAGGATAACATATAAAAACCAAACCTTACCATCCAACGAAGACAGCTTGATGATGGAGGAAGCTTTCTACTTTCTTTAACTTTCTTCTGCAATTTTCAGTCTTCGTTGGGGTACCGTTACAATCACCTAATTACCAACTATAAAAAAAAAAAAAAAAACAGCACCACATGCTGAATTCAACATGACTGTATAAAACTCTTGAAGATATAAACTGGAAAGGAAGTTTAGCCAAACCTGGGAAGCAACCTAATTGAACAAACATTTTCTCTGGACTAGAAACGAATTCCAGCTGATGCGTTAATTACTCTTACTCAACACCACTCCAATAGGAACCTCAGGCTAATAACACAATTGCAGGGTTACTCTGCAAGTGGATATGTATCAAGTAGTTTCACTGAAATTAGGGCCATGAATCCTGGGTTTGTTGTGAAACTTGAGATTAAGAGGATTAAATAAATCAATAAGTCAAATTTAGCATCAGCCCGGCAATCATTCTTTAGTTTGCTTCCAACTGCCGGAGAGGCTTCTTTAAACAAACTAATTACTAGACAACTCATCATCCACAAAACGGTTGTTGCCATCGTCATTTTTTTCCTCCCACCAATGACATATTCCCCCCGGCACTATTAGTCTTCCATTCGTACAGAAAGTACTTCAACACGTTATCCCATCATCCTCTCCCTTTGACTATCATTAAACAAATGCCGATTTCTTTACAGGCAGAGGGCAAAAGTTCCCCCAAATGCCAGATTGTCAACAAGGGCGTTCTATCCTGTCTTGTGTCATTAAGGAAATCTACTGTTACCATCAGGAATTTTAAGTTCTCTTAAGGCATATCAGATTGCCCCTACTTTTGATTTCTAGAAAATCCTAGGACATGGCCAATCAGGACAGGTTTTTGTTTCACCGCCGTCGCATATAATAGACAAAAACATACAGGGAAAAAAAGCCAAGGATATAAAGAACGAGGGGGACTGGCGAGGCCCACAGCACAGCAGCAGCCCCTCCCTTCCACCCTAAGCCTAAGGCAGTGTAACAATATAAGGCCTAAATTACAAGCGCAATTCAACAGATATTCCTCTCCTCACCTCTCTCTCTCAGCCAGTGTGTGCTTTGTAAGTCCACACAACCTCGCCCTCTCCCTCTCTTCCCCCCCCCCCCCCCCCCCTCTCATACTTCTTTCTCCTTTCAAGGGTTCTTACTGTCGTGTTCCGTTGTTTCCTATTGGTTTAGGCAAAGGGGAGAGAGCCTTTGTTTCAGGGAAAGATGGTGATGTTGGGACTGGAGAGGCTGATGGGGAGCTTGAAGTCGAAGTTCAAGTCGATGAAGGTCAAAAAACCTTACGACAAGATGGAGAAGACAGACAGCATGAGGGTGGAGATAAGAAGCCGGAAGGCCCGAAAACTCATTGAGGAGACTCTCAAGGTGGCCGACTCTCCTAAGGTCAGGAGTTACGCCTTCTGAAGGACTACTAATACCATCCACCTCCTACCCCGTCCCGGTCTTGTTTGGCCTTTGTTGATGATGTGGTTCTCGATACGTGGTGTAGATTGTTAGTCTCTGTATTGTGGGGCCTCCCCCAAAGAAAAAAAACGAGCTCATACCGCTCTGTTCCTACGACCTTAGTTAAAAGTTAGATGATGACATGCGGGACTCGGCCGGTTTTAACCGGGAGATTCTGCAGGCATCCCTTACGTATACGGTTTGTATCAACTTGGGTGTGTTAAAAAAAGGCAGGTCTGAGTTAAATACTTCTGCAGAAAACGTTATCAGAAGGCCGGTCTGTGTCACTTTAACGATGAAACCATTGGGCAGCAGGCACAAATTATTGCATCCTCTCGATGATAAACATCGATTCCAGACGGCCACAGAATGAAACAAAAAGAAAAACTAAACTAAACTCCATGGACCAAACAAGCAAAAGGACTGTTATTCGAATCTGGGATTGATTTTACATTTATCCCAACTGAGGTTTGTTCATGTATGCTTTCCTAAAGCTGCCGGCTAAGGACGCCGGAATTTGATGACCTTACTTAAAAAGGGCGAGGGGAAATCACTGACTTAATTCCCAACACGACCTGATTCATTCCCTAATACCAAACCCATCATTGCAACTGTCAATCATTTAATTCTGAGGGGTGTAGGAGAAAGAAACCAAAAAGAATGGTTAAAAGCTGATAGTGACGAGGCGAATTTTGGTTGGACTCTAAAAGGCGAGAGGGGGGTTTTGGATTGGGGTATGAAGGGGACTTAACATTCACTAAAATTCTTTTGTCAAAGAAAAAAGCAAACCCCACAGTTCTGCCTTTATTCCCACTTCCACATAAACGAACAATGAAGATCTGCCAACAATAGCTGACGATGCAGTTTAGCAAACGTGACGTGGAAAGATACTGGACCCCACATACGACGTCAGAATCCGGATGTTCTTTCGGCGGATACCCAGGGAAAAATATTATTTCCATTAGGAGATTTCGTTTTATAATTAAACATTTTATTGATTTAGCAATTTGAATTTAGGACTCAAATCTTCGTTATTTTTAAAAATTATAACACCGCGCACTGAATCATGATTTTTCGACTTCATAAATATTTTTTATGTATAATTGTTCTCCATGGACAAAAGATGCTAACTATGAAGGCAGTGTTTTCTACTTGCTACGCCAGTGACTTCGTAGGTGAGATGTATCAAGCAGCAGAACTAAAGAGCAGCATGCAAATATAAGCATAGTGAGAGCACGATAATTCTGAAAGTCTCTTAGAACAGAGATGCGAGCATGTACCTACCTGGGAAGATGGAAAAGCAACTGGAGATCCTTGCAGTGACTGCATGTCCAAGGAAACATGGGTGGATCCGAGCTTGACACTGGTGACACATTACCAGAAGCTCCTCAGGTTCCCGGTATTCACATCTGCTACAGGACAAATTGGTTCCGAGGACAGCTGTTTAACACCCCAAGACGAAGGAAGAAGAATTATACAAAACATCATTGCAGTAATAAGCTATGAGACTACCTGGATTATATTTGGAACATCCCTGCATTCTTATTTCAAGCAGTTTCATGCCTCTGCCTCCGAATATTTGGAGCTTCTGATCTAATCAAGTGGAAGTTGAGATTTTGGGGTAAAGAAGTGCGAGGAAACTGGGCATACCAGAGCTCCGTTAGTAAGGAATTCTTGATCTGATACTACATATACATCATTTGTACTAGGATCATGAGGAATGGTCTGGGAGTGTATCTTTTGATCAGAAACGGCAGCATCTTCCATTTTCTTGATGCACATAAAACTTGTCTTACACAGAGGGCAAGTGGAAGGCCTTTTACTCCTCATCTGTGAACCACAGAGAAAAGCAATCAAATCAACTCGAGTACTTATTAACAAAATCAACTTGAGAAGAGGAAGACCGATCTCTAAGTATGGTGGAGATATAGAATAGAAAGTAAAATGGCTTAATCTGAGTCTGACTGAATTCATCGCTTAGTGACCAACCAAAAACCAATATTGATTCAACAACGTGAGCTAGGGTTTTCATTATGCAGCCCTATTGTTTGAGGCCACTTCACAGTAAAGATAGTAGAAACAGCATACGCAGACAATGGGACAGTCAGTATGGAGCACGAACTATGTCCATAGGAAAACATGAAACGGATTAGGAAAAATCATTAATCAAAACTGAAATAAATAATATGCACTGTGGTCAGCCCAATCCCAGATGCAAGAATAGCAGAATCTATGTCCACAAGGCAGGACGCCCCTTGTTGAGCTGAAATCTGTCCAACATATGACGCGGGACAGCTCCATTGACTTCGTCATTTTGCTTATATTATCAGTCTGTCCAGCCTCTCGAACATCAGCTCTTGTGTTTTCAGCACTAGACTCATCACCTATAAGTGCCTCACACGACCCATCGAATGAATTCGTGGCAACAGTCAGGTTCCAGCACTCCAGATCATCAATATCCTCGTTGGCAAGACCATTTATGGATGTTGATTCATTTCTTAGCCTTGCTGTTGTGGTTGCCCTATCCGAGTGATCCCTCATTAGTGGAGCAAAGCGGTCCTGATTGGAATCTTCACGAGAAGAGATTGAAGCTTCTCTGCCGTTATTCTTCTTCACTAACCTTCTTCTTGAAGAAGATTCTGAGTGAGAAGAACCCTTCGTTCTATTCTCAGAAATCGGTGACAGGGCATAATCAAACTCTCCAGATGAAATATTCCTTCTACCTCTCTTTAGACTTCTAGATAATCGCTTCAAGTAATCAAGTCTGAACCCTAATCAGTCCAAAACATTGGGGTAGCTGACATAGCTCTTTGATATTTAAGATATTACTAGTTATTCATGCCATACCCCATGCAACAAGTGTGAAGCATTCCACTGATCATTTTCCAGACATTGAATTCCTAACTCCATTTCCCATTGAGCAGATTCGGTAGACCTACACAATGAATCATATCTCTTCTCCTTGATGCCATCTGGAACTTCCAACCGCAATGGCCCAACTTCCTCTCCACTAAAACCCAACATCAGTACAATAAAACACTGAGACCAAATGAAAAATACTAACAACAGCCACAAAAGAACAGAATAAAAGCAAAATCAACAAGGAAACACCTCTTTAACAAATAGGTCAGCTCCGGCACACGCTCCCCACTCGTGCGGCAATCCTCCACCCAGCAATGATTCACAACGATCGTCCTAAACCTCTTTGCCATCTCATACTTCCTTCCTTCGAATCTCCAGCAGATCTAACCCCTCGCCACCACCGCAACAGTCAAGAACACACGGATTGATTCCAAATCAAATTCCGACATCACCCAAAATCAAACAAAACACTCTCTCACCAGATGCGTCGTCGAGTTAGTCAAGGCGCCAACGTAGCTAGCTCCGGAGAGGGATACGAGCTTGATGAGGTGGAGCCGATCGGAGCCATGGTAGCCGCTCACGGTGGCAACTACAGAATCCATTCCTCGTTTTGGAGTAGTGTAGCCGATACAGGAGAAAACAGATAACGATAGTGAACGACTGGACTCAACAAATTTTTAAAGTAAGTGTTTAGAAAAGGGGTTAAATGTGATATTCTTAATAATATAAAATTTTAAAATAATAGTCGTAAAGTTCCCATGTCCGAACGTTTAAGACAATTATAGGTACGATCCCAAGTGCTTTATTCATAAGATCCTCCAGTTGTGAGTTGACAAGATTTGAGCTACTAGAGGGATCGTCTTCCTCCGTTTTGCAATACAAAACCTCAGAGTCGACACTAATTCTGTCTTGTTGAGAGCAATTTCCTGATCACGAAAATATTGCCTTGGGACCTCAACATCGACGACGTGGAAATCACACATCACCCTGCTTTCCTCTTCCAACTTCAGGACTGGGGCGAACCTACCTTCGATATTGCTCTGAAGGACATTCTTCCAATGTTTTAGCCACTCCGTCAGATCAGATAGCAAAGTGGGAAAAGTTGTCGCGCTTTCAGGCTCAAGGTCTCATTCAAAGTCTTGCTTGTACTCCCTCACAAAGTTGACGTACTTGCTAACGACATTGGTTGAAAAACAAGCTATGCAGACTCCTGATAACTCCTTTTCCAGAGATTTAGGAACCTCAGCAGTAGTAGTAGTTGGATACTTATGGCAATGGTGGATGAGTGCATTGACCACAACAAGAAGCCTCTCTTCCGACAGAGTCACAAACCTCGAACCATTCTCTTCCAGTAAACCAGTCTCCGAATTAGTATGCTTGCTTCTTAGGGTCTCCATTATGTCCTTGGCCGCATCAAATGCTCTAGCAGCAGAAACAACCAAATTCAAAGAACTATTACACCTTAGGGCCTGCCGACTGCTATCAGCAATATTAGAAGGATCTTGTTGCAGCGACTGCTCATTACATTTGCCATTTCAAGTTCAACAACAACCGATCTCTCAGATTCTTGCCCCTGGTTTCCTGTTGCATGGGTTCCGATCACGCCACCGGATTGAGCTCCTTGATGAGGTTGATTATCTGGAGGCATAGCAGCCCCACCTGGAACCCTTGCACCAGCCACAACCAAACCAAGATTTCCAGCAATAGAATTCACATCGTGCTTACTTCCATTCAAAATGTCAACATATATCCTTGCAGACTCCTCAACTTCCACTAGCTGCTGAAATTGCAGCATGAGAGGAATCCTTGCATAAACTGATATTTCGGGTAACTGCCACCACTGTTCTAGAGCAAGATCGACTCCCTTTGCTATAATATTTTCTGCATTTGTGACAATAAAATTATATGAGCTTTCACGACGAGCTATAACATCAGAAACTTTACTTTCATGAGCGTTGATCATCTGATGCATATGTGAATCTTCAACTTCCACTGGAGCAATAGACATGAACCCTCCAATGACAACCGACTCTCCTTCGATCGGATACACATCGATATCTTTATCTTCATCAGGATATTCATCACAAATAGGCTTTATTTCTTCACCAAACTCTTCGTCTGCCTTCCAGACTCGATATTCATTAGCGAGCATCTTCTCGCCAAAGTCTACAACTTCAATTTCGATCCCACCCATCGTTGAGATCTAGGACACATCTCTATTCCAATCCACCTCCTCATGTGTTGTTTATAGGTACAGCTTCACGATAAGAATTGGCTTCGATTTCATCATATTCATCCTCAGTATTACATTCTGGTATGTTTAAGGGGTTATGATTGGCTTCCAGAATCTCCATTTGGGCTCCCACGCATTTCTGCCGTAGTAGTAGCAATTTTTCGACTGCTTGCGATAGATCTTCAAGCATACTTCACATCTCAACAAGTTTCGTCTGTTAATGTCGAATTCCCATCTCAAGACCTTTACTACGATTAGCCATCGTAAAATCCTAAACTCTAACCCTCAGGTAAATAGAGTAGCGTAGCGAAAATAAGTGAAATCACAGAAAAATTAAGAGAAAACGAATAGAAAAACTCGAGAAATTCTTAAAATCGAGTATAGTAAAAATAACGGTCCTCCTAAGAAACCTAAAGCCTTATTTATACTAAAAAAGAAATTTAATATAATATTTTTTTAAAATACCCTTAATATTATAAAATATAAAAATAATATTACGTTCCTTCGTCACCTCGGATCAGACCAGTTGAACAAAGGAACCGGAAGCACATGGGCGATGGCAATTGAAACAGATCGGGGCTGATAGTCTAGGGTTTCACGATGGGGGGAGTACCGTTTCTAGGGTTTGGGATTGGATCTTCGTCTTCCATTCGAAGTAGATAAGGTTCTGCGCGGGAAACTGAAAAATTTTAAATAATTTGGAAGGAAATGACGAGAAGTCGAGATAAGATTCGCTGGACGGTTCAGCGTGTGGACCGGACCTAATTTCTCACCAAGCCATTTAAAAAAAGAAAATTGATGATAAAACAAGATTTACAAAACCTGATTTCAACTGTCATACCAGCATAAATAACATGTATTAAATAACCGCTCCTAAACGATATGCTTAAGGGAAAATCAAATTAAACGACAGTGAAAAATCGTCTTTGTATTTTCTTTCTGCCAAGCTCAACCTCTGCAATATGTTGTTAATCCTCCCAAATATACAGGCTGATACATCCTCAAGTAGACGAAGACGGCCGAAAACATGGAGAAAAGGTGCGACGCACGCCCTCCATCTCCAAACCGAAGTTCAAAAAGTATATGTACAATTACAGGTCGATAGCCAATTCCCAACAATGTTAGCCTCGAGTTGAAGCATCATAACTGCCTCCACTGCGATACGTTGATGTCGCGGTAGGATTGACTGCATTGTTTGCCGAAACGCTTTGCCCGAGCTGCCCCGCACCAAGTTTAGCCTGTCCATCACACGCTGAGGCCCTGGACGTATCATAACCAGGTCCACCATGTACGCTACCGTTGGGTACTTTATATGCGTTGTAGCTGCTGTTGCCTCTCGGCATGGGGTACCCCGCTGCTCTCTGCCCGTTGTGATCGGGACCTTTTCGTGGATCATAACTTGGCGCTCTATATGCAATGTAATTGTAACCGCTAGGATCGTACCCGGCTGGGTTTGCGTTGTAAGCGTGCCCTCCGACTGCAGGCCATGATTGAGATCCAGCAGGGGCCGGATTAGCAGCTATTGCAGGTGCACCAAACGGCAAGGCCGCACTGCTACTAGAAGCTGGTGGAGGTGGCCCTCTTACCTGGGATGAATTGGAGAATGGAGGGAAAGAAGTAAATTAAGAAACATGATACATAACTTTTTCTCCTTGACAGGCAACTCATATCATCTATATTAATCATTCAGATAACATTTCCTATATTAACAGACACGAGATTGAATTTCTATCCAATCAACCTGATAACAGACCAGCAGATAAATGTCAGTACTATACTGGGGAGAACTTGACAATTGCTACGTAATGTATAATCCGCTGAGAAAAATGCCTACCAGAAGAGTTCAATGTCATCCAAGCTATAGCATGCAAGATATCCAAAAATCGTTGATTGACAATGATAACTATGGCCACACTTGGTCCTAAGGAAGAAAATAATGGTACAATACTATTGCCAGCAATTTACCTGACTGGCACCATAAGCATTTCCATGGACAGCTTGCGGACCAGAATTTCCAGCAACCTCAAAACCAGTTCTCGTACTTTCTGGTCCAACTGCATTTCAATTGTGACTCATTAGCAACCGCGGGGGGATGCTAGTTAGATTTACAGTATATACAGCTGCTACCTGTCCCTCCCAAGTTAGCTGACTTTGTCAATTCGGCATGGAGTTTCTCCACCTCCATAGCCATGATCATATAGTTCTTCTCCATGACCTGCAACTGTTGAAGGTGATCGTCATACAATTTTTTCTCGTACTCATATGTGACCCTGCATCAAAAACGCAGAAATCAGTCACAACACAGTAGGCTCAATTTCTTTGCTGGCAACAACACAAACTCTGTTATTATAAGAAACACATATCGAACAATTAAAGACAGAGAGATATTATCAACAGTCAGAGATTATAACGAAGATAAAAGTGACGGAAACGATCTGGACTCCAGTCAATATATCACCAAAGAGATAAGATAAATGCCAGTCATCATGGTGCCAGCGGGCAATTGTGGTAATTTAATATAGCATAGACACTTTCTGCACACCTGCAATATTGAAACTCCTGCTTGAGGCTGCCTAATTCAGACATCAAAGCAGGAAGTTGTTGCAAATCTGCTTGAGTTCTCCCAATGTCCATCGACAGGTGCTGTACTTTGGCCATGAGTTCCTGCCTCATTGAAACCAATTTTTGAACCTCGTCGCGTGCCTTCTGCAACTCCGATCTAACAGGCTCCGCCGCCTGAAGCTCTGCCTCCATTTTCCCAATCTTATCCGTAAGGCTCCTGATCTGTTGTTCCCTCTCCGACTTCACCGCCCCGATCTGCGCATGCAATATCTGCAGCTCTTGCTGCGCAGTAGCAAGTTCTCGTCTCAGGGTCCCATGGGAAGCCGCGAGTCTTTGGTTCTCATTCGCTAGTTTCTGCATCTCCATGTGTTGGGAAGCAAGCTTTTGCTCCAAAACCTCGGGAGGTGGCAACAAATCGACAGGAGGGAAAGTATTTGGCTTGCGTCGCATCATTGGAAGGAAAGGCTCGTCAGGCAGAAAACCAGGTCCCGGATGCAACCGCTTTAAGTGAGGTGCGATCCTGCCTTTACCGTCCATTACTGATCGTTTTAGATCAGTAAAACCCGCCGCAATGGAAAATTCCGGGAACAGTTAAACAGATGCAACCAAGGGGATCCAATTACCGCCCACTTTCAAATTCCAAAATTCACCCGAATCCAGCTGCTGCGTCCCCACAAAACCCTAGGATTCCAGGTAAACTAAAAAGCCCTTGACCCCACCAATCGCCTGCCTAATTTCCTTGTCCTAGGAAAGGCATCCACCATTTTCTCCAGACCACGCCGAGGTTGTCGCCGTCCGACCAAAAGGCACGGCAAGGAACTAAAATGGGATGGAGAAAGGGGAAATTGTTACCGGAGTCAAAGGAAGTGCTTCCGACGTGAAGGGAACGTGGGGAAGCCGGAGAATTTGGATTTTGGCCTGAAAAGACAAATACCAACAGATTTTATACAATACACACATATGATCGACCATGGGAAAAAGAGAAACTATTGATAAAACCTGGCAATACTTAACAATATTTTCGAAGTGGTAACCGTACAACATCACCCGGCGTCTGTCCAGACGTGATCGAGTTCAAATTAATCGAAACAAAACTTTAAATAATAAGACTTGACCAGCTCGAAAAGCTACAAGTCCTGATGATATCGGTGTACCTAATGATAGGATATAATTAAAAATGAGTATACCCAGTATCCATAAACTGAATTTTTCTTGTCCTTTCCCTTCTTGCTCGAAAAATGAAAAAAGACTGGTAGGAAATCGCTTGGTTGTTGACCAAGGGAAAGCATGGGAGTCTTGGACCTCGGGGTTGGACTCTTTCTTAACAGTTTACCACGAAAAGGTCTCAGAACTCTACCTCACCTGCGCGATCTTTAGCTCTCAATCCACATGCGGAAAAAAGCTGTCTAACTTTAATATTTTGGGACAGTTTTCTTATCTGAAAATCCCGAAATGGTATTCAGGCACCTACCCAAAAACAGTTTAATTTCAACATACTCTAAATACCAATCTATCAATATAAAATATAGTAAACCTAATCACCTAGTGGGTTTCGTTTTAGTGGGAACGAATCCCGAGATACTGTCAAAGGCATACACAAAAAATCCATCCGGCCAATAAAATTCCGCCACGTGTCACACCCAAATCTATTCCCACCAGAAATAACGGCTACGTTTACTTTCACTTCATTAAACCCCGAACGTCACTCCCTACCTACTGCCACCATGTTGAAGGAAGAACCCCGCGGCGGCCATGCAGCCGGAGAGGGCATCAATATGCAGGACAGCCGCCTATGCAGTCTACTGCCTCGCGGACTTGGCCTACCTCCGCTCGGCATGCTATGCCCGAGTCCACATGGTCAATCGCCTGGCATCTCGGCAAGAGCGCGTTAGGGTCTGCAAGTCATGCAAGAGGGCCCCTGCCGCATTCCTCTGCGAGGCCAATTCTGCATCGCTCTGCGCGGCATGTGATGCGGAGGTACACTCCGCCAACCCCCTCGCCCGCCGCCACCATCGTGTGCCAATAATCTTCCCGGGCAGGGATCATGGCTGCTGCAATGAGCCTCCCCTGTTTTTAACAGAGGAGACTGTGACTGTCGATGAGGAAGAGGACAAGGAGGCGGCTTTGTGGCTGTTGGTGGATCAAGGGAACTCCAGCTCGGCAGAGGCAGAGGACCATTACATGGAGTTGAAGGGAAACGGGGGCAGCAGACTGTCATGCCGATATCAGTTGAAGCAGCACCTGTTCTTGGGTCTGGACTTCGAACCTGCCTCGAAAGTTCATCCATGTCAACGACACCTATGCGGTACGCCAGTCTCCCCACTGTTTGATGGTCCCAATGATTTGAGACCAATGTTCCTGATAGGTATCCGTGGACATGAGCATCTCAGGTCACCCATCCCCAGCAGCCAAAGGGAACGATCAACCTCTTCTCGGGGCCTCCGGCCAAGGTGGCAGTTCAGCTCACTGGAACTGAGAGAGAGCGAGGGTGATGAGGTACAGGGAGAAGAAGAAGAACGAGGAAGTTTATGAAGACAAAAAAGGCACGAGTCGAGGAAGGCAAACGTGGAAACCAGGCCGCACATCAAAGGAAGGTTCGCCAAACGGACGGACATAGACATTGAGATCGAGGTCGACAAGATGTTCTCAACGGAGGAAACCGTGTATGGTGTGGTAGCTTCATCCTGATGAAAATGTATTTCCAAGATAAGTAGTAGTTTCCCTTGTAAGAAAACATAGGTCTGATTTCGTGTGGAAACCTATTCCAGATCGAGATAAAGAAAACCCTAAAGCATTCATTGAACATGGATCATTTTTGACTGTTTCATGTCTCGTAAAACTTTGTATATTAATAATTACAAAAATTTAAGCAATAAACACGAATTCGATAAATCTGTAAATAAACCTCTCGATTTCCTGTTGCTTTCGGCATTCACTATTTAAATTGAAGATATTTCCAACTTATAAAAAATTCGGCATTTAGTTATAGAGAAGGAAGATAGGATCAGACGCCTGGCTTGATATTTCTCTGAATAGAAATATGAAATAAAAATAATAGCACAGATTAATCAGCGTCGATCATCTGGGGAAATAATCTTCATCTCCAACCACCTCCTCTCTTAGAACACAGAACAAACAAAAACTCAAAATGTACGGATAGAAAAGGAATGGATCAGACTCACTGGCTTGGGGCTCCACCGTCAAGAGGAGCCGTATATTTAGTGTTAGCACAGTATAATCAGCGTCGATCGTCTGGGGAAATAATCATCACCTCCATTCCCAATCAAATCCAAAAAACACAAGAAAACCCGAGTTCAATTTTATACCTAGGACAAAGATGGAAGCCTCAGAGATCTTGGTGGATATGCGTCATCAGACGGGGGAACTTGTTGACCAAACTCGCCCCATCAAGAGTAGCAAATATCATCGTCGCATCACCGGCACAGACAATCACCGTAACGTAAACACAACAGAAACAAAAAAAAACAGCAGGACAAATCACTGGCGAATCGGATGGGCTCACAGGAGTCAGAAGTAGCTGGAAAGTTTTCACGGCGCGAACGCCAAATCAATGGGAATCCGAACGATTTTCTTCGTCACACTCCGTTGCAGCCGCCGATCGATGGCACAAGAAAATAGAAAGCAGAAAGGAAAAAAACGTATCTGCCTCGTCACCGATAAGCCTTGGGAGAAAGGAGGCGATTGATCGGAGCTAAAAGGCAGAGGGAAACACACAGGAACGCGTTCCTCACAAACATTCCATCTCGCCGTGACGATAGATTCATAGTTCCATGGAATAACAAGAGGAATCGAAGAATTGAAATATCAGGCGCGAACAAATTGGTGAAGATCGACCGATCATTTTTGAAAGAAATTTAGGCGTTACGAGAGGAGGAGAAGGCGGCGGCTAGCTTGGTCTGAGTGGTGAGAGGAACGGGAGGGTACTTATAGGGGCCAGATTGGTCGGCTCGATTAGGGTTCTTGGGGATGTGATATTACTGATATAGCCTTTGTCCAGTTGGCGGAGATTTTTTTTGTCAAATTTAAATTTTAGAAATATATTGCCGAAATAGAGGAATTAAATTATTACCAAATTATCATATTTCTTCTGTAATTTTTTTTTCCAATTTAACCCGAAACGCTTCCAAAGTGGTAAGTACCTCCATCATTATATCAATTCTAGCCTCCCGTAACTCCTCTACTAATGGGAGACGTGGGCGCACACGTGGACATGACGATGCCGAAAACCTCCATCTCCCACCTTCCTCTTCAAATTCAGACGAAATAAACAAAAATCGAAGATCCCTAATTTTTCATCAAAAAATCACCCATTTCCTCTTCCCCGTCTACCAATCCCTTTCAAATCAGCACCCCTGGCTCCCCAGAAGCCTAGTCGCTCCCTGTCCACCAACCGTAATCGCCTCCATTCTTGCTAGGTTCCCATCATTCGGCTTTCAAGTAAGTGTGTCATTAATCGAGTTGGTGGTATCTATGATGAGGTATAACGTATTTGTGTTCTTACTTGTTTAGATGAACACGTAACGTGGTCGAGCAATGAGTTTCTGCAAAAATTGTTCGTCCAGAAGCTCTTCCAGTAGTGTCTTGATTGGTAATCGTGTTTTTTGTCATTGCGGAATTGAGTGTAATGCTAAAACAACTTCAATTGCAAAAATTATGGTCTAAGATGCTATGAATGTCCCGTTACAAGGATTTAGATGGTGGATATGGATTTTTTGAATGGATTGACCTTGCTAATGGTGGAGTTGTTTGAGAGAGTGAGAAGAGGGTCGATGTTGCTGCTATTGTGGCTAAATTGAGGAAGACGGAGGTGAATTGATCAAAGTGAAAGCCAAAATCGAGTTGCTGAAGGCCGGTAAAAATAGATATATGTTGTTGTGTTGTGTTTTATTTTCATTAGTATGTATTTTAGCCTATGTAGTTGATGGTAGTAAGTAGATGTTTTTTGTCCAAATTAAGCATCCTGTAATATTTAGAAGAACATCTGTAATGTTATCTTAATGTTGAACAATCATCTATAATTGTCAGATTTCTTTATGAATGTAAGTGGTCAATTATACACATTACTTGGCCAGAATTATACACTACATGACATAACACAACATAACAGTTCAATACATGCCATTATGTGTCTTTGCCCAATACAAGACATTACATAATATAGCACAAAAGAGTTCAATGTAATCATCCATTTCACAGGCTTGTTCCAGCAGTATGGGCATTTCAAGAAAAAAAGCTACTACTTTGGGGCTGCTCATGTCTTTGTTCATCACCCTGTGTCTCTATCATATGCCTTCCTCTACCTCTGCCTCTCCCTGTAGCTCTGTGTCTGACCGTACCTCTCCCCTTGCCCCTCTGTCTTTGTGGTCCTGTTTCGCCCATTTGTGCGTCTGTCCCGTGCACATTTGACCAAGCCGCTGCATGTGTGCCCTGTCATGGAAGAAACATAAAAAATTCCATATTATAAAAATTCCATATTCCATTATAAATGTACCGTTAATATTACATTTTGGATTCCATGATGAACAATTAAAACATTATCATGTTGTACCGAGTCATCAAGCTCTGTTGAAGATGTAAGACCAGGTTGGGCTTCGCAGCTCCTCTTGTTATGGCCATATTGCTTGCATTTGTTGTATTTCATCTCCAATCTTCTCCTTGGTAACTTGCTCATATTCTTTGGCTCTTCATCTACACCTTTCTTTCTATTCTTCTTTGGCCTCCTGGTTTTGTCTTAAATGGTAGAGGCTGAATGGGTTCACCTTCAGGCCATGCCATCTCCCCTTCCAGTGGTGTCAATGGATATTTGTATGCATTAAGGTAAGTCTCTTTCTTATAAAAGTGACTGACATAGGCCTCAATGTTATGTTTCATGAAATTTATTGATGCTACCCCATGACAACAAGAAATCCCAGTCAAGTTCCATTCCCTACATGTACAACTTCCCCTATGTAAGTTCACAACATACTTCTTATTTCTACGAACAACTTCAAACAATTGGCCTATGCAAGGTTTAGGTACCCATTTCCCAACCTCTACGTTAAGTTTTTCAATCTTTGCTCTAATATCAGGACATAGATTGTCATCCCTCCCATCAAACAACCTATTCTTCGGTACATCCATTGCATAAGAGCAAATCTAATATCATCCAACATTTCAACAATTGGCCTAGTCCTAGGTAATGCAATGTAGCTGTTAAAGAAGACCTGTGGGAAGAAGACATATTGCATTACATTTCTCATAGGCTGACCTGTTTATCATGAAATAAGTTAGAAGACAAACCTTGCAAATGTGTTCTGGACCTTGTTTCAAGAAGTCCTCTGCAGCAGTGTTGGAAAACAGCCTCATGTTGTTCAAAGATTGTTTCTATGCCGCTTTATGAGTACTTTTCACAGTAGCCCAAAAGCATTTTTTTCAGCAATTGTCCCCTATGGTTGCTTTTCCAGTTAGTATAAACATGTCTTGAACAGTTTCTATGCTCCGCTAGTGGTGCTAATTCAGCCACATCATATATTAGTCCCTACAGAAAAAAAAACATGGAATTAGGAAAACCACAGAACACTCTAACAATATTTTGTCATTAAACAAAATGTTACTAGAATTAAGCAACATATACCTTTTATTTGTCACTCATAAAGATCCACCCCTGGCCATCATTCACACCCAAATCTTCAAATAGAATATTCATGAACCACATCCATGATATTGTATTTTCTCCTTCAACTATTGCCCATGCTATTGGAAACATGTGATTGTTTCTATCCCAACCAACAATACTTAAGAGGATTCCTCCTGCCGCATGTTTTAGAAATGTCCCATCAAATCCCACCACATTCCTACAACCTTGTCTGAAAACTCTTTTCAACGCATCAAATCCCACATAAAATCTTTTGAATGTGTTAAACAACCCTAGACTTGGAGTAAACTCAAGTTCCAGTTTGAAAGTGCTTTCTGGACACTTCTTACTTATGAATGAAATGTAGGACCTAATCTTCTGATAGTGCTCTTCAACTGTGTCATTTAAGATCTTTTGTGCATGCCACTTTGCCCGTAAACTTGCAGTTTATTCACCTCAAGTGAATACTTTTCCATCAAATCGATAATTACATCTCTTGCTTTCATTGAATCTAATGGCCTGTTCATCTTAATAAATTCCCTAGCCAGTCATGTCACACTTGCTTGCCTATTTTTCAGCAACCTGGTGCATTTATGCTCCACGTGACAAGCTTCGACAACTATTGTACTCTCCCTTTGTAACCATGAAGCATACACATGCCATTGACATCCATTGACACAACCAACTTCTATCATCTTACTATCAACTCTAAGCCAATGAAGATCTACACCATTTAGTATCGCATAATCTTAGACAACTTGCTTAAATTGATCCAAGGTATCAAAAATCAATCCAACATCAAACACTAAGCTTCTATGATCACACTCAGGATCATACATCCTAGATTTCACACCACATATAACAAGTTGTCCATGTTCTTCCTGCTCGTCCTCACCCCTAACATCAACCTCAGAATCAACATAATCCGAGCATATCTCAGCATCCACATTAATCTCACTATCTACTTCAACAAATTGTTGTCTATCTCCATTATCAATTGACTCCTACTTCGCCTCACCCTTCTGCTCTTCCGCCCATGACCAGTCACATCCCTCTCATCACCCTCAATGTTATGTATACATCCATACATTTTGGATTCCAACATTATTGATACCATCTCACTTACCTGGCTATCTGTTAGTATTTCAGTAAGCCCTTTACCAAGATTTTTTTGTGGCTTAGCAAACCAAATCCTAGTTGGTTCATATCCAGCCCTCCTAACCAGGTTCAAAATGGTTAAGTATCCTATTTTATCAACATCAATGTCTTCAAACTTCACTATTTTACCTCCGCAATATCTACTCTACAAGTCAATGACAGTTTACCCCTAACATGAAAGACCAAATCACCACGTTGCATGTCAATCTAAACAAGCAAGAACGCAAACACATAAACTGTCCAATTTAGAAATCAACACACATTATACCTCCTCACCCAACTCGGTTAAGGGCATACTTACCTGAAAGCCGGAAGATAGGAACCTTGTAGGAATGGGGGCGATTAGGGTTCTACTCGTGGTATGGTTGGGGGCGAGTTGTAAAGAAAACATGACTAGAAAGCAAATGATCGGAAAGCTTCTAGGGAGCCCGGGTTGCCGATTTGGGAGGGATTGGTGGACTGGGGGTTTCGTCTGGGTTTTTTATTGAAGAGGAATCATGGTTGTTCGATTTTTTGTTGATTTCGTCTGAGTTTGAAGATGAAGGTGGGAGACGGAGGTTTTTGACGTTGTCATGTTCACGTGTGCAACCACGTCATCTTCCGTTAGAAGACGAGTTAACAGGGGTTAGAATTGATATAATGACGGAAGTACGTACGCACTTTGGAAGCGTTTCAAAGTATGGGTTAAAATCGAAAAAAAAAAGATATAAATATAAGATAAATCTGATAATTTAGCCTTAAACGTTCAGGAATATTTCATTGGTATTCTTTTATGTTTAGCATATATTTCAATTTCTACCGTAATGTATAATTTATCTGACAATTTGAGGATTTGTGCAACTCATAAAAATGTCCAACACAATTCCAGAAAAGTCACCAAATTACAACAAAAACTTAGAAAAGACTGGTCCGAGCCTTTTTTCTGGGAATAAGGCCCAATTTTCACGATCTTATTGTTTTGAATGGGAACATTTATATCGAGATAAAACATAAAGTACGGTCTCAAATCTTGGACTGCTTGGCGATCTTGAACCACTCGGTGTGGAACCACCCCTCGACGTCCACCCTCTCGTAGGTGTGCGCGCCGAAGTAGTCCCTCTGCGCCTGGACGAGGTTCGCCGGCAGCCTCTCCCTCCGGTACGAGTCAAAGTATGCCAGGCTCGTGGACATCCCCGGGACGCTGATCCCCGAGTTTACAGCCAGGCACACCACCCTACGCCATGCCGCCTGCCTATCGATGATCTCCTTGGCGAACTCCGGGTCCACGAGGAGGTTCGCGAGGTCTGGGTTCCTGTCGTAGGCCTGCTTGATTCGGTCCAGGAATATTGCCCGGATGATGCAACCTCCCTTCCAGATCCTAGCGAGCTCCCCCAGCTTCAGGTCCCATCCCTTCTCGAGGCTCTTTGCGCGGATCAGGTTCATCCCCTGGGCGTAGCTGCAAATCTTTGCAGCGTACAGGGCCTTCCTCACATCATCGATCAGTTTCTGCTTGTCGACTTTCTGAGTGGCGAAGAACTCGCCCAAGCCTCCAGATTTGAAAACCTCGGCCGCCTTGATTCTTTCCTCCTTCAATCCGCTGAGGAACCTCGCGTCCAAGGACGACGCTATCGTGGGGGCAGCAACCGAGAGGTCGGCAGCCTGTTGAACAGTCCACTTACCTGTTCCTTTCATTCCGGTTTTGTCCAGAACCTTGTCGACGAGGTAACCTTCCCCCTTGTCGTCCTTGATACCGAATATGTCGGCCGTGATCTCGATGAGGAAGCTGAGGAGCTCTCCCTTGTTCCATTCAGCAAATACGGATTTCAGCTCCTCGTTCGACAGCTTCCCGACAGATTTCAACACGTCATAGGCCTCGGCAATCAGCTGCATATCACCATACTCGATTCCGTTGTGCACCATCTTGACGAAGTTACCGGAACCGCCCTTGCCAATGTACGTCACGCAGGGACCGCTATCGGGAACCTGAGCAGCCACCTTGAGAAGAATATCCTCGATGTACTTGTAAGCTTCAAATGAGCCGCCTGGCATCAAAGATGGACCATTCCTTGCTCCCTCTTCACCACCCGACACTCCCATCCCGAGGTAGAGGAGGCCAAGCTCGGCCATGGCCTTCTCTCTCCTCTCTGTGTTCTCATACCACTCATTGCCACCATCGATGATACAGTCACCTTTCTCCAAATAACCCGAGAGCGTCTTGATGGTCTGATCAACGGGGGCCCCTGCCTTAACAAGCATGATGATGACCCTAGGCTTCTGTATCGAATTCACAAAAGCTTCTGGGTCGTGGAAACCATAAAGAGGGAGATTCCCTTCATTCTTTGCCCTCTCTACGGTCTCATCGACCTTTGATGTCGTCCGGTTGTAGACAGAGATGGGGAATCCTTTCTCTGCAATGTTCAGCGCCAGGTTTTGGCCCATAACAGCGAGACCAGCCAAGCCAATTCTAGTGGGTTGCGGAGGCGTAGCCATTGTTTTCCGCTAGCTAAACCTGCAGCCAACAGAAAACAAACACAAGACCCTCAACAATTGAATACTCCTTCGAATCAACAAGTGAATCTGTCAAGATCAGATTGCAAGTCGAAGCAGCAACATCCCTCTCAACTCCAGGATCTATACCATGACCAACTCCGCAAACGCCACAAATCTGACAAGTTCACACAAACCCACCCAGATTAACTCTCTGGATTCACCGTTTGCACGTTAGAGGAACAGATCTACCCCCTTAGACATGCACAACAGACCAAAAGAAACAGAACCACTTCAAAGTAGCCAGCAAGCAGGCCTGAAACACAATCAAACCAAGCACCCAAAAGAACAATCACAACTACAGCGTCCAATATTCGCACACTCAACCAACAATCTCGATCCTTTCGATTCACGATCGGAGGGAAACACCCAAAAACCGCTTAAACCCAGTCGATGAATAAAATCACACAAACGCCACAGAAAGGAGACAAATTTCGAGCGACCGGGATATCTAAAACAAAGCAGGAGTCGAACCCAGAAAAGGAAGAAAGAAAGGAAGATCACGGACCAAACCTGGGAACGATCCGGGAAGACACAAAGACGGGATTTAGAGAAAGGGTAGGTAGTGAGAGGGTCGGACCGGAAATAAGGAAAGCCTGGAAGAGATAGAGAGAGGGGAGAAGGGGACGGATCGATGGATGGTTAGGTGGTTGTCTGGTGGGGTGGCGACTAACCAATGATGTAATAAAGAAAACTATCAAGCGGACGACGTTTAGGTCGATCGGTAAGACGGCGGTTGGTGGACTTTGATCACCCCCTCTAAATTATTTAAAAAGGTTATATATAGACGGACATAAATATCTTGTATCGGAAAAGGGTTGTATGCATACGTACACTTAAAAGTTTTGATTATCATTAATTGATTTTATTTCTATCTTGTTCGATTGGGATATTCTTCTGGCCTGTTTTCTGGGTTGGCCGTGAATTCTGGTCAAATTTGGGCGCCTCCTATAATTCTTACTTTGCCTTCTTGGTTGGGGTTGGTGTTATTATGACCCGCAAAACAATCGTTTTGCACACTGCAGCATTTTGATCTGCACCAACTCCATGGAATCCACCAAGGATGGACTGCAATGAACATCCCACCTTACATGGTACAAGTTCGATTGGGTGCAGGATAAGGTTTGGTAATGGCAGGAGCAGGAATAAAACCATAAACGCCCACCACCCACCAAAACAATCCACAGACACATTACTGAATGAATGGCAGATTAACTCTTTGAAAAGGACTAGGATTCAAGCCACCATCTCAGGTTCTTTCACAAGGAAGGAAGGAAGGAGTCACCTGAACCCGAACACAATAGCACCCGCTAGTCCCGGACATTCATAATATCTCTGGACAGGAAACAGCAGAATTATGGCAACATCAATGGAACTCCGTTTGAAAGAATCTGTTCGGCATCTCAATTACATGAATGGAATCTAAATATAACCACAGCTTGCTAATGTAAGCAAAACCACCACAAGGAGCAAACCTGGAGAGAGCACCTCCCGACGAGTAATGTAACTATCAGTTGTTCGGGATAAGTATGTATTACCTTTGATATTTGTTTCGGAGAGGTTTGCTTCCATTTTCAAAGGCCAAAGTTGCACATTTGCACAAACTCCATATTACTGTCGACGTACTTAGTCCACAGGTTTTTGTACTGGTTCAAGGCGACATCCAGCCAGGGTTTCATGTTACCGTTGAAATGGATAACGGCGGCATGTTTGATTTCGTCCATGCTGATGCTTGGGTTGTAGCCAAGCCCGAGAATATGCCAGGATTTATCGAGCGATGTCGTGGTGGAGTAGAAGGTTACCAAGCCGGGCGCAAGGGTCCCCGATTTCCATAATGTCCGGTCTCCATTCTGAGCAGAAAAAAAGGAAGTCGTTAATTCACCTTCAGACAGAATTAGTTCGCCTAGTGTGCTGGAAACCACCAAGCACACGATCAAAGAGTATTAGGCTTAACGCCAGTATTTACCATGTTCTGCCAGTAGTGGTACTCATCCGTGCATTTCTCCCGTCTCCAGGCATCAAGGTCGAATATGTTCATCCCGTAAGCCCAGGCGCAAGACTTTGGATTGAATTTCTTCTTGATGAGAGGGTGAGAGAAATTCAAATACTGTGCGTATCGGTGGAAAGGGCCAAAACAGGTTTCGACAGCCCCGTTCACTTTCCCGTTCAAGTCGATGTTCCAAAGTTCCGTCAAGTCCTTCTGAACCACCACGTCGTCGTCCAAAAGCAAAATCTTATGCAGCTTCGGGTACATCTCTGGCAAGTAGAATCGCAGGTGATCTATCATGGAAACCTGATCAAGGTCCCCGGGTATCCTGCCACCGACACCCTGGGATTTGTTGTCCGAACCAAGTGAATATTTCTTAGCAAAATCTAACTGCCTCAATAAAGGCACGTAAGACGAATTCAAAAACGGGAAATCTTCAACCGCCTTGATCTCCACATGGGCACCCCCTTTCACAGGCCTCATCTTGAACCAAACTTTCATAGCTGCTATAATCCTCCTATTGGTCACCACATGAAAAACGTGCTTCCATGGCTCCTCCGCATTCTTAACGACCGAATTCACTACCACCGAGACTGCGATCACGTTGTCGGATGCGATCGCATAGTGATACAAGCTCGGATCCTCGAACGCAGCCTCCGGCTCATTATCTCTATACTTCTTGGGATTTGATATCTTTTCTCCTACCAATCTCATAGCCAAACAATGCAGGCTCTTCGGTATTGACCTCGCCGCGACCTCACTCGCAAGAGCCCCATTTTTCTTAGCCTTCACCAGTAGATCTTGAACTGCGAATATTGTGTCCTTCAACTTCTGGATCTTCACCTGATTGTCATAGTTCTCTTTCGCCTCCACAATGATCAGCCTGGCGAGCTTCACCCGATCCTTGACCTCCTGCTCGAACTGCCTCAACACATCCTTGTCCAGCGCCCTTTCCGCCTCAAACAGAGAAGCTCGATAATTCGACTTTGCGGATATGTCGGAAAAGTTCTTCGCCAGGTCATCGAATATCCTCACCTGTCTCGATATATCCATCTTGAGCTTCCTGGCATATGTGGCATACACATTCACAAGAGCCACGTGGTCTGTCACCTGCCTGTGTATCAAATCCAAGCGCGTTTTAAGGGGGTCGGTATTCAACGGCAACAGCGGATGGGGCATGTAATTGCTTCCCGTTCTGGATATCTGCAAATTCGAATCGAATTTCACTTAACAACAACTCCCGAAATGAAGCAGATACAAAAGAATTGAGCACAATTAACACACTTATCACCCTGCAGACACGAATATGCCACTAGTAGAAGCACATAAAAAGATCAAATCCAGCTCAATCGAGCTAGATAAGTTCACACGAATCGAACTACCAAGCCCGTCGATCACGGCTATGACTAATATCAGCTCAGGGACGCCCCAATTTCCAGTAACAAACGCTTATAAATCCTACAATCAAGCCCCGACAGAATCCACGCCTCACCGATGAATGTCGACGGTGGCTGTGAGGAGAAGAGAGGATGACGGAGAGGGTGACGAGGAACAAAAGCGAGAAAGCGGCAGAGATGACGATCCGGTAGGAAGGAAAGGAGGAGTTCCTGAGGGCTGAGCCCCCGAAGGAGGACGACGATCCTCTCCCTCCCCTTGCAGGAACCGCCATTCCCGACGTACACTACAGCACCGTCGCCTTTCCGATGACCGCTGAGGTCGAGTGGTGGGGCGGTGGGAGGGTGTCAGTGTTAAGTGGCAGATACGAGAACGGGCACGATTCGAGGAAGGAAGGTCAGATGGATCGATCGATTCATTCATGGGACCGACCACTTCCGTGTTCGCCCGTTTTTTTTGTCCGTCTTGTCGGCGTTTCAATTCAATGTGAAAAGAATAAGGACATTCATTGGGCCGGTCCGGTATTATAATTATGGTAAGCCCAATTTGTGGCCCATTTTATTGGGTTCCAACCAATATTTCCACAAGCCCAATATATACGGCCCACTTTCATGGCCTAAGGTAGCCCCAAGGAAATGATTTGTTGTTTGGATAATATTTCCGGAAAAAAAAACTAAAAAAAAAACTAACATAAAAACTGAAAAAAGGAGGATGAATGAAGTCATCCAAGGGCAAATATAAAAAAAAAAGAAAGGAAAAGAAAAGATGGGTGACAATCTTTGGCCCCCATGTCAAATCCAACCCCATTTTTCCCAATCCTATTTCCAAAATGATGTCCCCTTTGGCTAATCATGGATCACTCCTTTTCCTTTTTTCCTTGGGGATGTTTCTTTCGTACCAGATGCATCATCCACAAGATGATAAAATAATATATGACACCCCCCCCCCCCAAAAAAAAACACCCCAATCAGTAACTATATCGCACGTGTGCCACAATCATATCCAGATATCTGGCCCCCCAAGTCAAATATTGGCAAGAACACACCCAGATTTCACCTGATGAGATGGGAATACGGTGGCTTATAGGCGGGGCAACGGTGGCCCGCGAATGTTTCCGGAGCCATTGATGGACCCCAAATCGAATTTTAAATCCGACAATGAACCCATTACGAGCCTTGACTAAGCAATTCTGTATCCCCAACGCATTTTATTATAGTTTTCTAGCATGATTAGCTATGATGCACACTTCTCCTATTGTTTTTGCATGTGAAAGTCGGTCGTTTTGATCCGGGTCATACCTGTGCAACCACCCTCCTCTTTCCAACTTGCATTCTTCGTGAAAGTTGTCTAAAATCAGGTGGTATCCTTTCTTGTCTTGGTATGGAGCTATATTGAGTGTTGGTTTGATTGATGATAACATGACTTAGGATTGATTACAAGATCGTGCTACAGGTTGCCACTAATTTTCTGATAAGACCATGACCATGTTTCATTTTTATTTCAATTTTTTTTTAATAAACTACATCTCAAGAGATTCTTTTGCATCAAATTTTCATTCAGAATCATAGAGTTATGATTTTTTAAAGTTTTACCCTATTTCAACCGGTTAAATCCAAAATTTCGTATCATTTTCTATACATGCCTAAAACTTCTCAATTTTTAGTGTGTTGTTCTTTACATTATTAGGAACACTTAGAATTTTATTTTTACTTGGTTTTGATTTTCCTGGAATATCCAATCCCATATCGACATGCAGTTTGGGCTTAGTAAAACCCAACACCATTTCACCTCTGTGAGCTCATTAGATACTAAATTTTACAGTAATGATTTTATTTTAGCTTTGGTTTCATCCCATTTACGTTTATGGATCATGATTTATATATTTTTATTGGAACGCTCGACAATGTATTTACATTTCGGACTTGGCCCAAATTCATTGAATTTTATTCTACTTTGAGCCCATTCATTTGCGCCTAAAATTTGCGATCCACTTCCTTAATTTAGAGTTTTATTGCCTATTGTTTGTCATTTCTTTATTTTTTATTTATTTAGTTCCGATTTTTGAGTAATTAGGAATTGAGTCGAAACATGAATCCGGCCCAAATGTATAGGCTCGTAGTCGACATTCTTTCTCACTTTTTTTAATATACGTACTTGATTGTGATTGCGCTTGCGTTATATCGTGCTATCACTTGACATTAGGATGCTCATGATGTCGACCAGCACGCGTGTCGAGTGTCGAGGCACGTACACCCGTTCCACGGTAATGACCAGCTGATGGTGGTTCGTAATTTACATTATCTCAGCAACAGCGACCGATCGCCTCCTCTTGGAGATGTGTATCATATATTGGAGCGGCTCCTTACGTTCGGATGAACACTGAGGAAGTCTCAATTATTGGCATTCTTGATAGAAGCTCTCATACAAGAAGCAAATTCACAAGGAAGAGGAACAAAAAGGAGAGAAAATAATAATAATAATATTATTATTATTAAAGAACAGAAAAACTGCTGTTCTATTAGAGCAGGATTTTTTAGTTAGCCTGAAAGTGCTTAGAAGATTAATTTTTATCTTAATCATAATGGGATTAATACTGATCCATTACTCGGACGACTCTGCCATCACTCGGGTCGCGATGTTATCACAGGAGACGTCCTCGAGGTCTCCCAGAGTAGAGAAGGTGGTGTCGAGCTGCATGTTGGCGAGCATCCCTCGGAGGATCGAGACCTCCTCCTTGAGCCGGGCATTCTCCTGGGCGGCTACGTCCCCGACCTCCGAGGCCCTGGTGAGCCCCTCGGAGAGCCGGCAGTTCTCTTCCCTCAGCCAGACAACCTGCGACCAAAGCTCGTCGAGGTGCCTCTGCTTCCTCATGCGGGATCGGCGGGCAGACTCCCTGTTGGAGATCATCCTCCGCCTCTTGCGCTCGTTGATGAGGACGAGCTGCTGTTGCTGTTGCTGGTGGTTGTGGTTGGGGTTGTAGGCAACCTGATGATCCTCCTCGGCCTCTTCCGAGGTCGAGGAGGAGTTTCCGGGGAAGGGGAGGGGCGCGGCGACCGGGGTCATGGGCGCGGCGGCCGGGAAGGGGATGGTGGTGTTGGTGAAGTGGAGGGGGAGCGAGGGTGAGATTAAGTAGTGGAGCTTATTAATAATGTCATTTGGGTCCATTTTGTATTTTTTTTTTTTTTTTGTGTTTTGAGAATTGGGTTGATTTTGTTGGTTTGTGGGTGAATTTGGGAGGAATAGAGAAATCGGAGATTTGGATATATTTGTTTTTCTATGTTGGGGTTGAGGTTCGGATGTAAGAAGCGGGAGGGGAGATGAGGTGATGAGATAAGAAGAGAAGGGTGTGTTTTTATAGGCCTAAGGGAAGTCTCCCTTCGGGACCCACATCTCAACATTTACTTAATCTCTTAACTCAACTCCATTCATACAACTCTCTCTCTCTCACACACACACACACTTGTTTACCTGGTAATAATTGGTTTTCCTTATGTGTTAGTACAAGTCACACCCAATCAGTTTCATGACAAATGATATAGTTATTGATTTAAACCACCATCAACTAACTACTACTACTACAACAGCGTGTGAACTTTATGAGTTTGAAGTAGAAGAAGAACAAGAACAAGATGATGATGATGATGATTGAATAAGATAATCATGGTTTAAGAATGAGTTCTTGAGTGTGTCGAAGTTTTGAGAGTAATCATGGTATCAATAATGGGGTGGTGAGATTAATGGACCCCCCCCCCCCCCCACAATGAAAATTTAAAAAGAAAAGAGACTAAATTATTTAATATGTGGTTGCTTGTACCAATCAAACCCCACGTACCACACATTTACATTTCCCCAAATTTGTAAGAAAGAAAGAGAGAAAGGAGAAAATGGAGCAACCTGCCATTGTCTGAAGATTATTAAAATTCCTAAGTTAATGGGGGGTGACATGTCTGCACAATAGCTCATGTTATTATCTCCCTTGTGGATAATAATCCCCTGCTGACCATGTTTAGCTTACGTCACTCACGTATTCGATAAAGAAAAAGATTGGCAAACCCAGTGAATTGTTCCCACTACATCCTGTTGTTGTGTGTTTTTTTTGGGTTTGGAGTATAAATATCTCAATTCAAATTTCTCAAGTAAATAATTTAAAAGACAATCCTTGGAGAAAACATGATGATGATAATAATAACAACGATGATATGTTGTTTGTCCATCCATAGATTAAGACCCATAAAATATACTTGCAGATAGTTTTAGATAATCAACAACAAAGTAAAAAATAGCCCATTGGCTTCCCTTCGTGGCCACTTATCCAAAGCCTCCTCCAAAAAAGGTGTTACTGATTATTGATTGATTGATTGGGTATCTCCCATTGTTATTATTATAATATTAACTGTAATATACCAAATTCTTTATTTGTTTTCTTATTTCGAGTGCACTGTATTAAGATGCGACCAATTGCTTACCTCAACATACATGTCCCTGCAAAGCACACAACAAAATCATAGAGATATCCAGAAAGGTGGAATCATTCCTTAACATTGAAGATACACACACCATCCATTGCGATTAGTCTCACCGTTTTGTGACGAATCGGATCCTCACAAAACTTAGTAATCAGCACTCTTATGATACGAATACTTGCTTCTTTTCTTACTGATTATCTATTGCCAACGAGCTCGTGTTTTTTTTTTTATATATTTATATTGGCAACTCATATGATAATTCTACAACCCCCCAAAAAAAAGAAGGCACCGTGGTGCGACAGTTTCAGGGAAAATGTCAGAACGAATATATGTTGGCGCGAGAGAGGACCCATTATTACCAAATATGAGGTTCAAATGTGTTCGGACCAACCACCACCTCAAAAAAATAATTAAAATTCATTCTCTTCGCAAGTGGTGGTCATACTCTGTTACTCCCTCTTCATCATCATCATCATCATTTTCTTTTGTCCTTTTTCCGGCCCTTGATTTCAGTTCTTCAGGTATATCCCCCTTGCGTATATATTTCGACCAATGCGATCGCGACTGTCTCATAATCTGTGCCGTCGACATTAAAATTTGAACAATTTATACAAGTTGGTGAATATATATATATATATATATATAAGAAGAAGGCCTTATTGATTAAAGACACGATGCAGAGCGCAAGATTAAAGCGGTGACAATAAAATTCATATAAATTAGACTGTGTTAGTTAACAATAGCTCCAACTACTCTGACTGTACTTAGTTATAGTATACAGAGTTATATATATATTATAGTGCAGTTGGTTGTTGGTTGTAATAAACTTTTCCAGTGAAATGTGAATGTTTCCTTTCTTCCCAAGCTTCCTCTCTTTCTCTGTTCTTCAATCTGCTTGATCTGCAGTCTGTGATGATCATTCTCTGAAGTTTGGCTTATGCTCACGTGGTATCAGAGCGTGAGAAGCGATCATGGTAGAAGCTTTTCGTGTTGGTAAGCAGATTGAACTCGATCCCTCATCTCCTTTCATTGTGAGCCCCACGGATGGGCAGATTAGCGTTTTGGTAACTCCAGAACTCTCGTAAGGAAATTATCTTTCTTGATATAGATCTTCTGCTTGGTCGCACTGCAATGATTTGGCTCGCACTTTGCTGCAAAAATCAGTATCAAGTTCTATTGCTGCGACTGTGTTTTTTCTATATTCTGCAAAGGAGGTGTGGGACGAACTCAGTGAAAGATTTTCTGAACCGGATGACTTTAGAATGTATCGTCTACAGTTGCAGTTTCACACGTTAGTACAAGGAACTAAAACAGTAGCAACTTATTACAATGATCTGTTATCTACTGTGAGAGAGATGATGAAGGTGCTGTTGTAAAAAGAAAAGTTGTGTCTGGATGAAGGACTACATGGAACAGTATGAGAAGGATCTTGTGTTCAAGTTTCTGAATGGATTAAATGATGAATTCTCTGTTTTGAGGGCACACATTCTCATGAAGAAACCTTTTCCTACTCTTGGAGAAACTTATAACATAATCCAACAAGAAGAAAAACAGAAAGATGCTAAGAAGAGTCTGACTTCTCCAATTGAGGGATTAGCTATGGCTGTGTCTTCAGGGAAATCACATAGAACAGGAAGGAGATAGGGGGATGGCTTCTGATAAAAGAAGAAATAGGAATGATTGGGTTTGTGATCATTGTGGTAAATAGGGCCACGTTAGCTCAGTTTATGGATTGCCCTGCTAAACAACATTGGGATGTAACTTGTGGGGTTCTGAGATATTTGAAGTCTATGCCAGGAAAAGGTGTTTTGTTCTCAAGTTGCTCTGATTTGTGTCTTAAGGCTTACACAGATAATGATTGGGCTGGATGCATAGAAACAAGAAGATCAACAACTGGATTTTGTGTTTTTATTGGAGATTCTTTGGTAAGTTGGAAGTCAAAAAGGCAATGGACAGTTTCTAGGAGCTCTACAGAGGCAGAATATCGAGCAATTGCTTCAACTGTAGCTGAATTGGTATGGTTAAGAGCTTTGTTGAAAGATTTCTGCATTACTTTGCAACCAGCACAGCTTTTTTGTGACAACAAGTATGCCATCTACTTGACCAAAAATCCTGTCTTTCATGAACGTACGAAGCATTGGGAGATATACTTGCATTTTGTGAGAGAAAAAGTGGCAAGTGGTGAAATTGAGATCAGTCATGTTGTGACACAGATGCAAGTAGCTGATATTTTGACAAAGGGTTTACATCCTATGCGATTCCAGTTTTTAGTAGGTAAGATGAGACTTATTGACATTCATAATTCCCATCTTGAGGGGGAGTGTGAGAAGAAGAAGGCCTTACTGATTAAAAACAGGACGCAGAGCACAAGATTGAAGCGGTGGCAACAAGATTCATACAAATTAGGCTGTGTTAGTTAACAATAGCTCAAACTAGTCTGACTGTACTTAGTTATAGTACACAGAGTTATATATATATTCTAGTGCAGTTGATTGTTGGTTGTAACAAACTTTTCCAGTGAAATGTTTCCTTTCTTCCCAAGCTTCCTCTCTTTCTCTGTTCTTCAGTCTGCTGGATCTGCAGTATGTGGTGATCTATCTCTGAAGTTTGGCTTCTGCTCGCAATATATACATATATATTTGTTTATATAGATTACAAAAGAGGAGTCTTTTCCGCACACAATGCGTGTGGGTGGTAAGGGTAGGGAGAGCCGTAAGGTTCACCAAGTTGTATATAAAAGAAAGGAGTAAAGGAAAGTAAAGAGAGTTGAAAGTAGAAGAAGAAACTTGAAGACATCTTCTTCCATTTTTCAGGGGTTTTTGGGGATGAGTGGGATGTTTGTTTGGAATGGCGGTCAAAAATCTCATCGAGGACATACTCAGACTAATCCCTTTTCTCTTCTTTTGTCTACTTATTTGCTTTTTTCCTTTGGCCCTTTCCCCCCACCTTTTTTTTTACCTGAATTTCTTTTTCCTAACATCATCAATTTTGGACACCACCCCATCATTCGCATTGTTAGGGTTTTGGATCGTTGTTGTGTAATGTCAAGAAGAATTTTGTCACTACATGTATTTTGCTTGTTGCTTCTATTCACCGCCCACGCTGCCTTGTCGGAGAAAACGGGATATCATGTAAAGAGCTGTGTGATCTTTTGTCCGGAGGGCCGGAGAAGAAGTATATGCGTGTCCAATGATCTTATTAATATAAAAGTAACTTTCATACTTTGAGCTAAAATTATTCCACACATTTTCTTTTTCATCCTCGGGTTATTTTTAGAAAGAACATATCGATCAATATAGATATTCATCGAAATCTCTATTATATTTTCGTTTGATATTTAACCAGACTATACAAAGAAGACAGACGATGATAAATGATAATGTCTCCAGACACTTGTAGAGCATTTTTTGCAACTTTGTATTACCAAAATGATTGATTCGATTCGATTATACAAGCCATTCAATGCACCCAAATCCTTTTCCTTTCTTTATCTTCTCCTTTTTTAAAAAAAAATAATAAATAAATTGAACGATCAATCAGTCGAAACGCTCTCTCTGTTTCGTTCCAACCTCCCTTTAAGATTTTCTCCTTTTCTTCTTTTGTATTGCCCTTTAAATTTATAATTTCTTTCTAAGTAGGCTTTAGAAGATTCCTTGACCAGAGGCCGTGTTGGAGCTTTTTGTGTTTGATTTGTCCCTTTTATTAGCCATAATTCAGTCAAAGAAAGCCTCCATTTAATTAGGAACTCACGTGTGCCTCTCCTTTCACATATAGTGAAATCATACTCGCATTAAGAATACTATTTAGTGTTAATAAATGATTGCTTGTCTTCATGAGATTTAGTCTTAACAAATGACAAGAGCACGCGATTCCGGCCGTCGAGATTCGAAATTACGAAAAGAGACTTGACGGGTGGTTCGTCCATCAACCAAACAAAAAATGTATTAAGCTAAGCTCATGAGTTTGAAATTCGAATTTCACTAAATTGATAGTATAAGGGTCGTGTCCTTATTAGACACTTGATCTTTTGATCAGATATAAAGAGCAATATCTTTGACTGATCCACGAAAGGGTCTTATCAAAATTCCCTTTTGTTTGAACAAAAAACAAAGAGGAAAAGTTTATTTATATAAATATATAAAGATGATAGTTGCTTTTTTTACCCAAAAAAAAAGAAAGAAAGAAAATTATTGTCGACGAAAAGAGAACGATTTTAGTCGTATTGGCTTTCCTTTTGCCCGTTTTTGTTTTAAAGTTTATGAGGTTGACACGAAGTTTTGTCTCATTGATTCTGCAATTATTGGCGACTCTACTGACGGTCTCTAATTTTTTGCTCAAGAAATATTAATTCAACAAAGTTTTAGACGAAACTAAATGAATGTAAGCACGAACCATCAAATTCTAGCACGTGTATGTTATTGGGTATGGAACATTCTGAAGAGAAATGGCATCAGTATCCGATGTTATGGAAGAGCTAATTCCCTGTTTTTGAACATATTTATACACACGAAGGTGAGTGAAGAGACATTGGAAAGATTCTCAGGAACAAACATTACGTGTTTGGTAGGATTAGGTATTGTTTCTTAATTACCAGTGATAGTTAGACAACGAAACACGCTCCCAACAACTTCATCCTTTATTACAATCTACTGTCTTGTTCTCGTGTTTGATCTTCAAATTTTAGGGTTTCATTGGCTTACAACGAAATCATTCGAACTAGGATCGAGGAAAAAGTATCCTACCCGGGAACGGCTGAAGGAAAGTGAAGGAATCGGCCCCCTGAATGCATCCTGGCCGGTGAACAAGAAGAAAACGTGAATCCCATGGTAAGAAAAAGATCGATCTCCTCCCTTAAGAGAGACGTGAAAGCTAGGGCTCCTCGCTATCCTATCAAACGATCGCGACATCGCAGTAGTCGTCCAACTCTTGTGGTCTTCTTTATTTTCTGTCTACATTTCATATCAAGAGATATGCTTTACAAAGGCACGAGTGATTCTCATGCCGGGGTGGTGCTCAATCTTTTTGCCCCCGCCGGTGTTCTCCAGTAAAACATAACCAAACAGAACACATATACAACAAATATCGCCTGTCATAAAAAGGAAAACTGTTTACATTACTTATTATCGTAATGACATCGTAAAACGTGACTTATATCACGTCGTCGCGTCGACGTATAAATAGGAGAGAATGTGGAGACATGAATATAAATAAATAGGGGGGAGGACAAAGGGACAAACATCCTGGAATAATGGTGTTTGGTCATGGGGGGAGGGTACTTCTTCCCTTTGATTCAAGCTCCTTTTTGAACCCCCCCACACGCACACGCACAGTCATCCATGACTTTCCCCAGGAAACACCTTTTTCCCTGGTTGCACCAAACAGGACCCAACATTGAATCCTGAGTTAGAAAGAAGAAGAGAATCTAGACATGGGGAAAACAAAACATAGGGGAGGTGAAATCAATAGTAATTCTCAATGCTTGTTTGGTTGGTGCTCATTTCCCACCCACATGCCCATGTCTTCTCAACTTTACGAATATGACACGTTATAATTCATCGTAAGAAATTTGAATTCGGGGTGTAGGATTATTTCCATTCATTGTTTTAATTTTCTTTCTTTTTTTTATCTCGGATGAGATGAACAGGGCATGGGCGCATGATATGACGGGAGGTGCGTGGGGGCCGGTGCTAACGTGAGCGATGGTTATGTGGGGGTGCACCATAATTTTCTTCCTTTTCTCCTGACTACATGTTTTAGCACTAATCACATCAATTGTCACCTCAAATATATCTATATTTTAAAAAATTGATTTCTTTTTTATCAACTCTGGTCACTCTTCTGTGTGCAAAGAAAAAAAAGAAAATAAAATTATGGAAAACTTTTAAATTAGCCGTAAATATGTCATAGGGCAAACAATTAATTCCGAATCTTTGAAGCAAAAAACTTTTTGTTTGACATCAGCAGATACACAGAAAAGCCCCCCGCAATAGAAATAAAAAGGCTCTCCCATTAAAAAAAAAAACAACAATAATAAGGATTATTATAACATATATTGTCAAGAGACTTCCTTATGAGTCATTGTTTACAAACATATATATAATTCATCGGGTTTGTGTTGTTGGGGGCAAGTAATCTTTCACCTTTTGGAGAAGAATTTAGTAACTGCCCCATTCTTTATAAAATATTGGGCACGCATGAAAAAAGTTGGCTCATCTTAATTAAATCTAAAAAAAAGGTGGGTCTTAATCCACTATGAATCCTGCACAAAATCAAGGGGCCAAAAACCCCAAAAACAAACACACAAGAAAGTGGGTCTTCATCTTAATCTTGATCTTGATCTTGATCTTAATCTTGTTCTTAACCCCATGAATTATTATATGCAAACAGGAAACTAAAAAGTATTTGTGTCGATCAATCAGAGATGGGTTAAGAAATGAGGAGTGAATTAAAGTTAACCCAGATGCAAATAAATTAACTTAAGGAAGAAAATTTTGGAGGCGTGTTAAATGAGAAAGGTTAAGGGATGAGTCAAACCCCGAATAACCGAGTTCAAAAGATTCACGTTTCTATTAAAGATGCAATCATTAGTTACTGGGACGGTATTTTCCCTGGTGGGTCGATTGGAAATTAACAATCCGGAATGTCAATTCGCTAGCAGCAACAATGGTGGAATGATTAGCAGAGAAAAGAGGACGCAGGGACAATAACTTGGTCGACCCAGTAGTAACCCCCCCCCAAAAAAACCCATTTGCTATTTTGTCGATTTTGAGGCCGCGGCAGGGCAACGGGGAAGTCCGAAGGGATGTCGACTGAACCAGGTTTTGACAATGTTCTGTTCTTGCCAAGATCGAGTGGAACTCGTCACAAGGCACTCAGCAAAGAACGTATGGAGGAGGAGGTATTGTTATCTGACCATAGATGATGCTTCACACTCCATCCACTGTAAAAATGCTCATTCCCAGCATGTATAACAGACAAGTCCGAGTTCGAGTAGTATCGCGGATATATTTTACAAGGGAACGATGATGAGCATCCCATGATCTCGCACTTGGTTTGTCAACTTTAATAACAGCAGGATGCAAAAGTGTATTGATGTGAGCAGACATGGCTCGATACATTCCTTCATTCGTTCCAGAAACCAAACATGTTGTGAGAACACCGGAGAGCCAGACCGAACTAATTTCACATGTGGTAGTCACGACTTGTCGACATAGCCCAACTCAACGGCGCATCTCTGCAAAGGTGTACCCGATACAGGATTGATCACAAGAACCGTCACCAGACAATATAATGAGCCAAGTTGTTCATCCATATTCAAGAACGACTTTCAGGTATAGTCTAAAAATGCCATACACTTAGCTTCAATATCTACAAACTCGGAGAAACCCATACTGATGCATGCACCTTTTGATAAAGCTTCGGCACTGAATTTGCTTTCCCGAAGATTGAATCGAATGGAGGCAGCTCTATGTACAAAAGCAAGGGATAACCTGATTTATTCCCTTATACGAACAGCTCGAACTCTTCATTCACCCTTACATCCCATGATGTCGGCCTCCCTTGTCCATCCCCAGTCTTGCTCCTCTCGTACTCGGCGTCATCCGTCGGCAACTCATACCGACACACGGGACAAGTGTTCCTCATCTCCAACCATGGCAATATACACTCCTCGTGATAAAAATGAGAACACGGCAATGTCCTCACTCTAACCCCTACTCCTATCTCATCCTTGCAGACCGCACAATCTCCACCGCACAGCTCCGAATCCCCATCCACTGCCACGACCACAGGCAAATTCTCCACCACCTCCTTCGCAGCCGGAGGGCTCCCCCTAATCTCAGCTACGTTATCCATAAACTGATCGAACAGAGTATCGGATGAATCCTCAACATAATAAGCATCGCCGTCGATGTCATACAGCAGATCGTTGTTAAAGAACAAGTTCCCAGTCACGTTGTTCACCGCGACAAGCAACTCCCACTCTAGGTCACGAACGGCCGATATCCTCCCTCCTCCTCCACCGCCAGATTCCCACCGGTCGTCCTCTTCATCGTCAGTGAAATAATCCGACGACAGTGCCGTCACTTCCTCGACGACATCGTTGTTCGCATCGCCGCTCTCCGCAACTTCCTCCCACTCGAACCCTCCGCTGTCGATGACCTCCGAACCCAAATCGAACGAATACGGATCCTCCGATTCAAGATAATCGGAGTCGGATTCGGAATCGATGCTCACGACGCGCAAACCGATGCAGTGGCTCACCTGTTCGGGGGCGTCCTCTTCGACAGGAGGTTCTAGATCGGGGCATGGATCGTTGACCGGATAAGACTCGAGTGGATCCGTGGGCGAGGACGACATCTCTCCAGCGAGGCCTGGCGGGGATTCCCAAATTGAGATTTTTAGGTTTTCTTCGTGTTGATGCGGACACGATTGGTGGATGATGTCCCTGGAGTTCGACGGGAACGAGAATGTAAGGAAGGAGAAGACTTGACGATTGGTGGGGCGACGATGATGAACAACAGCCGTTGGATTTGACATGTTGTCTATGACGTGCCTCGTTGTACGATGGGGATGTGCTCGTGAATCCCCCATGCCGCCATTGATGCCTTGTAAGAATGCTCCCCGGGCCATTTTCGAATGTGAGAATGCTCAACTCAGTAATGTAAGAATTCGAAATGACTTCCGCCATTTTTGTCTATGGCCTCTTTCCTCGCCAAACTACCATCGCTCGTATTCCCGCCGAATTCGTCGGTGCGTTTCCTTCGTTTCTCGAGGGTGGCGTCCAGCGGACTCCCGAATACGGCTCCTCCGGCCAACTCGTCGTACATCGGGAAGACATTTTCCCATGTGTTTCAGGAATGTGCGTCCGGACGGTTGATCAATCCGGGGAAGCAAGCCGGGTTTCGTCCCACGGCGTTCGTCACCAACGGTTTGATCCAGATGTATGTCAGATGCTCGCGCCCGGACTTTACTTGTTCGGTGTTTGACGAAATGCCCGTCAGAGACACGGTTTCACGTAATGCCACATTTCTGGTATGTGGGGAAGGGGGAGATTTCTGTCGCGGAGGGTCTCTTTCGGGAAATGCACGAGAAGGATGTGGTGTCTTGGAATTCGATGTTGTCTGGGTTTTTGCTGAATGGGAAGAGTTTGAAGTGTATTGAGATTTTTTCAGTGATGAGATATAGCGGGGATGAGGCAGATCACACTAGCTTTGCTATCGTCTTGAAAGTTTGTGCTGGTTTGGAAATGGTCCGTTTAGGAGTTCAAATTCATGGGCTTACGGTTAAGATGGGATACGACCTAAATGTGGTCACTGCGAGTGCTTTTGTTGACATGTATGGAAGTGGAATAAGTTAAGCTGGGCGGCTCAACTGTTTCAGGAAATGTCGGAGAGAAATTGGGTTTCGTGGAGCTGTCATCGCAGGACGTATCCACAATGGTGAGTTAATTTTGGGTTTAAAGATATATACGAAAATGTTGAGATCGGGTTGCGGCGCAAGTCAATCCACTTATGCTAGTGTTCTTAGTTCCTGTGCAGGATCATCTGCATTTGAAATAGGGAGTCAATTACATGCACACACGTTGAAGAGTGATTTTGGAGGCAATATTGTTGTAGTTACCGCGACATTGGATATGTATGCTAAGTTTGATAGATACAGGGATGCTAGGAAAGTATTCGATTTGATGCTACGGCGTAGCTTACAGTCCTTCAGTGCGATGGTAGTTGGATATGCAAGGGGAAATCATGGCTGCGATGCCCTGGAGCTAGTAGCTACTTTGCCTTCTCCAGAAGTCTAGGCATGGGTTTGATGAGATTACTTTGTTGGGTGCATTGAGTGCATGTGCGGTGATGAAGGGATTTGTCGAGGGGCTTCAGGTTCATGCCCTGATGATCAAGTGTTGTTTTGGTTACTTTGTGACAGTTCAATGTGCATTATTGGATAATGGATATGCTATGCATGGAATGTGTGGAGCTCTCCAGGAGGCTTCTTGTGTTTTCAGTGAAATGGATGTACATAATGCCGTGTCCTGGAACTCTGTGATTGCTGCTCACGAGCAGAACGACAGTGCAATGGAGACTATGGGGCTCGACGTCTCAATGATTCGATCAAGAAGAGAGCCCGATGAATATACTTATGGAAGTGTGTCGAAAGCTTGTGCAGGACAGCAAGCCCTAAACTCCAGGATGGAAATCCATAATATAATAATAAAATCGGGAATGGGACTAAACTGTTTGTTGGAAGTGCTCTTGTTGATATGTACTCCAATTGTGGGAGGATGGAGGAGGCTGAGAAGATCCATGAAAGAATAACTGAACATACAGTCGTTTCATGGAAAGAGATGTTGTCTGGATTCACGATGCTAAAGCAAAGTGAAGATATTCAAGGATATTTTTATCGTATGTTGGAGATGGGGGTTGAGCCCGACAACTTCACTTACACCATTCTCGATTCTTTGCTAACCTAGCAACAATCGGTCTCGGGAAGCAAATCCATGCTAAAACCATTAAGTCAGAGATGCAGAAAGACGTGAACATATTCAGCACTCTTGTTGATATGTACTCCCAGTGTGGGGAATTGAATGATTGCCGATTGATATTTGAAATGGCAAAGGAGAGGGACTTTGGGACATCGAATGCGATGATTTGTGCATGCTCTCATCGTGGACGAGGCCATGAGGCCATTGAGGTTTCTGAGAGGATGCAGCACAACGATGTGAAGCCAAATCATTCCACCTTTGTTTCAGTCCTTTGAGCTTGCGCGCATATAGGGATTCCTGAAAGGGGATTGGAGTATTTCGAGGCCATGTCGAGATTATAAGGTTTGGAGCCCCTGTTGGAACATTATACCTGCATGGTGGATATCTTTAGGAGGTCAGGTCGAACAGTAAAGCTCTGAAGTTAATAAACGAGATGCCCTTCGAAGCAGATGATGTTATATGGAGGACTCTGCAAAGTGCTTGCCCCATGCACAATGACGTGGGAACCGCAGAGAAGGCAGCAAATAAAATCCTGGATTTGGTTCCAGAAGACTCTGCCGCCTACGTCCTTGTATGCAATATTTATGCTAATGCTGGTATGTGGAAGGACGGTTTGAAGATGGGGAAGGTGATGAGGCATTGTAAATTGAGGAAGGAGCCAGGGTGTGCTGTATTGAGGTGAAGGATGAGGTTCACACCTTTCTGGCAGGTGAGAGGGCTCGTCCAAGAAGTGGCGATATATATTCCAAACTTCACTTGTTGATAAGGGAGCTGAGAGGATCAGATTATGCTCCTGTGGCCAATTTGCTTGTCATTGAGGAACCAGAAATGACTGATCAAGACCAAGAATTAGTAGCATGCCTACATTCATGAAATTTGCTATCCGCGACAACCACGGGCATAAATTTTCTAAGGTTGGCAATGTGAGGAAATTCAGTGGCAGAAGATCTGGTGCGTCGATCGTCAACTGCTATAGCTGTTTTGATGCTTTGGAGTGATGGATCACCGGAGTTGTTTTCATCAGTAAAATACCTGCAAACTCTTCCTAGCGAAACCACAGTCTCATCGAAGCTCGCGAGTGGTGGAGAATATGGTTCCGGAACGTCTGTTTACCTAGGTATGCAACCTCTGCTTCCTCCCAAAATTACCACGACAGCAAATGGTGGTCAATCAAAATCATTAGTTGGTTGCCATCCAAAATAAGGCAGCCTCAATCAATACCTGTTTCTAATTCATGCAGATAACCCAGATAACAGAGAGAAACAACAAACAACAAACAACAACAACAGCAGTAGCAGCAGATGTTAATCATGTACTCTGTTCATCATCAAGACGTCATTATTGGCTGTCCTTGTCTTTTGCTCCTCTTGATTTCTTCTATCCTCATCATTTGAAAGCAAGAAATTGACAGGGGGAGGGATAACAAAGAGGGAGGTGACTAAACATCTCCTCCTCATTGGGTCCACCTCACCCACTTGTCTTTCCCCCCCAGTATTAATTATTTTACTGACGTCTGATTAGGCCGGTGGACCCATGAGGAGGAGTTCTTGTCCTTGCATGCCGACCATATCCCAGGTAAGTGCCAAGAAACAAACATTCACTCCACTCCCATGCCATGTCCAAAAATGCCACAAAGGACAAGTGGGAGAAGTGAAGAAGTTCTCTGTGTGCCAGGTTTTGCCATTCCTAATCCTTTTTCGTCTCTTTTCTTGTTTGTTCTCGACATTCTCTTCCCAGGTTATTCCATGCAATTCTTCTTATGGACAAGGGTCTCGTGTCCTTTTTAGCCTAAACTTTGTTGAAATGTGGGATGGATGGCTGTTCCCATGAAAGGTGACCCAAAATTAGGCATCAAGAGCTCATCCATCCCAGTTGAAATGATGGAGATGACATAAAATCTCGGGATTCCACGTCTGATACTCTCTGCCAAATTTTGTTCATAATGCGATGGCGATGTTCAGTCAGTAAACCACGAATCCATGATTTTGCAGATCTTTTGAGATTGGCCTAATCAGAGGCACAGCACAAAGAAGATTTAGGAGGTCTTCTATTAACTGGGTCGATGACACGTGTCGGAGTAATGGCGGTGGGGGAGGTAATTACAGGCGGATCAACCACAGCCACGAAAATCTAATCAATAATTTTTTTTAGCGTTGCATTATTGGAGTTGATGATATAAGGGAGGATTAGCCTGATAATCATAAGTTAGAAATTTTTTGTCTGAAGTAATATTATACTTAATTCTTTCCTGGGAAAAATCAATTCAAAAAATGTTGGCAAATGACTGGTCAAAAAAGGGGGAAAAAAAACAATTTCATGAAGTTGTGTAAATTAACAATGAGGAAGGCAAAGAAAAACGAGTCCGTCTCATTTCCACCACAAGATGCGAAAGAAGAAAAAGTTTGGTGGCCGACCTCATCATATGCTTGCAATGCAAATAAGACGTCAGTAAACGACGACGTCTCTTGTCCTGTCGCACATGATGAGAAATAATGAAGTAATTAGTAGTTTAGCTGTTGTTGTTAGGTATCAAATATTATATATAAACGAAATATCATTTTCAGACTATTCAAATTCAAAATTTTGTCATTAGCAGTTAAAATATTTTCCGATTTGAAGTATTATTTTAATATTTCGAACTTAATTATTAAAATTTTTAACATAATAAAAACATATATTAATTACCAAATTATTCTAAAAAAAGTAGGCTTTTTTAAATATAAATTTTCAAAAGCGAATTCTACTTTATAAAAATCAAATTCGATACAACAAAAACCCCTTAAATTCATGCTTGACTTATATTGGATGGCGCTGCGTCGGCGTTTCTATCCCCTTGTAACAATTGACGATGCGCTAAAAAGGCGTGTCCCTCTTCTCTACTTCTTCTTCTTCTTCTTCTTCGTTCTTAAATTTATTATTTCTCCCTTGGGAATGAATATTTCGCCTTATAACAAATATAGCATGGGGAAACGTGCCAACTGACACAACCAAATGTTAAATACTTAATTGCATGTATAGAATTTAATGTATGTACGTGTGTTTATATACACGAGAAAGAAGATCTATCTTTCCTGCTTGTCTGAACAATATCCCCTGCATTCATTTTTGACGATTGACTTTATTTATTTTTATTTATACCTCCATTTTCGGTCTTGTTCGCAACTCTTTATCTCAAAGGTCTTTTGCTTTCGCATTTCCCTTTTTGTTCTGTTTTATTGTGTGGTGGTGGTTGTATTTGTTGGTAGGCCTTCTATCCTCTCTTCAAGCGATTCCTGTGATTTGAGGGGTAACAACAAACCTAGATTCTTCCGGTCGTTGATTATTCTCCCGTCAGAGGAGTGAAATTCCAGGGATTTTCTGGGTTGATTGTTGTTTTTTGTTGCTGGGACCCCTGAAAGACTTCATCTTTGTGGGTTTTCAGTTTTAGATTGCACAGGGGTGTGAATTTTGGGGGAGTGCCCCTTGTTTCTGTGTAAAGACCCGAGTTTGGGGTAGTTAGTGGTTGAATTTCGCTGGATTCAGAGTTGGGTTGGCCCTCGATTCCTTAAAGGTTTCGATCTTGCTTGGTAATTAGTTTTAATTGTTGTTGTTTGGGTTGATTATCTGTTTTTGCTGGAGTTGGGTCTTGGAGCTGAATTTGGGGGGATGTTTCTTTGCAGAAGGTGGTGTGAGTCTGTTTGAGGATGACGATCGGGGACCTTTCACCAAATGAGAAGAGATCAGGGAAAAAGAAGATAATCATGGACGAGAATACTCCATTGTTGCCAAAAAGTCATGGTGGCGATAGTAGTTACGGTCATTTCGACGAGTTCAATGGCGCGTCCTTCACAGGCGCCGTGTTTAACTTGTCGACTACAATAGTGGGCGCTGGGATTATGGCGTTGCCAGCCACCATGAAGGTGTTGGGTCTCGGGTTGGGGATAGCTATGATAGTATTCATGGCTTTCCTGACTGAGAAGTCGATTGAGTTCTTGCTTAGGTTCAGTAGAGCTGGGAAGGTCGGTTCCTATGGGGGGTTGATGGG
>CM042880.1:9848075-9932810 GCA_023653495.1 Melastoma candidum
ACCTCTAAAACCAATAGCCCTATGCCGACCCATCACCCTACAAATATTTATTATTTCGAAAGGATGACCCCTTTTATACCAAGGACGTGTACAAAGGACTATCTATCTCGTAAATCGAATCCCCCCTCCTTCTGCCTCTAAATCCCGACGGGCATTACAATAACGTCGTTACCTCCCCTATTCCTAGTGAATAACACGAATTTTTCTCACGTTAGTTCGTCCCTTAAAAATAGGGTTTGTTGGAGAAAAACCTAATTTGATCTCAATTTTGGAGAAATGGACAGACGAATTCGGAATGCATCTTTTCTTGATTGAAATAAAAAATGAGTAGCGGTGAGAAGCTGGCATTTCAATTTTCAACTTCCATCTTTTCACGTACATAAGCACGCGTTACGAGTTATTATGTTCACGTCCTTGAGTAAAAAATAATCTAAGAAAATATTAAAATTGTTTAATTGTATGACTCAAATAAGTTATTAAAAAAAAATTCACAAGTTTATGTCGCGAAAAAATTAATAAAAAATTTGGATCACGAATGATATTTTGCTGTATAATTAGGACCTTTAGTAATGACAAATTATGTTTTAAAATATCGATTTAAGATTATAAAAAAATTTAAAGTATAAAAAAAATTGGTAAAAAGTAAATGAGCAATCAATAAATAAGAAAGTGCAGGGGTAGAATGAAAAAGTAATTGAAAAATAAGAACAATTCGTAATTTATCTTAAAATTAGGGACTACCGTCTCGGTCTTTCTTTCATCTTCTTTCCCCCTCTTCGTCTCCTTCCATTCCTTTCCCCAAGCGGCTCCGTCGTTCAACCTTGGACTGCTGTCCGAACGGTTTGACGATGCTGTCGAAGCCCTTGATCACCGCCATAACCCCTGCCAGGCTAATCCTAATGCTGATCGTCTTCACCTTCTTCCTCCTCTTCATCTCCCATTTCCTCGGCTCCTCCTCCTCCGCCCCCGCCTCCCTCCGACGCCCCTCCTCCACCGCCGTCTCACTCCCTCCTCCTCCCGATCCCCACCCCTTCTCCGACCTCATCTCCGCCTTCAAATTCTGGGATTCCCACGTCGGCTGCCCCCGATTCGTCGATGAGCACGCTGGGGAGACGTCCGGGGTCAATGCCACGAGGTCCTTGCAGGTTGGAGGAGGTTGCGGCGAGGAGTTTTTGGGGAAGCAAAAACACGTGAGCGTGCTGGTCAAGGGTTGGACCTGGATTCCGGACAACCTCGATAACTTGTACTCCTGCAGGTGTGGGATGACTTGTCTGTGGACTAAGTCGCCTGTCCTCGCCGATAAGCCCGATGCCCTGTTGTTCGAGTCCTCCACTCCTCCGATCCGGGTAGTTGCTCGTTTGGCGCTGTTTATTCAGTCAGATGTGGGTTGTTGTTATCTCGATCCGGCTTAGTTATCGGGACTAGCATTACAAACATGAGTTGATTCTTTGTGGTGCGGATTTGTTCCTTGAGATTATGATCAAGGATCCCCGCCTGTTGATCTGCTAAAGTGGAAAGATATTGTTGGTTATTTTGATGGCGGGACAGCAGCAGAGTGATTTACTCTGGCTGTATTTTCGCCCGATGGATGATGGATAATGATGTTGTGTTATCATCCTAGGATACAAGTCTGACATGGTAGAGAAAATTTAGGTGCTAGAGTTTGATATGGAACTAACTATGTGGAGCGGTGGAAATTCTATTTCCGTGTTTAGACTTGAGAGTAATGACCTCCATGCAAGAAAGCTGGGTTACTGAAAAGACTTCATTGGTGTCGTATAATGAATAGCTGTATCCGCTTATTCATACTGCTGTTGCTTCCCATTTTGAATTCTCGTCCTCTATGTTGGAGCAGTCACTCAACATCCTTTCTGTTCGACCAGTTAGAAAAATGCGAGATTCGATTTCTGACTCAGCTTCTCTTGGTTCCTGTTGCCAGAGACGTTCTGGGGATCCCCTGCGAGTGTATATGGATCTGGAGGCCGGTAGGAAAAAATCTGGCCGTGAGGATCTGTTCATTAGTTATCATGCCAAAGATGATGTTCAAGCGACCTATGCTGGCTCGCTCTTTCACAATGGTCGGAATTATCATGTCTCGCCTTACAAGAACAATGTAAGCAAATTGAAAAGTCTCTGTAAGGTCTCCTCTATTAGTATTGTAGAAAGCTTGCTCGTCACATTTCTGTTCTCCTAACTTTTCCTCCTTTCCAGGACACGCTTGTCTATTGGTCCTCCTCCCGATGTCTCCCTCAAAGGAATGATCTTGCTACCGGCTTACTGAAATTGTTGCCTTATCATTCCTTCGGCAAGTGCCTGAACAATGTCGGGGGACTCGACATGGCACTATCGTTTTATCCTGAGTGTGCCAATGATGCCAGCATCCATCCAAAATGGTGGGATCACTTGCACTGTGCCATGTCTCATTACAAGTTTGTGCTCGCGATTGAGAACACCTGGACGGAAAGCTACGTCACTGAGAAGCTCTTCTATGCCCTAGATTCCGGTTCAGTCCCCATCTATTTTGGCGCACCGAATGTGATGGACTTTGTCCCACCCCATTCCATAATCGACGGGAACAAATTTGGGTCCTTGGAAGAACTGGCCAATTATGTGAAGTCGCTGGCCAACGATCCCATCGCATATGCAGAATACCATGCATGGAGAAGATGTGGCGTCCTGGGTAATTATTGGAAAACACGCTCTGCAAGCCTTGATACCTTGCCGTGTAGGTTGTGTGAGGCAATTAGCTGGAAAGGCGGGAGGAACGCGAAGGCCTCATGACCCGAGTTTCTCTTCATGAATATTTGTCTTTCTTATATGGCCGTGTAGCAATTTGTATTCTTTTTTCTGTTATGGCGGAAAATGGCATTGTACAAAGAAGCAAATAACACGAGGAGGATTTATGTTGTTAGAATTTAGAAACAATTTGATATTGACATGATATAAGGGGAATGTTGAGAATTGGGGAGTTCCCATTTTTACACAAATGCTTTCTAACATGTTCTACTCTGTGCCTATATGAGGATCCAACTAATCAATTATCAATAAACAATGTAATGAAATAACTGGGAGAAAAAAATCGAGCTTCTTGAGTAATAGTTTGCTATAAGATCAGTGCAGCCCCATCATGTTACATTCTACTGCCAGCCATGACATTCCCGAGTTGTCATGCTTTATCCCCATAAAAAGCCGCGTTTCTCACTCGTGCCAACATCAGCATTCTGGGAGTGAACGTATAGAAGCAACTGGAAAGAGACTCGCAGCTGATCTGCTACCGTGTAATGAATTTTGCTGATAGCTACGCCTGAGGTAACTGGGAGAAGCATTGCTCTGGCTAGCCATATAAGACATGAAGCGCAAGTTTGCAGGCGTTAGTGATGGGTAAGTCAATGCAACAGAGAGAGGAGATGCCGAATGGACAGATCCTCGGGACATCGGAGATGATGTGTTTCTGAGGTCAACTGAACTACGACTAACTCTTGCGACTGAGGGAGACTGCCAGCAAGAATGAAAAGACTGTTGGGTGTGCATATTTGCAGGGGCTGATGTATGCAAGGCTGATCGCGGAAGGTGTGCCTGGTTTATCTGTATGGCTGGAGAAGATGCTACTGACGATCGGACATGAGAGGACACAACAGGAGAGGATTCTACTGACACTGGTGTGGAGGAAAGAAGAGGGGTGCTTTCGGATGCCGTAGGTTTGCCGGTGGCAGTTCTTGCATCACGCTTGCATACGGGGCAGAATGTCCTCCAAGATGTCAGCCATGCGTCCACGCACAGCACATGGAATTCTGCGCATATAGATAATGAATCATCAATTTACACCTCCAATCGTGGATGACCAAGTCAACCTAAAATATAATCAGGCAGATTATAATGCGATGGCAGCATTACTAAAAATGCAGCAGAGAAAGGTCTTTTACAAGCAACATACTGTGGCAACATGGCAATATCCGCAGCTTTTCCCCAACAATATAATCTTCAAGGCATATCGCACATGATTGAGATGTAGAATTTTCCTCCAATACTGAAGTAAATACAAGACTTGGCATTGCCTTCACTAAGTGGCTACTCATCCCATGAAACTGCCTATCATGATGGGCTCGAGGGCTCTCCCACCTTATTCTCAGCCGTCGAACAATGAAATATGTAGCTAGAATACCTGACATGGCCAGCAGGAAGATAAATAAAATGGCCATGACTGACCAAGCTGAGTATATGCTGCTTGGAAGAATCAAGAGTTTAACATCGGTTGGACCAATGTATTCTTTGAGCAATTCCCCGGAAGATCGCGAAACAAACACTGCATGTACTTTTATCCCAGCAGAGCTTCCAGACACTGCGACAGGCACACGTCATTACGTTAAACGGTAGGGGGAGTCTGCTGCAAAGAACTCGGGCGCACAAATTATCAGGGAAGAGAAAAAAAATCTCCATGAACATCCACTAAGATTGCCCTGAAATCGCAACACCATCAATCCCAAAACTAATATCAGTGAGAATAGTGAAGGTGACCTCACTTGCTACTAAATGCCCATAGTCTTCATCATTGTAGACGACCACAGCTACAAACCCAGCTTCTTGAGCTCTTCTAACCTTATCCCAAAAGCTACACCCACCTCGAACAACCAGCACAAATGGGGAGCCACCGTTCACTCGGTGGTCAGCTTTACTCGTCAGTTCGGCGCAGGCATCGAGCGGTTCTGCCAAATAAAGCGTGCCGCGCACCCCAGAGGGTCTAACTGTCGGTGCTGACACCAAATCAAAGTAAATGAGGATCGGGAATCCAAAGTAGGTCTAACCCATGGTAATGGGCGGTGGTTCGCATAAAAGATGAAAAACATTCTCCTTCTGCCACACTGGAAAGCATAGTCATCCATCAACCATGATTCGAAAACAATCACCCCGGAGGAGGAACGGGAGAATAGCGACAGAAACCAGATAGCCAGGATCAAAACCATCGCATAGTAGTCTCCCTCAACCTCAAGAACCAAACTTTCCAACAGTGAAGTCATCAACCAGTGAAACCTCTACTTTTACAAAAAAAAAAAAAAGCCAAGAGAACTCACCAAAGGTAGCATCAACAGAGCGGAAGGACTGGGTGGTGTTCTTGCCAATCAACACAATGTCAGCAGAAGCCGTCCTACAACAGCAGCTCAACCAGGAGACTCCCAGAACCAACCCCAACACCCAAAATTCACGCAAGCCCCACATCTCCCAAACATCAAACATCCGACTTTATATCCCGAATCCAACCCAACAGCCCTGAGAACGAAAAGCCGGACCCAGAGAAAAGGGGAATTCATAGACGACAGCGATTCAGACTATATATAGGATGGGCTTCGTCGGCTTCCATGACACGTATATAAAATATCGAAAATTTATCCGATCATCAGATCTCCGAATCCGATCGCAAAAAGTGACGTTCTTTTTCCTTTTCTTCGCTTTTTGTTTGTTTCTTTTCTTTCTGCAATCTGATGGAAATCCGCGGGAACTTAATACATAGCCAGATGGACGGAGTTACCCCTCATTACAGTCTCTTGTCTCATCCCGCGACCTCGGATAGGCCCATTTGTTCATTGGGCCGATTCATTAGGCCCATGAAAACAGGCCGGAAATTAGCCGCTGGATTGGGAGCAGAGCAAAGCATTCGATAAACTAAACACACGCCTAATAATTACATGTATTCTATTAGTTTTATTAAATTCAATTATGTATCGGCAGAGTACATGCCGGTCCATTTTATATCCTAAAAGGAAATGGGAATAAGTCCATGGTCAAAAATATGTTCATTAAATTCCCCCCCCCCCCCAACTACCAACAAAAATGAGGAAAATATAATTGATAATTTTATAAGATTTCATATTCGAACGGAGAAAAAATTTCAACATTATCGCTTAAATAATTCTGACTAAGAAAAGTAAACCGCTAGGGCATTAATTGCAAACTGTGCACAAATAATCTCCCGTTTATTCGGACACACAAACAAACACACGGGATTGCTCTCATGTCTCCGCGGCGGCCACTTCCTCTCCTAACCCTGGTCACCGTCCTTACATCTCTCCGATCATCCCACTCGACCTGCGACTTCCCACAGGACGACGCCGGCTGGACAGCTCGGAACATCAGGGGCCTGTTCGTTTTCGGCAGCTCGTTAGTCGATAACGGCAACAACAATGACCTCCTCACGTTAGCCAAGGCCAACTACACCCCTTACGGAATCGACTTTCCCCTGGGTCCCTCGGGGAGGTTCACCAACGGAAAGAACATCGTCGACCTCCTAGGGGAGTACCTCGGAGTTCCGTCTTTCATCCCTCCTTTCGCAAAGGTGTCCCAGGAAGGAGGAGGAGGAGGAAGTGGTGAGGAAGCGGTTAATGGGGTCGACTATGCTTCCGGTGGCTCCGGCATATTGGATGATACTGGCTTGGTTGCTGTAAGTTGCGATAAAGCTACCTGAATATTTAAACTTCAGCATGCGCGTATTTTAGGACCTGATGTTCTGCTTTTCTTTTTCCTTTTTCCGGATGCAGGGTCGAGTGACGAGCCTTAACCAGCAGATCAAGAACTTCGAGACAGTGACGCTACCACAACTGGAGAACCGTGTAGGCTGCAAGAGTGCGGAACTCCTGGCGAACTACATGTTTGTAGTGGGCACGGGCGGCAACGACTATACTCTTAACTACTTCCTGTTTGGCTCCAACCGCAACGTCAGCCTCCAGCTCTTCACCGCCAATCTCACCGCCTCCCTCTCCCTCCAACTCGAGGTATTCATATCATTTCGGCCCCTCCTTCAGCCAAACAGTATGTCGCTTTTTGTTTACGTGTTTTTTTCTTCCGAATCCTCAGAGGCTGCATGGACTGGGCGGGAGGAAGTTTGTGCTGATGTCGGTTTACCCGATAGGGTGCACACCGATGGCAACGAGGAGGAAGGGATCGAACTCCAGCAGGGGTTGCGTGGAGTATCTGAACAGGGCCGCGCAGATGTTCAACACCGGGATTAGGTCGGCCACGGATGAACTGAACGGGAAACTGCCCGGAGCCAGGTTCATCGTCGTGAACACGTACAAGATCGTCAGAGACATAATCGCGCGTCCCCACTCGATGGGTAAGTAAAAGAAAAAAGAAAGCTCCAAGGACAACATTAAATTCAGTCCAGTGCTGCTCTGTTCCCGTTTCTGTTGCGTATACATTTCGCGATACTGATCTTTCCATCGTCAGTAGTCGCCTTAGATTCAGCAGCATTAAATTCAAGGAACCACGACCACCACCGGCCTCTTTTCTGTTGATTCCGTTCGTGACTGTGATAACACAATGCACAGGGTTTAATAACACGGACTCGCCGTGCTGTGAGGTGAAGCCAGTGAGCGAAGGAGGGGACGGAGCCCTCTGTGTCAGGGGAGGGAAGACGTGTGAGGACCGAGGGGTGTACGTCTACTTCGACGGCTCTCATCCAACGGAGGCCGTCAATGTTCATATGGCCACCAAGGCCTTCTCATCGTGCCGCCCGGCTGAAGTTTATCCTTTCAACGTCAGTCGTCTCTCGCAACTCTAAAATAAGGAACGCGTGTGTATGGATCATTTAGATCTATCGATGTACTTTTTCGTGTAAGAAATATGTATTCGAACATCTTTCAAGTCTTGTATTCAGAAGTAGTGTAAAAATGTGCGACTTCTTTTTAGACATCAAAATGGTCACGTGCACAGCACGTGCTTATCCCCCTCCTCTCCCGTTCTTAAACCCTCCGTTTCCTGCCTTTCCCTTTCCCTCCTGAAATCACCGAGATGAAACTTTTCCGGCGCCGCCTCTCCACCGCCGCCGCCGCCGCCGCCTCCGCCTCCGCCTTCTCCTCCTTCGCTGCCCCCTCGACTTTCGCTACCCTTCCCAGGCATGTCCACGACCGAGGCCTCGACCATGCTGTCGAGAGGGAGAAGCACCGGAGGACTGTGATCGGCCTCAAGAACCTCATCAAGTCGGAGCCCACGAAATCCCTACCGTTATCCGCCATATCCCGGCAGAGGGACGCCCTCCAGATCCCTACCCGTCCGGTTGAGTTTCTCCGAAGGTTCCCCTCCGTGTTGGCGGAGTTCGCCCGGGTAATCTCCCCCTTGACCCCCTCTTCAAGCTTACGGATGAGGTTTTAGGGTTAGATGAGGAGGATAAATTGGTTTACGAGGGCGTTTCATATAGGCTGGAGGTTGCTGATAGGGTGCTGAGTCTGTTGATGTTGAGGAGGAGTTGTGAGATGCCGCTTGGTTTGGTGAATTGTTTGGGTTGGGACATGGGCCTGCCGCCAGATGTCTCGGAGAGTGTCATCCCGGAGTTTCCTGATTATTTCCGCGTAGTGAATGGTGGGATTGGTAGGGGACCAGGTGATGGCAGAGTCCTGGAGTTGGTCTGCTGGAGTGGCAATTTGGCGAAGTCCGCTGTCGAGAAGAAGGTGAAGGAGGATGCGGGCCGGGTCGAATTTGAGATGCAGTTCTCCAAGGGTTTTGAGACGGATAAGTAGATGAAGAAGTGGTTTGATGATTGGCAGAAGCTGCCGTATTTGTCGCCGTACGAGAGTGGGTGTAGTCTGGAGAGTAAGAGTGAGGAGTTTGAGAAATGGTGAGTTGGGTTTTTGCATGAGTTGCTTCATCTCTTCATTTCAAAGAAGGCCGAGAAGGATACTGCCTTACTGGCAGGTGAGTATTTTGGGATCCGGTCGAAGTTTAAGAGGGCGATGCTTTGTCATTTTGGTATATTTTACGTGTCGAGTAAGAACAGAACTCATACCGTGATTTTGAAAGACGCTTTCAAGAGGGGCTCTTTAGTTGAGACGCATCCACTCATTAACGGGAGGAATAAGTATATCCATCTCATGAACACGGTGAAGGAAGATCGTAAGTCTGTGGGCATGGCCGGTTTAACAGGTCAACCTGGGAACGTAACTCTTCGAGGTATGCAAGCAGAAGAAGAGGCAGATAAAAATGGGGAAGGGGCCTCTCAGAATGGCATGTCAAACTCTGAGTTAGATGATGATAAACATGGACAATGACTGTATATCATTTTTCATTTGAGCTGACAATATAGCTGTTCAGATTTGATGCACAAGATATTTTATCACCGAAATTAATGGAGCTGGCATCAGAAAGACAATTCCGAGGGTAACCAAAAAGGGCAAGAAGAAGTTGGAGAATGCCTTTCCCTTGTATGCCACCATTATGTCAGGAAGGGTCATATGAAGTTTTATCACAGGAAGTTGCACAGAGATGCTTACATTCCTTCTCAAGCCTAGAACAGTAGCATCATTGTTCTCGTACAGAGAGGCGATCCTCAACCACGGAGAGCAACGAGAACATGCACCTCCAATATGGTTCGCCCGCCCTCGGCATCAATCAATAGCCTCCCTTGCCTAGATCTCTTGGAGGACTACAGTCCTAATGGAAATGGAGGTCCTAACTCAACTTGAGCAGCTGGTTACAATAAATGGAAACTATTAACTGGTTGTCCTCATTGAGCCGATCTTACTGGGCTTGAAGATGAGGCCCAATAACTTTGGAAACGAATACTAGTACTTTTGTACCAGTGATTCCTTTCCTTTTCCTTTTTCTATTACTCGACTCGTCTTAATTAGAATGTTAGGAGATGATGTAATGTTACTGCAAATGATCGGAAACCAATTTGGACATGGTGTAACATAACATAAAACGGTTACTAATACTGATAATGCTAAGACAGTGTCTGAAAACGAGACTCTTCAAAGGATGACGTAAAGGGGTGTGTGGTTTTTCCCCTTCCCACTTTTTTGTCTGGTGGTCGAATCCCGGGTAGTTCGGAGACAATAGTCGTCTAATCACTCGGACCGAGGCTGGACAAGAAGAGATCAGGCTGGGAAAGGAGAGATAGAGACTTGAGAGAGTGACGGGAGGAATTGGGTGTGTGAATTCGTGGGAATCCGCCCGTCTTTTCCTCTGGTTTGAAAAAAGGGACCGTAATTGATAAACCTTTTCTGTTGGGAGTGAGGCGAGTTGAGGAGGTCTTCGGCCTGTTGTGCACGGGTCTACCCTTCTTGTCGTTTGCTCCCCCCCTGAGCATTCCTTTTAGCTGTTTAATCCCTCTTTCCAAGTACAAGATCCCCCATCCAATAATTGGTGGGGCGAGGATTTCGTGGTTGTTGTTGTTGTTGTAGCGAGGTTGTGCGTGTTTTTCCTGGATTCTGGTTGGTGGGTTTTGCTTTTTGTGGCTGATTTTCTCTGCATTTCGTCTGGGCAGTTCTTGGTTCTTGCAGATTCTATTTTTTTGGCAGTTGTTTATTTTACCCACTTTCAGCTCTGGGGATTTGACCGCTGTTGCAGCTTGAATGGATGGTGGGATGAATGTTTCTTTCTTTAGTTCATTTAGTTTCTCTGGGGTAATGGGAGGCTTGTCTCTTCGCCTGATTTGCAGTGAGGCGGCTGTTCTTGGTGGAGTTTGGATTAGGAGGTGGTGATTAGCGGAAGCTTTTCTTTTTCTGGGTTGGCTTTTACCCCCAGCAGTGACTCTTTGGTGGATTGGAAGGAGTCGCCTTCTGCCTTTCATATGGATGTTTGAGGCGGAATCTTTGTTACGGTTGGCAGATTCGTTGGTCTGGGATGGGTGGGCTTTGCTCCAGGAGATCCATTATAGAGAATGTTCCCAGTGGAAGTCTACCCGATTCCAATGGCCATGTGGATGATCATTTTGAAGTGAACAGTCAGAGTGTGAAAGCGAAGGGTGGCCCAACACCATCTCCTCTGGTAGATGAAGGGGGTAAAGAATCGAGGGGTCGTGCCCCACTTTCGGACGCTAATGCAGATGTTACTGACTGTAGTCCTCAAGATAATTCGGATGGGATCCCTCGTTTGTCGAGGGGCTTCTCATATAAATCCAGATCCGAAAGGTCTAAGCAAGTGGCAGTTGCAAAGGTGAGAGGTTCTTGTGGGACTCATGCTTTTGGAAGAGCTAATTATCGATTTTACAGATATTGACCTTTTTTTTAATATGTTTCTCATAACTATAATTACTAGTTTATATCCAGATAATTGTTAGGCTGTTTGCCTCTTTACTAGAAAAGGGATGAGAGCCAGTGAGGTCATATTTCTCGTCCTAATCTCTAAGGCCATATCATCAATTGATTATTTTCTCCACTTGCGAGAATATGAATTCATATCATGGGTTCCTGTTTTGACTACATAGCACTGTCTTGATCCTTTTTTTTTTTTTACTTTTTTCCTATTATCATTCCATGGTGGACAATAGGTTTCTGAAGTTGGCTCACTTTTGGGAAAAGCTGGTGGAAAGGCGGTGGATGTCTTAGACACTCTAGGCAGTAGCATGACGAATTTGAGTTTAAGTGGCAATTTCACCTCGGGAATAACAACAAAAGGAAATAAGATTTCAATACTGGCTTTTGAAGTTGCCAATACGATCGTGAAGGGAGCAAACTTGATGCAGTCCCTTTCTAAGGAGAGTATCAAACATCTGAAAGAAGTGGTGCTCCCCTCACCAGGCGTGCAAAAATTAGTTTCCCGGGACATGGAGGAACTTTTGAGAATTGCCGCAAATGACAAGAGGTTGGTCTTAAAAATAATTATATCATCGTGCCCTCTCGATTGGACAATGGCCTATCATGACATGATTACTATCTTGTGTGTTGGCAGAGAAGAACTAAAAGTTTTTGCTGGGGAGGTGGTTCGATTCGGAAATCGTTGTAAAGATCCACAATGGCACAATATGGAACGCTATTTTGAGAAGTAATTGAAGCATCATATTGCCTTATATTGTAGTTTGCATGCTTTCTCAAAATACTGATGACAAAGCCACTTGTGTTGCGATGTTTAGGCTGGGTTCTGAACTTCCACCTCAAAAGCAGTTGAAGGAAGATTCAGATAAAGTGATGCATCAACTAATGGAATTGGTTCACTGTACAGCTGTAAGTTTGCTCTGATGTGTTGTTTTTTTAATTGCTAGATATAGTTTAGCCGTATTCATTATGCACTTCCCCTGTGGGTATTATTTATTCTATTGAAGATCTTAAGATTGAACATGGGCTGTACTCAATGTGTCGGGTTAATTGTCCCCTTGAATTTAGCATCAGTAGAAAGTGTTGGTTTTCAGTCAAAACTTCACATTCTACAAGGTTGTAAGTCTAGTTTACCAAAACAAAACATCTTGTAGGACCTTCACTATGTAGAGAAGTAGTTTGTGATGATGGACGCTAAGCTTCCTGCCATGGATGATCCAAAGTGCAGCAGCCTTAATTCATGAATATTTTAATTGACCCAAGATAATAATGTTCTTTCCAACCGTCTCTCTCTTGTACAAGGACCAGATCATATGCCAGAAGATTTTGATATCTTGTTCTGCCACTCAGTCTTACTGTTAACTATGGCCCAAAAATTAATAATTTCCCTGAGTGCTAAGTGCTAACAAATTCCTACCTATAGGACTCAGATTGATTTTAGTTTATGCTTCCAATGGGCATTTGGCTGTCCCGCGAGAATGCCTTTTTGTTATTGCTTTTAGCATAATCTTTACATGGAATTGCAGGAACTGTATCATGAGTTGCATGCTTTGGATAGATTTGAGCAGGATTATCAGCGCAAGCTGAAGGGAGATGACAAGTCCAATGCTAGTCAAAGAGGTTATATTCAGTTTTGGTTTCTTTCTAAATTTTTGTATTAATCTGGCGGCACTATAGGATCATGACATCTTTACATTGCAATAACCGGGTGTGAACATGTGCAATGCACGCTAGTTGTCTGTTGTGACAGTTCATCTAATTTACCGGGAGTTCTTTTTAGTTGATTTACTTAGTCTCAGAAGTCAGACGGAACATTTCTTTTCTTCTACATGGGCGGTGTTTCTTTACTTTGTTGTGCTTTGGCCGTTAGTGTTACTGCTGTCTCCCGCCTCTCATTGTAGCTCTTGAAAGTGCTGCAAATTTTTTATGTGGTATATCTAGTCTTTGTCTGAAAATCGATGATTAACTTCCCCCCTTAATTATGAGAGACATATGTTGTTTCCTTGTTGTAGAATTGCCCGCATTTGACTGATTACATTCGATGAAATTATTAACGCATTGTTAGCTTTTCATCTTGGTGTTGCAGGGGACAGCCTGCCACTCCTGAAGGCTGAGTTGAAGAGTCAGAGAAAGCATGTTAAAAGTTTGGAGAAAAGATCTCTGTGGTCTAGGATATTAGAAGAGGTAAACATAAGCTCTTTTTACACTCTTACAAGATATTTTTTCACTATTTTTCATGTTATATGGATCAATCATTAGCAGAGGAGATTTTTTTCCTAAGTTTGTGCAATTCATAAATTGTGTTGCAGAATCTCTTGATCTCTGTTCATGACAAATGTTTCGAATATGACTAATTCATGACTTTACTGAAGGAAATTGGACGCTATTTATTTTTACTGGAGAGATGCTTCATTGGTGTATGCAGGTGATGGAGAAGCTTGTAGACATTGTTTGCTTCTTGCATTTGGAAATAGATGAAGCTTTTGGCATCACAGGTGTGCCTTTCACGTCTTCATACTCTGCTAAACTATTGTAGTTAGCTCTTACTGTCTGTCTCCAACCTTGTCCTGCGTCCTTTCCTGGAAAACTCTGTTGTTGACTTCCTACAACTGCATATTGTCATGAACCAGCTAAAGGTACAGTTGACCGTCGCAAATCGTTGGGTTCTCTTGGTCTTGCCCTACATTATGCCAACATCATTACTCAGATAGATACCATGGTGAGTTCTTGTTTCACCGTGAGGCTAACATGGCAGCCTTGTTCGCCTGCAGTGTTGCTTATGCTTTTTTATTTTAGGAATAAAAAAGAACAGTGATATTTGCTTCCTTGTCACTGTTGCTTTGTTGTCCAATGATTTGGCGGAAATCCAATTCAGGTGTCACGCTCAGGGTCTGTGCCTCCAAATTCTAGGGATACTCTATACCAAGGACTACCCAATCGGGTGAAGTCATCTCTGCGCGCCAAGTTGCAGTCATTCCAGTTGGCCGAAGAGGTACTCGATCAAATTATAAGATGGAAAAGACATTTGTTGCCTTTGGCCAATCTCAGGAAGATCGAAGACTACATTAATGAAATTTACATCAAGAGAGTACCCTAAAACCTTAAAATATATTTCGTGCACTCTTTTGCTTTGGCAAAAAGAAAGGCGCCTTCTGATCCCTGATTTGCATCAATGTTACGTTTGCTTTCTGCCAATGCTTGAATCTGAAAGTTGTGACACTAACATCTAGCATTTGATGGCGAGTGCAGCTTACTATTCCACAAATTAAGGGAGAGATGGAGAAGACATTGGATTGGCTCGCTCCTCTCGCTACTAACACCACAAAGTAATTCTTGTTTTTTCTTCGGGTGCAATTTCATTCTGTTGTTTATCGCTTATTTTCCTCAAAAGCTTTCCTTCTGTCCACTAGAAGCCTTTCTAGCTGGCTTTCTGTTCCAACTGGCGCTGCTGGTTGGAATTATTGATCTGTGGTTGATGTAGCCAGAGAATTCGTCTTCGGGGAGACTTTACTTCAGTCTAAACTGTAGTGTTTCAGTTGCTTCAATTGACATGTCCTTCGTTTTGTTTTGACAGAGCACATCATGGCTTCGGTTGGGTGGGAGAATGGGCAAACACGGGGTATGTTGCGAGCATTTTCTCGGCATGATCACATTCTTTTATCCCTATTTTCTCATGGAAATGGGTTTTTTTTGGACTTGGTTAGGTCCGATGTTAACCGTAAACCAACTGGCGGGAATGACTTGCTCCGCATAGAGACTTTATACCATGCAGACAAGGAGAAGACCGACGCCCTTATCCTCGAATTGGTGATCTGGCTCCACCACCTCGTCAGCCAAGCAATGGCTGCAAATGGCTGCAGCTTCAGATCCCCCATCAAATCTCCCATCCGGTCGCCGAGCCAGGACACGGTCCAGCCACCTTTAGCCTGGCCTAAATCAGGGTCTCCTCCTGTCCTAACGGTGGAAGACCAAATGATGCTACGGGACGTCAATAAGAGGAAGTTGACCCCTGGAATCAGCAAGAGCCAAGAATTTGCCACGGCAAAGATGAGGCTAAGCAAGCACCAGAGGCTGAGCAAAAGCAGCAGCCACTCCCCAACCCGCGAGGTTGCCGCCGAAGATAGGAGACAGTTTCGGCGGCCCTTGTCCATTCCCTTCGCCAACTTCGACGTCGACCGGATGAGAGCCCTTGATGTCATCGATAGGCTGGATCCTGTCTGACCATAATTGGGACAGGAGCAGAGGCTTGTCATCGTGTTGTATTGTATCTAGTGGCACATGATTTTGATCTGTAGTTCTGTCTACTTTGGAAGTCAAGCTGTGAAGATATTTTCGGAAGCTTATTGCTTGTCTCGTGGTCGTGAATGTAATATGTAATACGCAGCTCGAGCCTGATGAAAACCATATCTTTAAGACGCATCGACAGCTTTCATCGGCAGGCGAGAACGAAGTCGGCGTTAGAGTCGGGCTCCCGAAATGAGCTGTGGAATACCGCTTTCGTTTGGGGACATTTTTTGGTGCCGTGTTTGGTAGTCGAGCGAAATAAGTGAGAAAATATTGCGACGGACTAGCTGAAAACATAATTTTTCTTATCTCCCTCCCAAACAAGGCACTAAATTTGAAATAAGGTCACAACGGTAACCAATTCCAGAAGGTCCGAGCTTCGATTAGGCCTCAAGTCTCCGTCTTTCTCTCTCTCTTTCTCTCGGAAGATAATCGAAGTGGTATCATGGCTGGCCGTGGCGCGATCAGGCGAGTGGCGGAGGAGGAGGAACCGATGGTGCCGGTATTCACGGTCATCAAGAACGGGGCGATCCTCAAGAATATCTTCGTCATCAGCAACGACGCAATGCCTCTGTTGGAGGAGGAGGAGGTGAGACCGTTCGATTTGACGGACGATGTCGAGGGCCGAGAGGAGGTCTTGATCGTTGGTCGGCATCCCGATTGTGACGTTTTGTTGACGCACCCCAGCATCAGCAGGTTCCACCTCAAGATCCTGTCGAATCCGACTGCGCGGAAGCTTTTTGTCATGGATTTGTCATCAGGTACTGTTTTAAGCTGAGACGCTGCATGTAGTTTGTGCCGTCGGATGCGGGTTGCAGTTAGGTTTTTCTGCATCGGCTGCAATGAGCTGTGTCTCTATGTTTGTGAAGTTGCTGATTCTTTTTTTTTTTTCATTTCTGCAACTGATTAAGCAAGGAGAAGGCCATGATGTCTGATTGGTTTGAATGCATGGATGTACCTTTTGTTACACAACAACTTTGTTAGTCCTGATATGATTTTGAATTGTTTAATTATCTGGATGTATCGCTGTTCAGTGCACGGCACTTGGATATCCGATTCCAGGATTGACCCTGGGGCTCTGGTTGAGCTGAACGAGGGTGACACAATACGAATTGGCGGTTCGAGCAGAGTTTATAGACTCCATTGGGTTTCTCTGAGCCGTGCATATGATGGTGAAAACCCGTTCATCTCGGGGATGGATTTAGCTCTCTTTAGAGAGGAAGATGAGGAGAATGAAGTTGCAGCGTTGGTTGAGGCACGTCAGGTTTCCATCTGTTCTGTTCATCCTTTAGATGAGAGTGGTTTCTGCTATGATGCTTCTCTCACCGTTTAATCTTTGATTAATGTCTTCTTATTCTTTTCTGTAGGGTGACTATGATGGGGAGGTTGAAATTGCGGAATCTGCAGATGAGGAGATTCCTCAGGTTACAGAAATGCTTGCATAATTTTCTTTTATTTGTTTAGATAAGAATGTTACAAAGAAACTAAATCTGCTTACACTCTTGTCTGAAATAACAGAACAAGGACTTAAGTGTCATTGAGGGCTTCACAAATAATTGCACGGATTTGACAATGGAAGACTCCATAGCCTCTTTGGCTTTGCACGATTTGGAAAAGGCTGAGAATTCACCGGAGTTTCTGAACCCTGTCAGAGGAAACCTACCCGTTGACCCGTTCCAGATAAATTCAGAAACTAGACTCGATGGCCCTGCACGTCTGGGAGCTCCTTTGAGGACTGATAATGAAATGTGCGATGAAGAACAGAGTAGGCAGGCCATCTCTGAGTCGGAAAACCTGAGGGGCCCCTCAGAACCTGAAATTTGCGAAGATAAAGAGAATGACTTATCTGGAAATCAATGGCCGAACGGTATAAGGTGTTCTTCTCCTGCTCTGGGAGCTGTATCATTCTCACCTGCTACTCCTTCAGAGACTGGAAATCCACGATCAGGGGAACCAGTGGAAATCGTGTCTATAACTTGCGTGGATGCAGCTGAAACAACCAAAGCTGGAGGTAATGAACAAAGTTTAACAGAGTTTTCTCCTTCTCTGGAAACATTAGCCCATTCACTTTCACCAGTAACCTTAATGGAAATTGGAAGTCCTCGTTCAGAGAAACAAGAAGTCACGCCACTTACCCAGACGGCTTCTGAGCCAATCCTTCAGAGAGAGAGCTGTAATCACCCCACCAAATGGACATCCTATCCAACACTCTGTGCACTAGAAACAGAAGAAAACAGTACTGTGGCTGTTAAATTTGCAATTGTAGGTAACCAGAGTGGAAATGAGAAGGGTGTCCTTCAGAATCACATTGGAGGTCCTTCCGTAGTATCAACAACAATTTCAGTGGCTGATAACAATATCCTTGCAGCGGTAACTCATCAACACAGTAATGAGGAAAATACGAATGCAGAGGGTTCATCTGTTAAGCGGTGGCTGTTTACTGATAGAGAGAAGGATAAGAGCAGTCTGAAGATTTCTGCTACAAAATCCAAGATCTGGTCAAGGCGGGGTAAACCTGAAGGTGTTCTTCAGCTTCAAACAGGAAATGCCAGATCAAGAGCCAAAAGGGCCGCTCTTCATCAGCATGAGAATGAGAATCAGCTCTTGGATAAGAAAGAAAAGGATACTATCACATGGGACTGCTCCAACAGCTCATTTGAAGAGGAAGAAGTATTCACCCCAGATAAGGAGAACATGACTCCGAATGCCCTGGTACTGAGATTGCTGCACAAGTTTGGAAAAAAGGGCAGTGGAGAAGAAGAGGGGCGAGAAGAGATTTTCACTCCAGACAAGGAGAATATGACCCCGAACACACGGTTACTAAGATCGGTTCATAAGATCGGAAAATTGAAAAGTGAAGGAGGAGAAGAAGAGGAAGAAGAGGAGGGAGAGATGTTTACTCCAGACAAGGAGAATATGACACTGAACACCCGGATGCTGAAATCATTGAATAAGATTTCCAAAAAGATGGGTGGAGAGCTTGTGCCTGCTGATTCAATCAAAAGGAGGTCTCATTCCAAGCTTTCTTGCCTCGGTAGCATTACCGCGGATAGCAACATAAACTCCTCGGAGAAAGAGAGAAAAACACTTGAGGATCTCCGAAAGCAGGGAACCCAACAGCTTCAATTGACGTCTCATCCTCTTTTAGAGATAACAGAGACTAGAAAAGGACCAGGGAGAACACCTTTACAGTACCTTCAAACGAGCTTATCGTCACAACATGCTACAAGAGACAGAAACTTGTCTGTTTCGGAAAAGCGAGATATGGGGAATACATTCTCAAATATCTGTCCAGTGAGTTACCGTAATGCTGTCTCTTGTTTACTTTAAAGTGCCTAATTTGATTGATCTGGAATACCTTTCGCTGGAAGCTTCCACTTACACTAAATTTTGACAATGCGCCTCACTTGATTGAGAGTTTTTTGAAATATTTATGTGGGCAGTTGAATCAGGACAATGACGGGCAAACCATGAATTGGATGATGGTAGTAGATATCACCTCTTTCCTGGACAAGAAATCGAGGAAATCTCTGCAGCTCTTACGGGGTCTCAAAGGCACTCAATTATTGATTCCACGAACGGGTAATTAAACAAAAGCAGCTGTGCTTTTCTATGCAAATCAGTCCATATTCCCAGCTTTATGCCTCATTGTAGTTACTCTTGTTGTCTTTCAGTTATCAGAGAGCTTGAATGCTTAAAGCTAAGGTCTGGCTTGTTCAGAAGAGCAACAGATGTCTCCTCATTACTGGAGTGGATCGAACTGTGCATGGTGACTACACCATGGTGGATCCGTGTCCAGACTAAACCAGAGGAGGAAAGGTCAATCGCACCCACCCCACCCACTTCCCCTTGCTCCACTGACATGTCTATTTGGGGTAATCAATGCGAAATAAATTCTCCAACATCAGAGGACCATATCCTTGAACATGCCTTGTTGCTTTCAAGGACGCAAGCTGATAGGCGTGTCATCCTCATCAGCAATGACGTGACAATGAAAATCAAGGCCATGGCAGAGGTTAAGGCCTCAAGAATCTAATCCTTTGCTCATATTTATTCATATGTTTTCTTAGATGGAAGTGATCTTATGTTTTGCAGGGTATGATATGCGAGACGGCTCAAGAATTTCAGACGAGTTTAGTGAATCCCTTCTCGGATAGGTTTATGTGGAGAAGTAGCATCGCTAGAGGACAGACATGGTCAGGCTCTCACGACGAGGTCCTCCGTGAGATGATATACCATCAGCAACCACCGTCCATGAAGAAGCAATCAAGAGGAGAACACGCAAAAGGTCTCAAGCTCATTCTGCTGCACAATTTGCACTACGGAAAGCAGATAAGTTTGAAATGACCGAATCAAACGGCTTCCATGTCTAGTGGAAGAATGATCTGACGGATGGTGAGCCTAAGCATAGCTTTCTTTCATGAATGAAAGCATTTATTGTCGAACTGCAAACAAACCATTACAGAGCACATTATTCTACAGAACACAAGCAAATGTAAGATTCTACAGCCTGGATGATATGCCTGCTTATGCGACCATCTCGGTCAGCTTAGGTTGTTAGAACTCGACTCACCACCCCTTTTTGGGGGATAATTGCGAGATCCCTGGATGAGAAACGAGAATGCGCCTTCCGAGTCCTCAAATGGAGGCCTCCCGAATTCAGGAAACCCGCCAAAGTTGTCGGAATCAAAGGTCAATGGAGAGAAGTAACTGGCAGGGTCGTCAGCGCTCCCTTTTACACTTGCCATGATGTTCTGCATTTCACCATCCGAACCGAGACTGAAACTCGCGCGCCCTGGTTTCTGTGCATCTTCATTAGTTTCACCTATCCAGGATGGGCCAGCGCCCACTTGTCCCTTTGTATCGTCGAGGGGCACAGCGGGGGTGTGGCCTTGGAAGAGGGCGATGTGCCCGAACAACTTGTCTTTCCTAGAAAACGTGGTGCCACAAGAACAAAGCCACTTATCCTTGCCGCAGTGCTTCTCGTGGGTTTTGAGATCGGCCATCACCGAGAACTTCTTGGTATTGCACCGGCTGCAGGTGTATCTTTTGTCGCAGTGAGTCCTCTTATAATGATTCTTGACACACAAGATAGTCTTCAGGGGCTGAAACTTCTTATGGTCCTTGTTCCGCTTACACCCCAGGTATGGGCAGGAGTACCTCTTAATGATCACGGCCTCGGAGCTCATGTCCTTGTGCGGTTTCGCTAGGGCTTCCGGCGTTTTGTACTCGTCTCCGTGGCCTCTCATGTGCATACGTAAATTGGCGTCCCGCTTGAATCCCTTCCCACAGATGGTGCAAAAGTGGGTATGAGGCGCGAGTATCTCTTCCTTCTCCAGTTGTAATATCTCGTAGGAACCCGGCGGAAGATTCTCCCCATCGTCTAGATCTTCCTCTTCCTTAGACTCGTGGTCCTCAACGTGTTCATTACTGGAGTGACCACAAGGATCAACCTGGTTAGGCTGATCGGGTACCTTGGGTCCTCCGCCATCCGAGGGCTGCGGTGGCAAAGCAGCATCCATTCCCAGACTGGAACTCGATAAAATCTCACCGAGCTGCCTGAGCTGCTGATCAGGAAGCGAAGGACCCACTGCAGACAGAGAATTCTTCACCGAGGGAAGAAGGGTCCCAGCAGTAGAAATTAACTGGACTATTATCGAGGTGAGGTCGGCCGTGACCAGCTGTTGCTGTTGCGCCACGAGCTCGTCTGGTCGCCCCATGGTAGCAGGACCGCCCCTCCTCCCAACGATTAGATGCACCATATCCTGGAGCTGATGAATCTTCTGCTCAAGGAAAGACAGATTGTTCAGCATGGTCCTCGGATCCCACTCCAATATCTTGTTGATCTCGATAATGTCGTTCATCTGCAAACCCCCGTGATCCCGAACACTGGGATTCTGAGGGTGGGCTGACCGGGTTCCCGAAGATCCCCCGAACTCTTCTGTATATGTCTGCTGGGTTCTCAAAGTATCATAGTTAAGGATGGAAGAAGGATCCTCCCACTTCTGCAGATTCCTGGGCAACGCGAAGTCCCCCGTGTACGAGGAAGAAGATGGATCGGGATCGGGAGGGGCATGCTTCGGGAAGCGATTCTGGGCGGAGGATATCGCCCAGGCTTCGGCATGGGAGTTGTCTTCCAAATCCGTCTTCAGATCCTTCATGGCGAAAAATCCCGAAAACCCGAGCCTTCAAGCAATTCAGAACAGAAGGAACTGAAAGATATTATCCAGGGCAGATCTGATTAAGAGACAGACACACAAACTTTTTCAAATCATATCGAGTTCCTCCTCCACAAAGCCATTCATTACATTGGTAAGAACCCCAGAAGAAGAAAGGCAGGGCATTATTAACCACACATACTTGAAAAAGAAATCAAAGGAGAAACGAAACCCAATCCAGCCTTCTTCCTCCCCAGATCCTTAGAGCAAAAGCAACATATTTCCTTTTCTTCCTTACCTTTTCGCTTTGCCTTTCGTCTACCCCTTTTTTCCTTTCTTCCCCTTTTTCCAGATTATCGTCAATGTTGGGGTGGGGGAGAAGAGAGAGGGAGAGTTGAAGTTAATCTCTTCCGAAGGCCAGGCCAACAAAAAGCTCTGGTCAACTCCTCCCGCACCCCTTCCCCTCGACGACAAAGACTCTCCCAGCAAAGCACCAAAGCATTCGTAGCGATTTTCTTTTGCCCAATTCCACTACGCAAGCAGCAAGCTCTACGGATAAATACAAAAAAGAAAATACCTTGTATTTTGCTCGAGCACACTTCGCTAATTGAGACAACCTCTTTTTTATTTCAAATGTCTCTTTTTTTTTCTTCCTTTTTGGTTCATTCTCCTCTCTTCTCTTCTTTTTTCCACTTTAATTTGCATAAATTACCAAACTTGATGTTACAGTTCCCTCGTTCATCACGTGTGGAATAAAAATACTAAGCAAAAAGACAGGAGAGGAAGAAAGTCAAGAGTTTTGTTCATTTTTTTTTTTTTTTTTGCTTTGGAGGGGAGGCTTTATCTGGGGGAGGCGTCTGGCCTGGCGCACCCTCTCGATTGACCCCCAAAACGATGATTGCCCCATCAACAACGATCAGCTGGATTGCCCGTGTTTCCGACCGGGAGTAAATAGTCTCCCGACATAAACAAATTCCGCATCGGTTACGAAACTAAAGCCCGATGAGAAGGCTGAAGTGAGGAAAGCGAGAGTTGGGGTTGGGATGCGGAGAGCTTTCTGCCCGCAGATGATGTAACTTGGAGGCAACTGGCTGAGGCGTCTGCATAACAAACTTACTGTCCGCCAATGTCCGGGATGACCAAAACGCTTTGCCCCGACAACAACCTCAAATTGAATGGGGGATTATCTCATGAATCCCAAATTCCCATCAATCATTCTTCTTCTCACAAATCCCCAAAGTAATGCCAACAGGGTGGGGGGGGGGGGGGATGCTTCCAACCTTCCCCTTTTCTTGCTGATCATTCCAAACGTAATTCTTTTGACTAAATTATGATCCAACCCGATCGATTTAATTAACACCCACGAGACAGGACAATCATTTTTCTACCTTTCTGATCTGCATCTAAACCCCGGATTGCCCCAGTTGGCCGAAATCCTCCTTTGCTTCCAAGTTTGCATCTTTTTGATGAATTCCAAGTTTTAGGAATTTGCCCATGTCCGCAAAGATCGTAAAAGCCTCGATTTTCATCGCAAAGATCGTAAAAGCTCAGTCGTCGCCGTTCCCTTATTTTTAGAGCTTTTCTGGCGGTGGATGACATCGGGGGAAGGTGTGCTGCTAGCTTGGGGGTTGGCATTGTGTCTATGATGGTTGTGTAGCGGATGACGACACTGTGCACGGGTTAGGTTGAAATTTGCGATGGAGAAGGCACGGATGATAGTTCGTACAGGGGAGTGTCTTCGGACAATGTTAAGGGGCTAGTTTGAGCTTTCTCGTTGAGCTTCTTCATCGGCGCCAGTTTTATTGTCAAGAAGAAGGGTTTGAAGAAGGCTGGAAGTTCAGGGGTTAGGGCTGGTTAGTAAGGTATATTGCGCGCGTTTTCTTTGTATGAATTTTATAGTGTGTGTGTATGGGTATGGGCAGTTATTTTCCTGCTTGATCCCAATTCATTTTCTGGGAAGGGCTTTTAGTTGTTGTATTGTTTACCTTCAGGTAGCATCGCAGGGGCTAGGGACTTTAATATCTTGTCTGAGAGATGGGGTAAATGTCAGGATGACCATGTTTGCTTCAATGAGTTATGGTACACTCGGTCTGATTGTATCCTCGTAGCATGTGGTCTAGTCTCCAATGAAGGAAGAAATTCTGCATTATCAGTTTGCAGGAGCATGCACTTCTGTTTGAATGTGATTTTGGAAGATGTTCTTCGGGAGCTAGTTAGATTATTTGAGGAATGTTAGACAAAGATGTTCTTGGGAGCTAGTAAGATTATTTGAGGAATGTTAGACAAATTTTATTTGTTATTCAAATTATTTAGTCCTTGAGCATGAGAAAGATTGCATCAAATCATTGCACAAGTATGTCCAAAGTATCAACATTTCTGTAGACTAAGATTCCCTTGAAAATAAATGGCAGGTTTTCATAAAGAGACAAACTGTCGGATGGCTATTTTTCTTGCTTTGATTAATTTTCCTGTCCAGGTGCAGGAGCTGGCGGCTACTCTTACCTTTACGAGCCACTGTGGTGGACTGGCATGATAGCAAGTAAGTGGCTTGTGGCTTCTGTTTTCAGAATGGTGATAAAAGCTTCAGTGAATATGCTTTTATCGCTATAATTTTTGTCGGTGATTATCTTTTTGCTATGTGAGCCCTAATTAGCAGCATTTACTTCGTATTCACCAATCAGGTTATTTGGCTACCATGCCAAGACTGAGAACCGTTGATCATGTGGTTATTAATATATCTCAGTCCAGGTTCATGTCTTTAGCCAGAATCTCTTTGATTGCGCCTGACTACAAAAGAGATGATCTATTGGCTGATCTTTGTGTGTAGAGGGATGGTTGTAATCCCTGAACGTAGAGTGATTCTAGATGGTAAGTTGCGTTAGCAACATTACTGTAAGAGGAGATTACAGTTGGCTTTCATGGTTAGAAAGCATTTCGGGTTTATGTCAAGGGCAGGTGTGTTTGTCTCAATTTATAGATTACTACAGAACAGGATCATTTCAACCAGAGCTGTATATCCATTTTTGACATTTCTTTGTGGCGAGCTTTTCGGGGTTCAAGATTGGGATTGCACTGGCAGCCCTGACCAATCAAACATGAACATGATGTTTTGTCTTTAGGTTGGCATATACTTTAAACTGAGCAAAATGCATACATAAATTCTATTTAATATTTTCAACTAATATCTCTAATCTATGCTTCACGTTGACTATTGTGGTTCTTAAAAGTTGAATAGTACCTTGTTGTCGCACCACTTGGTGCACTTAGCATAATTATCAGGCAGGTGGAAGTTGTAACTGAGAATTGCTCTTCTCAAGATCCTTAATAAACCACTCACTTTAAATTGTTTCACTTGCAGTGCTGTCCTCACACACACTATATTACACGAGAAGTTGCACATTTTTTGGTATTTTTGGATGTAGCCCGTGTGGTCAGGTCGATAACGGTTGTTCTACATGCTCCTCATGAACAGCAAATTGAGTCTGTAGCAGAGGTCTTGGATCTTGCAACTGAGCCAGGTGCTGGCTTTATCCCCGTACATAAATTCTTACAATACCTTTTAGATCACAAATAAGAATAATATGCACCCTCAGTACTTAAATGGCATATGATCTGAGACAATCTTTGAAGAAAAAATACAAAATTGTGCTCAATCCCTTGCAGGCTTTCTCTTTTATGCCTCTGTAGTTTTGGCCGCAGCTTTTGTACTCATCGTCCATTATGTTCCAGAGTATGGGAAGACTCACATAATGGTCTATATTGGTGTTTGTTCGCTTGTGGGCTCGCCATCGGTAGGTGAAGAATGTGCTGTTGCTATCTGTAGTTCATATTTGTTGTAAGCACCAGCTGCTAGAACCTTCTGTGGTGAAAAAAACACTTTGTTTGCTCATCCTACAGGTTAGCGTCGAGGCCCTTGGCATTGCCTTGAAATTAACATTCTCTAGGATGAATCAGTTCAAATACTTGCAAACCTGGGTGTTTATCTTTGTTGTCATAATCCGTGTGCTCACGCAGATGAACTACTTCAACAAGGTACTGTCCTTGATTCGTTATGACAACAGCAACCACTGTTCATTGGGAGCAGTTTGAGGGATTATTTTCACTTGTGGACTATGAATAATTTTTTCTGATAAAGATGAGTAACTCTATAGCTGGAAGGTGTCAGATACATTCTTAGCAGTGTGGTCCCTTTTTGTTTTGGCAATCCAAGCTTGATCTTAACTGAGAATTGACGACTGATAGAATTCATTTTACGATTTCTGGATGGCCTTAAAACTATATTTTCTTCATGATATTTGTGAAACTTATTTTCTCCAATGAACATGGACTAACCCGCAGGCTCCCAATACATTCAACACTGCTGTGGTATCTCCCATATACTACGTGATGTTTACATCTTTGACTATCGTGGCTAGTGTCATCATGTTCAAGGTGTAGCTCTGCTCTGATTATAACTTTGTAGTTTTCTGCCTCAATATTTTGCTTAATGGGTAACAAATGGTAGTTTTGTTTTGATTTGACAGGACTGGGATAGGCAAAATCCAACCCAGATAATCACGGAGATGTGTGGGTTTGTGACCATTCTATCCGGTACTTTTCTTCACAAGACTATGGACACGACTGATGGTAGGCTCCTGGTTCTGCTCCTTTACTTTTATAGAGAAAGAGATCATTTGATTAAATAACAAGTTGTTCTGTGTGTTGCTGTTATACTAAAGCAACCTCGATCGAATGCATCAAAGAAAATGTTAGTCTATAGGTAAAGTATATGCAGATATGGACAATACTTTGTCATCTGTTGACCTATGTCAAGGTCCTACATCTACAAGCTATTATAATGCATAATATTGAAGTGTTGTTGTGCTTGTGCTCTTTCCAATGTTTGAGTTTTCTAGTCATGCTTCACCTTAATTCCAACCATATTACAAAACTGCATCTTTTCTGTGAGTTTTCAGCCAGTAAATATTTCCAGATTTTGTTTGATCCCCAACTGTTTTGTTGAAAGCTTCTTATATATGGACATATTGACACGAGTAATTGTTGTCATGGCAGTGGTTGTTGGAGAAATTGCAAATTTTGCAGCGTATGCTTTTGCACCAGCCATCCTTGTTACTCCACTTGGTGCACTTAGCATAATTATCAGGCAAGTGGAAATTCCATCATACTGTTGCTCTTGAAAACATTGTGGTTGGTGGAGTCACTCTTGGTGAAATTCAGTGCTGCCCTTGCTCATGTGATATTGAAAGAGAAGTTGCACATTGTTGGCGTCCTTGGATGTGCTCTCTGTGTGGTTGGCTCAACAGCAATTGTCCTACATGCTCCCCCGGAACAGCAAATCGAATCTGTAACGGAGGTGTGGGATCTTGCCACTGAGCGGGGTACTGACCATTGATCCTTGATTGATATGCTTGCCTCCTTTATACATTTTTGTAATATAAAAAATATTTGCTCTTGATCTCTTGCAGCCTTTCTGTTTTATTTGGTCATTGGTGCAGTTTCCATACTCATTGTTTATTACATTCTGGAGTATGGAAAGACACACATAATGGTCTATATTGGTGTGTGCTCACTAGTCGGCTCTCTCTCTGTATGTAGAGATGTCCGCGAGCAGTTTTCCATTTTGTTATGATCAGTTTCTTCAATGGAGAAAAATAACCCTCGGCTGCTGTGACAGGTCAGGTCATGGGTGTCAAAGCCCTTGTTATTGCTCTAAAGTTGACATTCTCTTGGATGAATCAATTCATGTACCCTCAAACATGGGTTTCCATGATTGTTGTTGCTTTCTGTGTGCTCACTCAGATGAACTACCTAAACATGGTACTGTTGTCTCTGACTCTTGACAAAAGAACTGCTTTTTGTTAGTTTACAGCGTCCACCGCTTTAGACCTCTCCCATATGGAACTGTTTTAACAGTTGTTAAAGGCAATAAATTGGATAATTTGTTTGAATTTCCTTGTTTCTGTAGTGATTAATGTAATACCCCAAATTATTATTTCCCGTTTGACTTCGTCCGTTGGATTTAATTTGCAAAGTTAAGATTCGACCGTAGGATGAAAACAAATAAAACATAAGAAGAAATCTTGACATCATTTTATTGATAGCACAGCCGTGAACCATTTACGGGTTTTCCTGCTAACATTGGTTTCTAGCTCTTTTACAACAGGGGATTCGGGAACAAATTTGAACATTGTACCGATTAGACAATACACCAAATAGACACACTTTGAACTTCACAAAGTCCACCCATTGCAACGACGAGCCAGCGCTCCTGCAACAGCCACAATTGGTACCCCAACATGACGGTTTGGAGCTGTCCGTTGCCCTCCGGAAGCAGCAGCAACAACAGCAGTTCTTGAGCTCGCCGAAGCCACGCCAGCATCAGCATCGGCAGTCATTGGGTCAGCCACCACTGCAACAAGATCAATAGGTGTGCAGCCACAGCAGGTTGGCCAGCATCCAGTGCACAGTCAACACCTCAGGTGGCAATACGAGCTTATTGGTAACCCAAGGACAACCGTCACAACCGACGGCAGTCCAGCAAAAACTGATTGCTTCGACCTCAAAGACGCCTCACAGAGACATCATCAATGACAGTAGACACAAGTCAAACAGGAAATTCAAACAAGGGAAGTTGGCAAAGGGAGGCTTATTAAAAGCATCATGTCATATGCATACCAGGAAGTAATGCTGAATTGCAACAACAGGATTCTCTCCCACAGCAGCCCAAACCAAAAGAAGCCTAACACTAAAAATTCAGTCCACACTTCCCCAAAGAACTCAAGGTAGCTCAGCCCGCAATAGTAGGCCAAACCCACAAGGTAAACCCATCAACCTATGGAGGTGGGAGGAGAATACCTTAATTACTGGCCCGGTTTGCAGCAGCTTCTGGCAACTCAAGTGAGAAAGCAACCACATACAGGATATGACTTTGTTGACCGAGTATCTCAAACAACAACTCGTAACGCCAACTTGATGGCAAAAGAAACGTTTTCCCTGCACAGGAAAAAGAAAAGTTTTGTAACCTACATCGGTTACGTACTAAGCTTAATTTATTCCCTCGCTTGATTTTTATCCAAAGAGGCTATAAAAATCACACAGAGACAGCTCTCTCCCAGGGGGACCTCCAGGAGATTCTCCTACCTCACAGGCTCCAGCCGTCATCCTCCGATCTTCGGCAATCTCCTCACCAAGGTAAGAGGAAGAAGGGTCAACGGAAACGCCCTCATCGACCAACCCAAAGCAAGACAGCCAATAACAACAGAGAGGATCGTCATACCTCCTACGTGGACGTCTCCACATGCCAGGATCCATGCAGGCTGTGATCATCCCGATTCCCAGGAGTCACGAAACAGCAACGAGACTCCCAGGATGTTAGTAGCTTCAGTGTCACCCCATGAAGGACGTTGACTCTACATTCCCCAATCCTCGTCCTGATGGCGCATTTCGGAGCATGTGGCTTCACCGTCAACCCACGCCAACCTTTTCGAACCCAGACCACGGCGATCCCGTGACAGCAACAAGACCCCAAGGTGGCCTCTTTCCTCTATTCTCAGCGTTAGTAGACTGAGCTCCATTTTCTTTGATGGCTTTATCTCCTTCCAGGATCATCAGCAGTTTCAACACCATCCCGCGGTGGACGCCGACTTCACCTCCTCAACCTCCGTTTTGATGGTGGACTCCTGGGCGCTCGACTCCACCAGCAACCTCTCTTTCATCATCCATGACAGAACTCTGCTCCTCCGGCGACGGCAACAGCTCACCAGCGCCTTTCGTCCTCCCTCGGCATCACCGCCTCTTCCCGGCGTCTTCAGACACGGCGACCGACGACCCACTTCCCTCTGGCGATCCATAACCCAACAGAAGCAACGGATCCACCTTTGCCCCGGCATCCGCAAGACCCAGCAGCCACGGATCAGCCTCCCTCCGGCATCCCCGAGTTTCACGGCGGCTGGATCAACCCCCTCCAGCATTCCCGAGCTCCACAGTGGTAGACCCACTTCTCCTCCGGCGACCCTCGGCTCAGCAGCAGCTCCCCGGCGCCTCCCAATGGCGGCAAACCGCTCCCGGCGTCCTCTCCCGGCGCTCCCTCCACCGTCGGCAACAGATCGCGGCCTCCCCAAGGCGACCCCTTTCCAGCTACCCGAAGTTCACGGACCACCTCTCCTCGGCGTCTCCGCAACCCAGCAACGGCGGATCACTTCTCTTCCGGCTTCCCCGAAGCTCCAACACCGGCTACAGCTCCAAGCCATCTCTCCACTTCGGCTTCTCGGTGTCTCCCAAATCCCCACGGTGGCAGCAACCCATGCCGTCTCCGCCGCAAATCTGAAGCTCCAATGTCCTCCAACCAGCCATCCGCCTCTCTCCGTCGTCCCCAGACCTGCCGATGGCAAATCCACGCTTCCCCGACGCACCTAAGTCCAGCCACAGTGAGCCCGTTGTCCCGACGTCTCCTGGATTAGTAGCGGCCAAATCCCCATCCTCGCCGTCGCCTCTGTCTTCGCCGTCCTCCCCTTTTTCCCACACGAATCTCCCCTTCGCCGCTCGGGTTCCCACAACCGCAGCCGGCCGCCCCCGCGGGCCTTCCCCCCTGACCGGATGGAACCTCGTCCTCCCAACACCAAGCTGCAGCGGGCTCCGTCCTATGCCATCCTTGGTTGCGGCCAAATCATGCAACGCCGAGGAGAAGTCACGATCCAGGGCGCCCGTCGTTCCCTCGCCCCGATCGGAGGTCATACCCTCCATGTGGGTATCGTTTGGGGGACAAACCCCCCCCTTCCCGAAGCTGTGCCAGGTAAGTGGCTTTCCCCTTTTTTGCTTTCTTATTAAATAATAATAATAATAAAATATAATAATAATAAAAAATAATAATAATAATAAATAATAATAATAAATAAATATATAAAAAAAATGAAAAAATATGTTTCCAAGGAAGCGTGACCATCATGTGCTTAATTTTTTTTTTGTTTTTTTTATTAAGTTACATCACTACTGCCTATTTTCCTGTCTTTCATGAAAACACGGCGGAATTTTGGCGGACAATTCTCGAGCAATCTCGAAGTCAGTACACAAGCGTATGATCTTGGGAGACCGACATCGACGGATTCCAAAAAAATCTCCCGTTCAATTCAACCACTTTAAATGGTTAAAACAACGAGGAAATGTCATCTTTCAACATCGTGAAGGATCAACATCAATGGGCCACACAACGCCCGGTGAGTATCGTTATTACTCACCAGTTAATTCCGGATATTCAATATATTTTGGAATTTTCTGACAATCGTCTTTTACGTGGTGTTTTAATTTTGCATGAAAAATCAACCGAGCTTCATGGAATTTCGACAAAGCGATATTTCGAAGATAGAAAGCTTGAAGGCGCGTATAACAACTGCGCGGGTTGGATCTACTGCGGCCTAAAGAATCGTTGGTTCAGAGCGAAGCGGCATCAACCGTCATCTCAGGTACATGAGGGAAGTGCGGGCTTCCCGTCTTTTCTTTATTTCCACATGTAACGGGTCGTGGACCCAAGTGCATAGGCCCACGATCACCGCCCTTCCCCGTTCCCTTTGATCTCAATAATTGTCTGTGCCTGCCCGCATGTTTTAGGCCCATAGGTTTATCGTCGCATGCGATTTATAAAACAAATAAACATAAGTTCGGGTCCAACGCCTGAATCGGGTCCAACGCCCGTTAATTAGAAACAAATTTTTTTCGGAGCAAACGCCACCTTTTTCGCATGTTTAGATGTAAGAGTTAGTAATTAGGAATCCCCGAATCTACTCTGGTTTTCCGACTTAAACCAAGTTTTATAATTAAGTCGGTGGCGACTCCGTAATAGTTTACCTAGGTTAAACAACAACACCCTTTTTACGAAGTCATTTTGGATGGGTGACGGCGACACGAGCCGCTCTTGGAACCTCCTGAAGCTTCCTCCTCGGGCCATGCGCTTCTTTTCGCCCGTCGCCTCTTAAGGAGCATGGAGACGATCGGCGAAGAGTCTGGGCAGACCCGGTCAGGAATCGAAGGAGGGACCACCCTGGTCTTTTCCGCAGCGTTCGACGCTCGAGTCGCGACGCCGACCGGAAGACTCTAGGGGAGCGGGCCCGGATCCTCGGGTCGTCCGAACCGCCGCGCGCGTGCTAGGCCGGAGGGCGCGCGTACATCCCGGATGGCGACTCCGCTGGGGAAACTGCATGTGGATTCCTTTCGAACGCTCTTACATTTTTAATCCACATGCGGAGAGGAGTTCTTGTTTGCGTGTGTAATTGCTTGGCTCGGTGCCCTTTGTATGCTCTCATGGTTGTGTTTGTTTACTGCTTTCCTAGGCATATCTAAGTGTGCCCGAACCCGGGGCTAGGATTTTTAGAGGGGGTCACCGAAAGGGCTCAGCCTGCTGCTATTTGCAGTATGGTTTTTGGCCGGGGCCCCGCCTCCCTTAGTCCGAGGGAGGTTTAGAAACCTTCATCCGAGAGTCTAGCATTGATTGCCCACTACAGGTACCAGACGCCGCACGTGCATTTGTCTGTTACTGAGTGACTGCTACTTGTGCAGGAACAGGTGTCAGGTACGCTTTGTCTGCTATAACTGTAAAACTAACAATGCTCGTTTTGCAGTTGGGTCGAGCTTATTACAATGGGCTTCAAGAAGCCTCTTTTGTCTTATTACCCTACCTAATGTTACCGCCAATTGCATATCATACATTTGGGAAACCACATGAGTGTCTGTCTAATTACAGTTTTCAAATTAACAAATCATTTACAATAATTGTTTCATGACATTATTGCAATTCATTTGTAAATGCATACACATATATGAGTGCGATTAAGCAACAACAAAACTTATCATGCATCGATTACATTATTTCATGATACTAATCCAAACATTCTCTCTATTTTCCTTCCGAGGTTTAATTCTCCAACATGGCTCCTCGAACGGGACTAGGGACAAAACATGACATTACAAATCTACAAGCACAAGAACACCAGGGATTACTCTACGGCTACCAAAGCATACGACAACATGCAGGCCAAAGGTGCTCGACGACTATCAATGTCCAAAACCAGATGAACAACAATTCAGACCAAGGAATTCCTGGTCGCTATCAAAGAACAAAGTTATGGCCAGACATGCAACAACACGAGATCCATTGACGGGTACCAAGGCCTGAAGTCGAACATCCGAGCACGAACACCAAAGATCACCCAATGGCTACCAAAGTTCAAAGTCGAATCTACAACAACATGAAAACCCCAAGGAGGTTACATCTCATCAGCCAACCACAGTCAACATCAGAGCTAATGACAAGCCCATAGAGCCATTCACGGACATGCTACAATCGGACACACTGGGAACATCACGCCCCTACTGATCCGACAACCGCTCCAAAGAAACAGAAGGGATTTCACTACGTCATCAGTCGCCACAACTTCGGCACCAACAGAAACATCATTCCAAACACGGGCAATTTCCTAGCTTACAACTCAACAACTCAATCCAGCACAAGGGGCAAACCCCATCATTCACAACGGCATCGCGAGATCAGGACAGCTGCTAGCAATCAACCCCCAAAATACGAACACTTAATTCAACCTCATCTTTTTTCCGACAACAAGAACTTGACGAATATCGGATCCTTAGCATCCCAACGACAAAAACATGAACATGGACCAGATTCTTCAAGCACGGCGAACACATAGCGCAACTGGCATTAGAAGCTCTCATTCGCTCTATTCGTCTTCCAACAGTTTAAAACATACCTGATGAACTTACCAATATTTAAACTGCTAACACCAAGGCATCTATTTTACCTCGCAGGTACAAGATGACTCATCTAAGGCTTAGACAACAGCTTACCAACGCCAAAGAACATGATGTCTACCAAACGACGACGCATACTTCAACTGGGGCAATTCCCTTTGAATTCCCTACGGCAGCCAAGCGGTCATCCCGACAGTAGTCAACCACCGACTCTCACCAAAGAAAAGAGGAGAAGGTTAGTCACCGCATCACTCATTGACGAAAAACAAGCAACTCGGCCCACTACATGAGTGGCCAATCCCCACCCAAGCCCACCGCATGGCTCTATCAACTTTGCACATGCACGACATTCAACCGAAGATCAATCATCTTAACAGAGAGAACTGCCATAAGCAATCGATGTAGGCGTTCTTCGACGTTACAATCACATGAAAGGGAGTATTCGTTCTTTGATTAATACCTCCCTATTTGTGAAAATAAGTTACATGAGCTCACTTATTTTAGCCCTTGTCGCATGTTGATGAAGGCGTGGGTGGCAGGGTGGTAAAGTTTCGAGCCAAAGCCTTGAAACAGTTTTGAGCCAAAGCTTCAAAATATCATTCGTTGTCAACAAAATGACAATCTACATGAAAGGGAGTATTCGTTCATCAACTAATACCTTCTCTGCAGAACAGGTTACATGAGCTTACTTGTTTTGCTCTTCGACTTGTTTTATAGGTACATGAACATTCTAGACAGACGACGAAGGCAAGGACGGTAGGGTGGAAAAGTTTCGAGCCAAAGTTTCCAAACAGCCTTCGTTGGCAAAACAATGAAGACGACACTACATGAACAATCCGGGGCAAATCTCCACACGATCATGGGACAGATCTTCGAACAATCCTGGGGCAATTCTCCAAGTAATCATAGACAAATCTACAAGCGATCCGGGACAAATCCCCGACCGATCCAGGGGCAAATCTCTGAGTGATCATATACATATCTCCGAGCGATCCTGGTGCATCACCTCCAAGCTATCCTGGGACAAGATTATTTCCCCGTTGACAAACCAACGAATCACATGAAAAGGAGAAGTACATGAACATCCTAGACAGACAATCAATATATTTCGGACCAAAGCTTTGGAGCAACATGTCATCAACAACACCACAAATTACATGAAAGGGATACACGAGCGTCTTAGGCAGACAGTGAAAACCAAAGCTTCAAAACAACATGTCATCAACAAGACTACATGAGCGCCCTAGGCAGACAATGAAGACAAACAATAAAGCTTCAAACCAAAGCTTCAGAACAATCTTCGTCAACGAACTTCTTTATATCCCCAAAGAACTGGGGCAATGAACACTTACAATACACATGAAAAGGGAGAATCACACAGTCATTACTCTCTTCATCAAACTAAGCGAAATTACATCTGCACATTTCGTTTACGTCCTTTACCTCGTGGGCAGGTACAAGAGCTCCTCACACGAATGGTACAAAACTCCTATGGCAAAGGCGAGGGCGGTAGGGCGGCAAAGCTTCGAGCCAAAGCCTTGTCGCAGTTTCGTTAATCCTTCGATTCCATCGGACGAAGACGCAATAGCGAAAAAAAAAAGGAAGTACCAAAACTCTACTTTACCTTTTTGTATATGCGAAATTACATGAACAAATTTCGTTTCTACTCTAATGGAAACAAGTTACATGAATTCCCTTGTTTTCTCGCCGTTGTCTCTTAGGTACAAGAACAACCTTACACAACAAACAGAAGGCATGAGTAGGGCTTCGCCAATCCTTCGATTCCATCGGACGAAGATGCAATGGCGAAACACATAGAAATGGGAAGTATCAAAACTCTACTTCGCCTTTCATATAAATGAAGTTACATGAGCAAACTTCATTCCTACTTTAGAAGAAACAAGTTACATGAGCTCACTTGTTCTCTGTCCTTTGCCTAGTGTAGGTACATGAGCGTACAGACAAAGGCGCGGGCGGTTGGGTGGAAAATTTCAAACCAAAGCTTCGAGATTGCCTTTGTCATAACCAAAGATGATCATACCAAAAGGGAGTATCATCTACACTGCTCTCTAACAAAATTTCTTATATTTCCCTAGATGGAGTCGTATCTCCGTTTCCCCAGCTGGAGTCCTGCCTTCGTTCAAGCTGGAGTTGATTACATGCATCGCATTCCTCAACAAGGATCGAACATACAAGCATATTCCTCCTGAACCATCATTGAGACGGACATATCCACCTCATCTCCCCAGCGGATACTTCCTTTCATTGTTATCTCCCCAAACAAGAGTCGAAGTACATGAACTAACTTCGTCTTTGTCCGTTGTCAACTCTGTAGATACATGGGCATCCACACAGTACGGTACAAACTCCTAGGCAACGGCGTGGGTGGTCGGGTTGAAGCCATTTGATTCTAATCTCAAAAGAACATGACTGGGGCATGAAAGTGCAAACACTTCCCCATCAAAGTGCACAAGAGCATAACCGAGGTTTGAGTATCTAAACCTGTTTATTTTCTTAAGCATTTATGTGCTCATTTGCACATAATTCGAAATTATCTTTAATAAAATGTTTCTGAGCGAGATTGGAGAAGGCAAGCCTATCCCCAAACACTTACCCAGAGTGATGAGTGCAAACACTGTAAGGATTCATACACAAACGTTCAGGAGGATAACGAATCCTTTGACAAAAGATGCTCTGCCGGGATGAGATCGAGCATTTCTTCTCTATCTCAAACACAAAACGTCAACCATTGCTAGCCCATTTCGAGCCAAAGTTGAAGTTTTCGTATACACTATACCTGACAAGTCTAAGGACCGCCTCACATCGAGGTTGAAAGGGAGATCTTGTAGTTAGAACCCGAAAGCAACGGATCGTAGGGGCTACACTTCCTTAAAATTCAAGCAAAGGTATCATCAACAGACAAGCCCACCAGTTGAATCATTCCCAAAGACCGAGCTCCTCAAAGAGCTTCTCAAGAAACATAAATTCCAAGGGAAATTATCAGAAAAAACAAAGCGGGGCAAATCCCTATAATTCAGCAAAGAAAAGAAGGAATTAGCGCAAAGACCAAAGTCTTTAAAAGAAAGCGCAGAATCAAAATCAAAAGAGCAAAAATTAAGCGCCAGGGCCAACATCGACGGTCGCAAAAGCAAAGGTGCTATCCTTCAAAGACAAAGCTTTCCCCAAAGTGGATTGTTCACAGCTACCAGTAAACCAATCATTCATCCCCAACAAAGCACATCAACTGGTAAGCTGTCTGAAAGATGGAGAATTTGCTTGAATGGTAGAACCTCTACGATCCGGTAGCTTTTGATGAGGTCCTTAAACTTTTTCTTTCAGACAAAGAATTTAAACTTTCAGTCTAACGGCCTTATGCCGAACCTACATTACAACCCAAGCAAAGACTCCTTCGACCGGTATATGAGCATCCAAGTCAAGGGAATTCTGAAATCCAACTGAAATGGCTTTCAGAAATGAGGGTAAAACACGAGAGAAATCAGAAAACCTTCTCTGCTCTCGCTTTGAAACATGCTTTGAAAGAGAAAAAGAAAACAAAACATAATGTGCATGTACATTTAGTTGTTTTCGTTTTCATTGTGACTAATGATTTTCTTTAAGAGCTTTCAGGGTGCGTGCCTACCAAAGACGCTCTCGAAATATAATTTGAGGTATTCCTGATATCCTTGTGAGAAAATTTTTCCAGATTCCCTCACAAGGAGGGGCAAACTGTAATACCCCAAATTATTATTTCCCGTTTGACTTCGTCCGTTGGATTTAATTTGCAAAGTTAAGATTCGACCGTAGGATGAAAACAAATAAAACATAAGAAGAAATCTTGACATCATTTTATTGATAGCACAGCCGTGAACCATTTACGGGTTTTCCTGCTAACATTGGTTTCTAGCTCTTTTACAACAGGGGATTCGGGAACAAATTTGAACATTGTACCGATTAGACAATACACCAAATAGACACACTTTGAACTTCACAAAGTCCACCCATTGCAACGACGAGCCAGCGCTCCTGCAACAGCCACAATTGGTACCCCAACATGACGGTTTGGAGCTGTCCGTTGCCCTCCGGAAGCAGCAGCAACAACAGCAGTTCTTGAGCTCGCCGAAGCCACGCCAGCATCAGCATCGGCAGTCATTGGGTCAGCCACCACTGCAACAAGATCAATAGGTGTGCAGCCACAGCAGGTTGGCCAGCATCCAGTGCACAGTCAACACCTCAGGTGGCAATACGAGCTTATTGGTAACCCAAGGACAACCGTCACAACCGACGGCAGTCCAGCAAAAACTGATTGCTTCGACCTCAAAGACGCCTCACAGAGACATCATCAATGACAGTAGACACAAGTCAAACAGGAAATTCAAACAAGGGAAGTTGGCAAAGGGAGGCTTATTAAAAGCATCATGTCATATGCATACCAGGAAGTAATGCTGAATTGCAACAACAGGATTCTCTCCCACAGCAGCCCAAACCAAAAGAAGCCTAACACTAAAAATTCAGTCCACACTTCCCCAAAGAACCCAAGGTAGCTCAGCCCGCAATAGTAGGCCAAACCCACAAGGTAAACCCATCAACCTATGGAGGTGGGAGGAGAATACCTTAATTACTGGCCCGGTTTGCAGCAGCTTCTGGCAACTCAAGTGAGAAAGCAACCACATACAGGATATGACTTTGTTGACCGAGTATCTCAAACAACAACTCGTAATGCCAACTTGATGGCAAAAGAAACGTTTTCCCTGCACAGGAAAAAGAAAAGTTTTGTAACCTACATCGGTTACGTACTAAGCTTAATTTATTCCCTCGCTTGATTTTTATCCAAAGAGGCTATAAAAATCACACAGAGACAGCTCTCTCCTAGGGGGACCTCCAGGAGATTCTCCTACCTCACAGGCTCCAGCCGTCATCCTCCGATCTTCGGCAATTTCCTCACCAAGGTAAGAGGAAGAAGGGTCAACGGAAACGCCCTCATCGACCAACCCAAAGCAAGACAGCCAATAACAACAGAGAGGATCGTCATACCTCCTACGTGGACGTCTCCACATGCCAGGATCCATGCAGGCTGTGATCATCCCGATTCCCAGGAGTCACGAAACAGCAACGAGACTCCCAGGATGTTAGTAGCTTCAGTGTCACCCCATGAAGGATGTTGACTCTACATTCCCCAATCCTCGTCCTGATGGCGCATTTCGGAGCATGTGGCTTCACCGTCAACCCACGCCAACCTTTTCGAACCCAGACCACGGCGATCCCGTGACAGCAACAAGACCCCAAGGTGGCCTCTTTCCTCTATTCTCAGCGTTAGTAGACTGAGCTCCATTTTCTTTGATGGCTTTATCTCCTTCCAGGATCATCAGCAGTTTCAACACCATCCCGCGGTGGACGCCGACTTCACCTCCTCAACCTCCGTTTTGATGGTGGACTCCTGGGCGCTCGACTCCACCAGCAACCTCTCTTTCATCATCCATGACAGAACTCTGCTCCTCCGGCGACGGCAACAGCTCACCAGCGCCTTTCGTCCTCCCTCGGCATCACCGCCTCTTCCCGGCGTCTTCAGACACGGCGACCGACGACCCACTTCCCTCTGGCGATCCATAACCCAACAGAAGCAACGGATCCACCTCTGCCCCGGCATCCGCAAGACCCAGCAGCCACGGATCAGCCTCCCTCCGGCATCCCCGAGTTTCACGGCGGCTGGATCAACCCCCTCCAGCATTCCCGAGCTCCACAGTGGTAGACCCACTTCTCCTCCGGCGACCATCGGCTCAGCAGCAGCTCCCCGGCGCCTCCCAATGGCGGCAAACCGCTCCCGGCGTCCTCTCCCGGCGCTCCCTCCACCGTCGGCAACAGATCGCGGCCTCCCCAAGGCGACCCCTTTCCAGCTACCCGAAGTTCACGGACCACCTCTCCTCGGCGTCTCCGCAACCCAGCAACGGCGGATCACTTCTCTTCCGGCTTCCCCGAAGCTCCAACACCGGCTACAGCTCCAAGCCATCTCTCCACTTCGGCTTCTCGGTGTCTCCCAAATCCCCACGGTGGCAGCAACCCATGCCGTCTCCGCCGCAAATCTGAAGCTCCAATGTCCTCCAACCAGCCATCCGCCTCTCTCCGTCGTCCCCAGACCTGCCGATGGCAAATCCACGCTTCCCCGACGCACCTAAGTCCAGCCACAGTGAGCCCGTTGTCCCGACGTCTCCTGGATTAGTAGCGGCCAAATCCCCATCCTCGCCGTCGCCTCTGTCTTCGCCGTCCTCCCCTTTTTCCCACACGAATCTCCCCTTCGCCGCTCGGGTTCCCACAACCGCAGCCGGCCGCCCCCGCGGGCCTTCCCCCCTGACCGGATGGAACCTCGTCCTCCCAACACCAAGCTGCAGCGGGCTCCGTCCTATGCCATCCTTGGTTGCGGCCAAATCATGCAACGCCGAGGAGAAGTCACGATCCAGGGCGCCCGTCGTTCCCTCGCCCCGATCGGAGGTCATACCCTCCATGTGGGTATCGTTTGGGGGACAAACCCCCCCCTTCCCGAAGCTGTGCCAGGTAAGTGGCTTTCCCCTTTTTTGCTTTCTTATTAAATAATAATAATAATAAAATATAATAATAATAAAAAAAATAATAATAATAAATAATAATAATAAATAAATATATAAAAAAAATGAAAAAATATGTTTCCAAGGAAGCGTGACCATCATGTGCTTAATTTTTTTTTTTGTTTTTTTTATTAAGTTACATCACTACTGCCTATTTTCCTGTCTTTCATGAAAACACGGCGGAATTTTGGCGGACAATTCTCGAGCAATCTCGAAGTCAGTACACAAGCGTATGATCTTGGGAGACCGACATCGACGGATTCCAAAAAAATCTCCCGTTCAATTCAACCACTTTAAATGGTTAAAACAACGAGGAAATGTCATCTTTCAACATCGTGAAGGATCAACATCAATGGGCCACACAACGCCCGGTGAGTATCGTTATTACTCACCAGTTAATTCCGGATATTCAATATATTTTGGAATTTTCTGACAATCGTCTTTTACGTGGTGTTTTAATTTTGCATGAAAAATCAACCGAGCTTCATGGAATTTCGACAAAGCGATATTTCGAAGATAGAAAGCTTGAAGGCGCGTATAACAACTGCGCGGGTTGGATCTACTGCGGCCTAAAGAATCGTTGGTTCAGAGCGAAGCGGCATCAACCGTCATCTCAGGTACATGAGGGAAGTGCGGGCTTCCCGTCTTTTCTTTATTTCCACATGTAACGGGTCGTGGACCCAAGTGCATAGGCCCACGATCACCGCCCTTCCCCGTTCCCTTTGATCTCAATAATTGTCTGTGCCTGCCCGCATGTTTTAGGCCCATAGGTTTATCGTCGCATGCGATTTATAAAACAAATAAACATAAGTTCGGGTCCAACGCCTGAATCGGGTCCAACGCCCGTTAATTAGAAACAAATTTTTTTCGGAGCAAACGCCACCTTTTTCGCATGTTTAGATGTAAGAGTTAGTAATTAGGAATCCCCGAATCTACTCTGGTTTTCCGACTTAAACCAAGTTTTATAATTAAGTCGGTGGCGACTCCGTAATAGTTTACCTAGGTTAAACAACAACACCCTTTTTACGAAGTCATTTTGGATGGGTGACGGCGACACGAGCCGCTCTTGGAACCTCCTGAAGCTTCCTCCTCGGGCCATGCGCTTCTTTTCGCCCGTCGCCTCTTAAGGAGCATGGAGACGATCGGCGAAGAGTCTGGGCAGACCCGGTCAGGAATCGAAGGAGGGACCACCCTGGTCTTTTCCGCAGCGTTCGACGCTCGAGTCGCGACGCCGACCGGAAGACTCTAGGGGAGCGGGCCCGGATCCTCGGGTCGTCCGAACCGCCGCGCGCGTGCTAGGCCGGAGGGCGCGCGTACAATTAATAACATAGAATTTGTATGTATAAACTGGACAGAGTAAGCCCCTCTGGATTTTTAAAGATTCCGAATGACTTGGGGAAATTTTCTTTGTCGATATGCAAAATGCTTCTTTCTGATTTACATTGCTTAACCTGCAGGCTCTTGACACGTTCAATACTGCCATGGTGTCTCCCATTTACTATGTGATGTTTACATCTTTCACGATTCTGGCCAGTGTCATTATGTTCAAGGTGATTATTGAGGTTCCCTCAAAGGATAGTTAAGCGTTGTCTTGTCCTTAAGAATTAATTTCTTTGAAGTTCCTGCTTATTCTATGTCGGTATCGAATCTGCCGAGTTACAGATGAGTTGTGGAAAATAGTTTGTATTTTCTTTTCTTTGGTTTGACAGGGCTCGGACCATCAAAATCCTACTCAAATCGTCACAGAGGTGTGGTTTCGTTACCATCCTTTCGGGTACCTTCCTTCTGCACAAGACAAAGGACATGGCTGACGGTTAGGCTCACATTTTCTCTCGTCTCGTGATTTCCTTCCGTTATGTTCTTACACTGATTGATAAAACTACCTAATTGTTTGTACAGGAGGTTCGCCATTGCAAAGCTCCCGGCTTCCAAGTTGTGCCAGTTGATTATCTCGACGCAGTTCTTGTTGCCCCAGTTGTGCAACAAATCCCGATATGAATTTTTTGTTACGACCTAATCCATGAACTTTTTACCTTAACAACGATGGCATCTGTGTAGGGTAAAATCATGGTATCAGGCCTCATGAGGAGCGGGATGGCAGAAGGGATCCGTGAGAGAAACCAATGAGCACTTGCTTCTCCTTCGAACTTGAGGAAGAACGGGGAGGCCAGGGTAAGCCCGTACAACCTCTCGATTGTCAGAGGCGAAGTCGGGAAGGAATGGCTCATGACCAGGCACAGCATTCTGTCGAGCCAGGCTGGAGCACTCAGGAACCGCGTACCAATCCTTGACATGATCTCTGCAGCTGATAGAAGTGGTGCATCCCTGCTTGAGCCGTGATATCAAATCAGAGTTCCGCATTTACACATTTGAACATGTCAACCATGTCTTACCAAGCGGGGCCATCACAATATATTTTTTCTGAATGATAAGGGTGATGATACTCCACTTAGCCCCCGCATACTATGCTTGGATTTGATCGTGATGCCAAGGAAAAAACAAATTGCTTAATAATTTACCGGACACAGTGACTCCATGTAACCGACGAAGTATAGATGACATAATCACGTATGACACGTCAACGTATATAAAAAAGGATATGAATTCAATTAGCATAAAAATGTGTACATATTACACACACTGAATCTACTTAGAGCTTGAAGTTATCATACATCTAAGCTTCGGAATATCTTTTTGCCACCGCGACCACGTCTCGACCTACATTTTCCACGCTTGCCCTGTGAATGTAAAATGGGGGATAAGCAGACCGACGATAGTCTTACTACAACGACGATCCTTTTCATTGTATATAACGCACGGATCCCAAGTGATCGGGCAGCCAAAAAGTTGCAGGCAAGGGAGTCATTGTATACAATTCAACCACCCCAAGTCCTCTTCCGACCAAACTGGTTTGTACGGATGTACTATTGGTTTGAAAAAATATTGATCAAATAAGGTTTTAAGTTAGAAAATTCCTTACTTACCATTTCTAAGTCACGGTTCTGAATCGCGACTTTAATTTTAGGGGAAAGACACTACGGAACTGCGAAATTCAATTAATTATCACAGAAAATTTTCTAAGTGATCGCGGTTAGAAACTGCGACTTTCTGTCGCGATTTTAAACCGTGATTTTAGTACAAGAAACATTTTTCCAATTTATTAAAAATTACAATTTGAAACCGTGATAATTATATTACTTAAGAAATTTTTTGTACTGATTGATTGAATGAAGTGCGTCTTTCCCTTAAAATCAAACTCGCGGTTCAAAATCGTGACATATAGGAAGTAAATCAATAATTTTCCAAATTACGATCATATTTCTATAATTATTTTCAAACTAACGGTGAAACTGTACATTCCTCTACTACCAAAAGTGCACCTTAAACAATTCAAACAAATGCGCACTTTTTCAGCTTTTTTTTTTCAGAAGAAGAACAAGAAGATATTTTACATACTATTTCTTAACACCATCACACGCCACCCCCACGAAGTATTTTCCATACAGAGAGAAATCGCCTTTGCTTTCTCGGCAAACATCGATCGACTCCCCCTTTCCGTTCCAAGATCTTGACGTGGAGTTTCAGTTTTTGGCTCCCTCTGGATTAAACAAATAGCATGAAATCATCACTCCCAAATGACCAAACAGTTCATCAATTTACAGATGAATAAAGGCTAGTGACTGACCACTTCACTCGAGGGTTGATGCCCGGCGAAAAACAAGGAGAGCATTGTCGGAAGGGACTCTAATACGGTTCGCAAAAGTTCTGAAGCCACGGATAAACTCTACAACATGAAGTGTTTGTTCCCTTTCAGATCAGAGGCGGGAAGAAGATAGAGAAGGCGTGAAAGAAAGCGTTAGATGTGGATGATGAGGCTACGTCGCATTATCTCCCTAGGAATGGGGCGACAGACGAGAAAGGGCAGCGTACCAAACATGACCCGACCACATTAAAAATATTAAAGGAGGAGAAGTTTTGAGTTAGAACGAGATGGGGGACAAAACGAGGGTGGTATGTGTTTACCGGGTGTGCCCTGCGTCGTCGAACACCATAAAACCCTCTCAATTTCAGACAAAGTGCATGTACGTTTTGTTATAGGTTGCGGTTAATCAACTTTCCCTTGTTTTAACTCAAATACTGCGTCGAAAGTGAATCGATCGTTTGTTTAGTAGTGATTGTCATCATTAAAACATGACAATCCTCCCACAACCAAAACCAAAAACAAAAAAAACAGATTGACCTGACCAGAAGAGGAGAGAATTCATGGAACCTGTTTACGTCAACTTTCATCGGGAAAACTCTTAGCTCTCCTGCTCGTGTGTACACGGTCTGTTTTGATTTTGATCCTGTTTTGGAGATCCATTTGCATATAAATAGCACATTATTCACACCTTCCTTTCATCGCCCGCCTCCCCCTCTTCTCCTCACATTGTTCCTTCCTTCCTTCTTTCTTTTTTTTTTCTTGGGAAACTCTCCATTTCTTCTGTGATCTTTAGCTATTGAACAAGAAAGAGTTAGCTGCTGTTGTCTGAGACCTCTTACCTCTCTTTCGCTTCTGGTCACGGTCGGAAACCATACCAAACGACTGACTGAAGGGGTGGCTTAAGAAGATCGGCAGCCCTTCTCTTCCGACAAGTCAGTACTTCCCCCTTTCCCAACTAACTTCTTCTGTGGGTGCGTTTCTTCTCTGGTGAACTCATATGCCTCTATAATATCATCATCTTATTGTATATACATACATATGCTTAGCTGCTAAGTTCATAGGACTTCGATGACTTCTCCGAGAGGCCCATGTGCCGAAACCATCCAATAACATGCCCTCCTCCTCCTCCTCCTCCTATTTTGAGTTTTTCTGTGTTTTCTTCTATTTGATGTTGAAAAGCTAGAAGTGTTCTCCCATACACAAATATCTCCTACCCTAGAAGAAGTGCACTCCAACGTGGGAGGAAGATATCTCCACCCCCACCAAACCTTCTGTTCTTATATAACTAAATGAGTGAACTCCACTCCAAGCTATATATCTTATGACTCCCATCCTTCCAGAATATTTGTTTGTAAGTGAAAAAAGTGATAATAGTCAATCTTTTCGGCCATGCAACCTTTCTTTCTCTTGACTGATGATCTCTCATTCTCGTACATCGCAAGTTTTTCCATTTTCCCTCTCCCTTGTTGTGTGTTGGAGTCTCAATGATAAAAAGGGACCACGCAAAAAATTGTCAACAAACATACTCGATTTCTATTTATTGTGTTTGATGTTCGTGTTGGGTTGAGCCGTCATTCTTTACGCGCACTTAGAGTGGAGCTGCGGGGCTTGTGGAGGTCTCTTTCATTCTCAGGGTTGAGTTATTCGAGGTGGGAGCGAGCAGTATCCGTGGGCAATGGAGGGGGAACAGTGTATCCCACCCGGGTTTCGGTTCCACCCGACGGAAGAGGAACTCGTGGGGTATTACCTTACCAGGAAGATCAACTCTTCGAAGATCGATCTCAACGTGATTGTGGACATCGATCTCTACAAGATGGAACCTTGGGACGTCGAAGGTGCCTCTTTTCATCCTTCATGTTTCTTTAACGGTTGGTTGATACCAAATATTGTGGGGATTCATGCAAAATATCCGAAATCCCCTGTGAAAACAGATAGGTGCAAGATGGGACATGAGGAACAGAGCGAGTGGTACTTCTTCAGCCACAAGGACAAGAAGCACCCGACCGGGACACGCACAAACAGGGCGACAGCTGCAGGCTTCTGGACGGCTACCGGGAGGGACAAGGCAGTTGCCTCGGGGAACAAGCTTATTGGGATGAGGAAGACCCTTGTCTTCTACAGCGGGCGTGCTCCTAATGGCCGGAAGACCGATTGGATCATGCACGAGTACCGGCTCCAAACTTCGGAGCATGCACCCCCTCAGGTGGGTTTTTTACCACCGGTAATAGGGCCGATCCCCAAGATGTGCCAAGCTTTATCGGTTTGACTCGTGTTGTTATTACAGGATGAAGGATGGGTGGTCTGCAGAGCATTCAAGAAGCCGATCCAGATCCAGAGACCCCCCGGCTATGAAGCTTGGAACCACTCTTACCATCTAAGGAACCGAGCAAGCAATGTCCACAATCTCGGGCAGCAGTCTGTTCCACACTCGATCCTTGATCTGACCAAGCCTCCTGTCCACGGTCAAGCTGGCGAAACCTTGGCCAACAATCAACTTGTCGTGGAGCACAGCACAATCCTGCAAAACCATGAGCTCTTCTCAAGTGAGAACTCTTCCTCGGGCCATCATCATCATCAGCAGCAGCTCATGGAAGTGCTTCCACAGCTCGACAGTCCTTTCTCGGTGGCCTACAACGACATCAAGGACTACTACGATGATGGAGGAAGCTGCAACATGAATGTTGAGGGCGGGGCCGGGGCTGGTAGGAGCCTCTGGGGGAACCCGGAAACAAAACCAAGCCAGAGAGATTACATCAACAATGGGGCTACTAGCAGTAGTATTAACAGCGACTATTCCCTCGGATTCTTTCCAGACTCCTAACGGCAGAGGAAAAATTTGAAAACTATTCCCTTTTTCACAATTGTACAATAAAATTCATTCATGCCTCTTACACCAATACATAATCATAACCACAATTGAGCTTCCCAAGTCGCAATGAGATCTTTCTGCTCCGATAAAGTGATTAAGTGTTCGGCCACCGTTCCTGGCTCGATCCAGTTTGACAGAAAGCTGATGAAGAGGCACCATCATGATTGTCTGTCGGATGGTGGTGTCACAATTCATTTAGTATAAGGCCCAAAAATTTCAGATAATCAGCAGCTGAAGTGAAATCACCAGCTGGAAGTGGGGGTGATTCGATTTGATTGTAATTATAAAGCCCCAATGCCACTATCTACAGCGGAAGTGAGTCATCACGATAACTGGCAACGGGCTTCAGGAGAGATCCCCTAAGCCTTTACATCTTTAGATGGCTTTTTCCAGGCGAATGATGTTGCTCAGGATGAATCCTTTACGCCAAATGCGTCGGCCAAGTTGAAGTTCAGGTTACCTCGCATGGTCCTGGTCCTCCCGACTTCAACTCCATCGCCCTGCCTCATCATTGCTGCAAACTCCCCATAATCTATCTTTCCGTCCTGCCAAATCATCACGAATCACATACCAGAGGAAGCATATTAGGATAGCCAACAGTACACCTTTATTGAATGGGAAACTGGAGATTCTTTCGTGGATGATGAGCATAGAACTAGAAAAGGACCTTGCTAATCACATACAAATACACACAGATATACTCACGTTGTCTTGGTCTATTTCTTTTATTATGTCCTCGAGATGACCATCTCCAAGACCAAAATCTTTACAGGCTTGCTGGATTTCGTCCGTGGTGATATAACCACTGCCGTCCTTGTCAAAGTAAGAGAACGCTGCCACAAGGTTCTCTTCCCTCTCCATCTTATTTAGATGCAAAGTGGCAGCGAGGAATTCCCCATAGTCAATTGTGCCGCTGTTATCAATGTCGGCCTGCCAAGAACCATTTGTCAAGTGAGTTAAATAGAGCACCATTCGGTTTGCTAGCTAAGTTGTGATAATTCTGCTCGATTTCTTACTGCATCCATTAGATCCCTGATCTGACTCCATGAGCTGTGATCCAACTTTTCTTAATCCCTCCTTTAGTTCTTCAAACGTAATGCTCCCCCTGTTATCTGTATCAATCATTTTAAACAGTTCTTTAAGACCCCCGATCTCTTCCTCTGAGAGTCGCTCTGCAATAACCTGAAGAGACAGAAGATTAAGGCAAGCTTCTTATAGTTACTAAACAATTAGAAAAATGCACAACATGATATCTCCCCTCACAGCAAAACAAAGATTCCCAGGAAATATACACGTAAAAGCCATCTTCTTCAGTTTGTTCATTGCTGAAAACTCCTTTAGCCGTGTGAGGACGGCCAAATCCAAAGGTTTGTCTGGGGCTATTCGATCATCAACAATCCAAGGGTGACCTGTAATGAGAAGCTTTTACATCAATTCAAATTATTGCTTAATACATAACTGCCTTCACCTTTCCCCATGACATCAAACTTAAAATGCCACAAAAATAAACCCGGAGCTCCACATTACATCACATTTCACCTTGAATAATATCTGAAACATCTCTTAAAATGGTCTTTGTTAAAATATTGCAGATCAACAGGCATGAACTACTCTCCCCAAAAGAAAAACTTACATAGAACTTTGTGAGCCGTTAATCTCTTTCTGGGGTCTCTTTCAAGCATTTTCTTTATAAGATCCTTTGCACTATCAGAGATGCTTGGTCATGGATCGGAGATAAAATCTAATTTTCCTGGCAATATCTGTCGGAAAATCCCTGGCTCGCTCTCTGTAATTTTTTTTTTTTTTATCGAGAGGGTTAGTCATCAAACAACAAGGAAGCAGCAGTTCAGAGACTCCACAATCAGAAAATAATTCAACAGAGCATGTGCTTCCTGCAATACCTGCCCAGAAAGGGGGGACTCCACTGAGCAGAATATACTGGATGACCCCTGCACTCCACACATCTACCTCAGGTCCATGGTGTTTCGGCAACACCTCAGGAGCAACATAGTATGGACTTCCAACATCTGAAAATGCCTCTCCTGGCAGCACATGAAAACTGTAGTTCACTAGAAATATTCATGATAACCAGATCAACCTGATTCAAATAGTAGGAGGACAGAAGCATGAAGACAGTCCAGATAAGTCACACGTACAAGCCTGTTGCGAGCAAGCTATTATCCCAAGATGCTACACTACAAGACTTTCACTATGCTCAGACAACAAAAGACAGGGAAATTTCAGCTTTTACTGGAGAAACACCATATCCAGTTTCATATAACCTAAAGGAAACTTAAAAGGACACTTTCGTGCCACTTTTGTAGAAGGCATCAGGGAGGATGGCAAATTTTGCATGCAATCCTTTCTACAATTAGAAACCTTCACTTGGGTGCAGACCTGTCTATAGTAAACTGGCTATTCCGAATCCCAGTTGTATGTATCACTAATGTCAATTTTATATCCCGCCAACTAAGCATCTCAGAGTGGAATGGTTGTTTTCCGCGCGGACGAGGGAATTAACATTATTAGACAACATAGATCTAGCTAGAAGCTTCGTCAATCCTGTGATGGGGAATGAGAAGATTATTCTTATCAGATAGAAAACCTGCACAGATCCTCAACTGCATAGCAAACCTCATCATAGGCTCCCAGATGAAAAAGAGCATAATAGTTCCATCACGGTATCAATACGCACAAGAATCGACGTGTTCTAAACAAAAGGCATTGCTAACAGATGCTCCCATAACAGTGGAAACAACTCGATAACAAAGCTGCCATAAACAAGAAACAAAAAGAAAAATTGGACGTATCCATACCAGGCTTATAAAAGACCGAGAGTCCGAAATCGGTTGCCTTGAGCCTCGCGTCCTCGCCTTTGCTCTCGAACAAGAAGTTCTCTGGCTTCAAATCCCTGTGCATGACGCCAAGGGAATGACAGCCTTTGATGACCCCGACGATGGTCTTGATGAGCTAGGCCGCCTCCCTCTGGCTGAAATAACCCGTCTGGATGATCCTGTCGAAGAGCTCCCCGCCCACGCAGACCTCCATGACGATGTGGACGAACATGGTGTCCTCATAGGTGCCCTTGATCTGGACAACGTCTGGGTGCTCTGACAGGTGATGCATGATCTCGATTTCACGCCAGACGTCGTCATAGTCCTCCTGACAGAGGAGCTTCCTCTTGGGGATCGACTTGCAGGCGAAGAGGGAGTTAGTCGCCTTGTGGGTGCAGAGATAGGTCGTCCCGAACTGCCCCTGCCCGAGCTTCTTCCAGAGGGAGTAGTGGTCCCTCAGCCGCGATGTCTAGTAAGGGAGCACCGTCGCCGCGGCGGCCTTCGACGGTTGCTGGTCCTTCTTCATTTTGGCACGACGGATCAAATCCGGGCGTTGGGAATGAGCCTTTTTTCCTTTCTGGGTTCTTGGGTGAAGGGATCAAGAAATACTCCGCAAGATTCAACCTTGACGAGATTCTGGGTTGTGGGGCGGACAGTAGCAGGAAAGATCGAAGCTTTTGATTCGATCTCGAATGGAAAAGGTCAAGTCTTTTGGTTCTGTCTATGTGTTGTTCAGTAACTAGAAAAAGAAAATGGATAGTGAATATATTTTCGTATGTATAAATCAGTTTTGCTTTAAATTAAAATATTATTAGACGAATTTAAAAAATACGGACATGACAATAAAATAAATGCCGAGTGAGTTGACTGCCACCCACGAAACTGGTCGAATCCCAGCGTTTTTTTTGTCACTTTGTCCCTTTGCCCAATGCATAATTTTGTTTATGAGGAATTAAAAGTAACTGCAGCGGCCACTGCCATTAATAATGAATCGATGATGATCTAACCGGGTTCAGGACAGGATACAATGCCTGAAACAGTTGCTAGAAGGATAAGACAATCAAATGTCACAATCAATCAAAGGGTATCAATTGGATTGGACCAAACTTTCTCTATCTTTCCGTGGAAAGAAAATGCGCCCCTTAAAATATAAAGAGAAAATCCGTCTTTATATAATTAGATAGGGATGATTTTTCAAAACTCGTCTCTCAACACTTAGCAAAAAGGAGAGACGTCCAACGGAAGTGTGTTTTCAAAACCCGTATTTTATAAATTTTTTTAAAATTAATCGTATTTTCGTATAAAACTCAAAGGACAAGGCCAGTTTGCTAGTAAGATGGGCCTGATTCTCGGCTTAGATCCCGTGATCGTGATCCAGCCAATAATGCATTGGATGCAGACATCTTAAGAGTGAAGTATGAAGATACTTATCCCTGACAGTCTGAGTAGTACCACAACCGCCATGACAGAGTTAATTCATTTTCTAAGAGCTTCTTGTCTGGGGCATTGTATTATGCAGATGACACAGGTATGCAATTCACAAACAGAAATACAGATGGTGTGTTTATTTAAAAACTGCGAGCTCTGCCAGGTCTGGATGGATAGCTTCACATGAGGAGTAGAGATATATACCCAGACCCACCACACTCTGCAGGTGCGCTAGTGAAGCCTTCCGGGGGGTGCCGTGTGCAGTTGATGCTGCCTATTCGGGATAACTTGAATGACTCCCGGTTGTTCTGCATAATGAGGGAGGTGATTAAACCCGACCAACCAAAACCTTTCATGAGGACAACCGTCGAACAAAAAAACAGCGAGAGCTCGACGCCTATGAAGAAAATCGACTACAAAAACAGCTCTCTGTACCGAAAACTTGATGCAAAACACGCAGCCTCGATCACTTTCTAAATTAACAAAAACTGTATCCATTTGAATTTACCCAACAAATCGGCTCTCTTGTTGTCTTTAATGTCCCCGAGATAACTAACTGCTTCCGTGATCGCATATAGCCGGAAAATCATGAGCAATCATCTTATAACTCTTAAAACGAAAGACGCAGTCAACACATAGACATATATTCTAATCATACACCAGATATCAACAAAGCATCAAGCCCTAATTGCACCAGAGATCCCCCTGTCTCTACTGCTAAATGGTGAACGAACATCATCACCATTCCAGAACTCAGTGACCCAACAAAATCCCGAGTATAAGAATTTCGACGACGGATTCGGATTAGACCATCCATCCCATCCATCAATTCCGAGCACAAAACACAGGTCTTATAAAACCCGAACGCAATTCAATAACAAAAACGCAAAGGCGAATCGGGGAGGGTAAGGAAAAAAAAATTTTGATTACTGGAGAGCTGGGCAGCTTCATCGGGGGTAAGCTTGGCGGAGAACCCGCTGGCAGCGTGCTTGTAAACGTACACCAGAGAATCCTTCGCCTTCTCCTCACTACGAAACAAACCATAACGATCATCCAAAACCCTAGAATTAACAAAAACAACCGCACAGCCAGTTGAATCCGGACCTGCCGAGGACGGCGGAAAGTGTGCGGATGTGGACGGACTCGTGGTCGTCCACCTCCGGCTTCTCCGTGTAGACGATGTGGACAGCCGGGGATTCATCCGCCATCGATAACCCAATCGAAGAAGCCAACGGGAACAAAGAAAGCAGAAGCAGGGGGAGGGGAGATCGCATTGCCTTGGAATCGAAGCAAATCGCTGCTTGCTTGTTTTTATTTTGGGACACAAGAAACGGTCTTTTCTTCCTTCGTCTTTCTTTCTTACACACGAAGCAAAAAAATGAGTACGAGGTTAGTTTGTCGTCTTGTAAAACTGGAGTTGTCCGCCCCTTCAATTTTTGTCGCGTTGTGCATTATTAATGAAAGCCACGTTACGCCACGACAACATAATGAATGATGTGTGTTGGTGGATGATGGTGCGGTGGCTGCTGGTGCCGATTCATTTTCTTTTTTCGGTTTGCTACTCCTGGTAAATCCAATTTTCATGCGGTCTTCCTCCTACCGGACCACCTGTTCCACTATCATTCTCTCTGATTATTCATGTCTCATTTTGGGCCTCCTTTCATGGGCCTGACAACATAAGCCCATCATCAGCCCATGTTACCATCATGAACAATGCATTAAAGTGGTCCTCTTCCTGCATGCACTGCATGCATGTGGTACGTTGGACTGTGTCGTCGTACGTGTAAGTGTGTGTGCACTGTCTTCTCTCGTCGTTCTTTCATTTAATGCAGTGATCCTTGTATGATTTTCTTTCTTTCTTTCTTTTTTTATTGATCACCGAGTTGGGCTGTGGCTGTTGTGGTTGTGTTTCGGACCATGCATTGTCAGATATTTACCCATCACTTCCATACTTAAAAGATTTGTCGAGAGAGTCTCAAGTCTCCAACCCCCGATTTAAATAAGTGACATGTTCGTTCTATACGTCACAAGCACAAAACCCCTAAAATAACAAAGGAGAAAACACATGGATTCCGTTGCCTCGTCCAGGAACACCGGCTCAAGGGTCGTCCCTAAGGAGTTCGAGTTGTCTTCTTCTTCTTCTTCTTCTTCTTCTTCTTCCTCGTCCTCCTCCGTCGTGTTGCCGGAAGAGTACTACTCGCCTCCTAGCAGTCCTCCTTCGAGGCCTCCCCGTTTCGTTGGGATCCCATTTTCATGGGAGAAGTCCCCTGGGATACCCAAGAAGCTTGACAACGATGAGGAGGGCTCCACCGATGACTTCCAGGGAGCCAGGAGGAGCCTTCTCCCTCCCCCTCCCTTGGCTACCACGCTGTCCTTCCAAAGATTCCCTGGCCCTGATGGGATCGTGCCGAGGAAGAAGGCGCTCTTCTCTCCTGCGGATGCCGGTGTACAGTACCAGCAGGATCCTTTTGTGGCTGCACTGGTTGAGTGCTCCAAGAAAGAAGTGTATGGCGATCGAGGAAAGAGGGACATGGATCATGAGGATGGACCGAGCTCGTGGATCGGTCGGGGGGTCTCCAGGAGCCTCAGCGACCGTTTCGGCCTGATAGCCCTCTACGGTTCTTGCAAGAAGGCCTCCCCGACTTCCTCATCCATCGTCTATATCCCGAGGTCAAGTCGTTCCTCCTCGCTCGTGTCTCGGGGGAACTGAACTCCATGTGGGAATGGCCATGCCGTGCTAAGGGAGCCGGGCCTTAGGTGAGTGTTGTAATATGACTTTAAATGGATGGTTTACTATATTGACACTTTAGCTAAGACAAACCCCATGTGTATATGGTGTAATAAGAATATGTTATAATACAAAAATTGTGAAAATAAGACCAACATAGATATGAGAGTATCCTCGAATGATAAACATTAATAAAATTTGTTTCTGGCGTGTGTGTGGATATCCTTGAAATTGTTGAGCCAGGACAAAATAAAATCCCATTTCTTTATTGAGATCATCCTCTGATCAATGATAATAGTGGTGCTCATACTTTGTCTGAATATTTCACCCTTAATGTTGGGAGTAATTTGACGACATTTGTCGGTGGTTGCCTCTACTTTCTAATGACAACAGATCTGCCCCAACTCCATCTCCAACTTCCAAACTCCTCCCAATTAGTATTTGTCTAATGTTTGTTCTGATGAGGAGGTTCAGTGGTCAACAGTCTCTCATGTCTTATTGAGATTAATCCCAAATTTAAAAATCAGACGATGATTATGCAATTTGTTGAGGGTTGAGGGAGGAGATCGGTGTAAGGGAGGGGGAGGGGCCCCTTGATTTAATTTTGGGTTGCACCCCCTCCACTTTCACTTTCAGAGCTCAAGGAAATAAACACGTCCCCACCCCCTTCGTACCATGTTCTTTCAATTTCTTCTAGGTGGAGGTAGTCATTGAATATGAAGTGGATGAAGAAGGAAGACTAGACACCGGCCCCATCCCCCTCAAAACCAATCTCTTGGTGCGTTGTCCCTTTCGAGCATTCATTGGCAGCAATAAAATACACCAAGGTGACCAACATTTTCGTCCGAATTGCCCTTTCTTGTAATTAGCACAACACGGTCCTGTCCCACCGCAGTCATCCACGACATTCACGATGCCCACAAATCAGGGAAAAAAAAGCGTGATGTTATTATATGTGCAATATGTATATACACGAAAGAGTATTTTTATTTACTACATATCACCTACCTCCCTCTGCCGACAATACTGTCAGTGTGTCTTGAAAAAATCTGGGTGGAAGTGTTGTCTTGTCTGCATGATGTGCTTAGTCGAGTGGTGAACACTACTTCTTTCAGTTCATGGGGACTATGGAAGACAATCTCCACCCGGGGGTTTGACTTATGCTATTATCAGTTTATTCAGAATCAACGGTTGGTTTCTTACATCTTATCTGTGGCTACACCCTCCCAGAAGTTTGCTTAAAAACTGCCAAACTGACCCGGGGATGGTTGCACTCTGCTGCCTATTTATGTACAAACATGTTCGACACTGTGTCAGTCTCGAGCTAAGAAGGACGAACCACCGGAGCATTCCATCGTACTCCTCATGTTGCTTTCTCAGGTCTGGTCGGTGAAGGATTGCTACCCACATTCTGCCCTTCAGTGGTAGGTTGCTGTGTAGAGTCGCAGTCGGAGCTGAAGACTTTGCACCAATCGTCGGGGATGCATGGGAAATTCTCTGATATAAACTTTCTGAATCTTTTCTTGTACTCCTTTGGGGAGATAACAGTCGGCAATACTTTCTTGGGAACATAGAGGGAAGACTTCACCCATGTCTCCAGCTGCTTGTCCCAGGTGTATTGCCGGAGGTAATCGATTATCCCACACACGAGTTCTTGCTTCTGACCATCAACTCCCACGAGCAAAGAGTAGTCCATCACATTGATTAGCTGACAAAGATGAAAAGAGGAATCAGATGGCTATACTCTCATGATCGTGGATAAGGAATGATTGCGCTAATACCAACGCATGGATTAAATGACATTCTGGAAAAAGAAGCATGCATCAAATTCTGTTGGAGAGTCATGGGTACGGCAGGGGAGACTCACTTCGAGGAATCTCGTGTCATTCCACACAGCCCGCTGCAAGACATTCTTTGCTTTGTTACCCACATACAACGGGGAGAATTTCATATCATTGACAAAGTTCTGATCCAGTAGAACATCTCCTGTTCCATCAGTGATTGAAGTGAAGCGAGCATGCAGTGCTCCTTTGAGATCATACTGACGGGTGATCTTCTGACCAAAACTAAGATTTTCCATCACCATAAGGTCACGCCTAACTTCTTTTCCAGGCTTCAACTGTCTTATGGTCACCTGCAGAAATAAGATAAAGACAAGAATGAGAATCCTAAAAGAACTATTAGCATTAGGACAGAAAGCATTAGAAAAATCTCAAAACCAATTATGACAATATGGACCTGGTAAATGCCAAGAACTTTTGCAAGGCAAGTCTGGTTCCCAGACTCGTATGACTCCTTGATGTGCTTGAAATAGTGAGGAGCAAATTTCTCGAACGAGTCAAACTCCGTCTTCTTGATTTCCTTGATAATCAACCGCCCGTCCAGAGTTTTAGAGAAGAAAGATTTGCTCTTTCCACCTTTCGCATCCCAGTCCCTACAGCGGCTTAATGACGCAATGAAATCATCCTCGGAGGGACAACACATGTTCCTAAGGTCCCGGAACTCGTTAGCGTATAGACATACCACGGAATATTTACCCTTCCCCTGTGACTTTGTAACACCCAAAGAGACTTCAGCCTTTGACGTTGCAGAAGGATTCAAAGAATCTAGTACCGCCAGCCTGTCAAAGCTGGATGATTGTGACTCTTCTGAGAAAACACTGTTTGGAGAGTTGGGCACGTCTGAATCAAATGAGCTGTTTGATGATGAACGAATGGATGGCATTGAAGGAAGACGAATCGAGTTATGCAGACTCTCAGCTGCTCTGATAGCCACTCCGGTGTCCAAGCGGCTGTCATCATTATTAGATTCTTCTATTGCAGGCTGATCTTTGAGAAGAGCCAATGCAGAAGCAATGATGCTGGAGAGTTCTCCTTCAAAGTCGGACACCATGTAAGCATCATTATTGAGAAGAATGTGCAGCCTGGAACCTTCTTCAGAAATCAACTGCAGACCTGTGGGCAACATCTCAGCCGTTTGGCCACTAGAAGGCTCATAATTTCTAGAGCAACCTCTTCGAAGTTCACTTACATATATTTCCTGAATCTCTGAAAACGATTTCCAAATCCATGCATGGATGTGCTGTGAGTTTGGCTGCATCAAACCTGAAACAGAGAGACCTTCACACCCACTTGAGTTTGTATCTGAGATGGATAAGTTTGACAGGCTTGGGGCAGTTGTTCTGACACGCAAGTGATCGGGTAATGATGACTTGTCATCCTCAAGCTTCTCTGGTTTCAAGTTTATCTCTGATTGGGTCATGATATTCGTGTTAAACTTACCATCAGGAACTTTGTTCTTGCTTAAAGAGCCTTCAATTGAGGCATTCTGGTCTGAATCTGCAACCTCTTCAGTTATTCTCCTGCATGAGCTTTCTTTCATCGAATTTCGTTCCTGTTCTGCATTTTCATTTCCACTTGACGAGCCACAAATCACCGATTCAGATTCAGATGTGTCCAAGATTGGATTCTCGGAAGAAAAATTGGGAACATAAGCCGGATTACGAGAGAGGGAATGGAGGCGTCTATCCCAAATGACAGATTCAATATAGAGTTCCCACTGGATTCTGTTCAGATTGAGCAACTTGTAGTAATCCTCGTGAGGATATTCGGTCTCCAAGAGATTCTCCATTTTCAGCTGTCAAAATAGAAATAATTCAAGTCAGAAGAGAATTTTTTGATATTAACTGCTCTTAGGAAACATAATATGGGGAGCAAATATAATCTGCGCAAGTCCCACTCTAGGACAAGTACAGACAGTAAAAGGCATTCAAGAAAACGGCATGATCATGGCAAAGATTTCTTAAGGATGTTTTTTGACTCAAATTAATGTAGCAAAATGGAGAGTGCAAGTGGTGGACTAAGAAATAACTTGCACGCCAAACCTCGAACTCTCGCTTTTCTTCCTTAAGCATCTTCTCAATCTGCAATAATAATTCCTGGGATGTGCCCTGATCAAGGGGAAAGGAGCTCGACATATTGGCTACGACCTTCTCCAGAGAACTCTTTATTTCTGAAAAAAGTTGCTTCCCCTTCATGTATACCTTAAATAAGAACAATGTCAAATAAACACTTGACCACCAACATATAAGAGAGAAAAGAGAAAAAGAGAACATGAACCAGGAACTTGGGGTTGGCTTTAAAACAGGGGTGGAGCTGCCGTGAAGCCATAATTATGCTTGAGCAGTCGTTAATGACGGATAGCATAGAACTGCATTTTATTAGAAGACAAAGGTAAGAAAAGAGAACAAGAAACGCATACTCTGCCAGTTTCCTCCTTCAGCCAGTAAGATCTCACTGTACAGTGAAACTCTAGCCTCCTTGGTGGCATGGACACAGTATACATTGTAACCGGAGAGTACTTGAATATGGCAACTACAGGGCCAAATCTGCATTGACATGAATGGAAGTTAGACAGCAAAACCCAAGCCACGTGATGATGTCGAACATTAAGCTTTTTAGAAAAAAATATGTTGTCATTGCCAAAAAGCTAAGAGAAATAATGGAATGGTCTTTTTGGATCACACCTGATATTCTAATGCATTCATCAACTTATACAAGCACCAATGCATATGAAGAAAATAAGTATATCACATTCGTCAATCTTGAAAGATGTCAATTGGATAACTTAAGCAAGCAGAACTTTTCCCCACCCAAAGAAATAAAGGTAATCCCTTCGAAGTGAATGCCCACAGATCCTGGTACTCGAGACCGAAGAATGGTGGGCGAAACCGAGCTCAAGAAACTTCCCAAATGACAAACGACGAGCAGTACTAGACAGCAAAATTCTTTTTGTTGAAGCTTTGGCTCTACTCTCAGGCTTGCATTGGCTGCAACAGCTCCACATCCAAAGTTTCACTTCCTGTTCTCCAGTTAAGCGCTTGCTCATTGGAAGCCGCTTCACTTGTATAGTAAGTTGCTCACCATGATGTGCATAATAGTAACGATGAGCTTCTGGTGGGCTGGCACAGGCGGTGCACTGGCTAAACTACAAAATATTTTCTTCTTATAATTAGTTATATAACCATAAAAGCATTTTCCTTAATGACCTCAGAAGGTTAAAAATAACAAAAAGATTAGGTGCCGCAAAGCAAGCAGTAGAACTAGCTAAATTTTGCCCATGCTCCAAGTAAAGTAGCCATGAATCCAATGCCTAAGTCAACAGGAATAAGGCTATACACCCAGATCTCACAGATTTGCGGGAAAAAAGAAACAAAAAGAAAATAAGGCGACATACTTGGTTTAGCACGTTCTCGCGGAGAAACTTCCCTATGGGCAAGTCAAAATCCTTGTAAAATGTGATCCGAGAAAAATGGCTTTGTACACATATAAGTCCTCTCAAAGCATTATGGCAAGACATCAAAACCAAAATACTCTTATTATCCAACAAACATCTCATGCTGTCACTACACTTTGATGGAGTACTGACTGGGCCTCCATCTTCTCTGCTTTTAAGGCAAACTTCAGAGGAAGCCATTACAGACTCAGTTTGCTCATCACATGGCCCAGAATTATCGAGATTCACCTCGATTTCGCCATCAGGTTTTTTAGTAATCTGTACGTTTGCTTTTAGTGACTCCTCAGTCTCTAGATTATATGGTTCATTGGAAATGGGAGAGCTCCCATCTGACTCTGTCTGGTCGTTACCGCAGCTAAATCCATGAGATCTGGGAATGTCGACTGCCATTCTTTCCTTCAAAGGAGGTCGACCTGAACTGGAATCGCCTGTATCAGTGTCGTCGGATGTCTGAGTAGGCTGATCACTCCATGTATTGTTGATCACGGAAGAAGGAATGGTGAAGAACATTGCTCGCTGATCAACAAGAAAAGAAGTCTCCAAGATCAGATGGTAAGCCAGGGGAACTGAACTCTGCATCACGGATTTAATCTTTTTGAGCTCATCGCTACTGCTTCCCTTCAGCAAAATCTGAAATTAAGAATCGGTATCAGCACAAGGATCTGGGGTGGATGATAAGAAGAAAATGTCAGAGGATTGTATCTAAACATATAAAAATGATGAACAAGTCTTCCTTGTGGACCAATTTGAATCACTCAAAAGATGAAGATTTATGCAAACTGATGACCCTGATTACAGCAAGCACCACCCTTAACTAGCTTCCTGTGTTCTTTCATTTGCAAAGAGAAAGAAAAACTAACCGTACAACCCAATCGTGTCGGACATCCTTCAAGAAACATCAGTGTTTTACTTGGTCTCTTTCCCCCTTCCCCCGGGACAGCAAGTTCTTCCACAAATTTCACAATGCGGAATGAGTCACAGGAGTTAAGCTTCTGAATGTTCAACTTATCCATTGAGACAATCTGGGAGCAAGTGCACAGGGCAATTCTTTCCAAACGATGAAGCTTGGTATCAAAGACAAGAGTTATTCCTTTTGCAAGGATATATTCTTGAACATCACGAGAGACGAACTTTTCCACGAAAACCACGCTTGGATTGGACATTTCAATCATATCAACCACACGTTTGAGCAAACCATCCTTTTCCTGCACAATTACAAATTTCAATTCAGAAACACTATCAATGTGAGCAGTGGACTCACACAAAGCTTCTTTCATCAAGGCACTCTTGACAACATCACCTCCTCCATCGAATTGAATGAGGACAAACTACTGGGAGATTGACCAAGCATTCCCTTGATCAGTAACAACTTCGGATTGTTGTACATTGTGGGCATGTGCTTGTGAGCTGCGTGCTTTTTGAAAACCAAGCCTTTGACAAATTGACTATAAAGATCAGACAATAGCATCTTCAGTATACAACATGATAATGTATTCTCATTCCCCTTTTCGTTTTCTGTCATGTATTGTCAGCAGAAATATTTCACTCATGTCACTTCTCCCACACTTCGTAACACTAAGAGCAACCTTCACACAACTTAGAGTATGTTCACCCATGGCAATGATAAATGATGGAAATTCTTATAAGTGACACAAGAACATCCCCAGGGAGGACCCAAAGAAACACCGGCAAATGAGAAACAGCAGAAATAATAAAGCATGGAGACAAGAGAAGAGTAAAAGAAAGAGCACGTAAGAGAAACGGCAGAAATAATTTGGAACCCGATGTTGTCCAGAATGTACCGCATTGCACATGAATACATAAAATCTGCAAATTATATTTTCACCTTTGACTGCGACTCCCCGTTGCAACATATTTTATCTTCACTAGCAAATCTGGATCTATTGCTTTACCATCAACCATATCAGGCTTCGAAAATGAAGCCGCTTCCCAGGATAAAGAAGTCACTATGTCCACCCAACTTTCATCACCATCCTCAGACGAGGGAACTCCAGAGCACTCAAGAAGCTGCCTCACCAGTGCTTTAAATTTTCCATTTAATACTTCATTCATTGCTTTTCTCTTTTCCTCCCTGTAATTGTAATTCCTCCTATCCAACCCTCCTAAAGCATCAGAGAAGCCTGGCTGTCCCAACTGCATGTCATGAACACATTCAACATCATCTTCATCATGGTGATCACCAATCACACTTCCCGTCACATCGTTCACTGGATTTTCAGGTTCTGGAGGCTCCCAAATCCAATCTTCCATCTCATCACCAAAAGCGTAGGAATTCCCTCGATGGCCAGAACCATCCATCACAGAAAGATCACTACCGGGCATTGTCTCAGTATCTCTAGTGATATCTACACAAATCCTGCAATAAAATTCTTCGTCTTTTTCCTCTATCACCTTGTTGGGAGGTCCACAATGTCCGTTTATTGTGGCAGCTTCAACTATTGAGACCAAAAGTTGCCCGTTGCTTGTTGGTACCACGTCTTCTTGGTTGCCTCTGTAATATCTGTTGCACAAGTTTAAACAGTAAAATAAAATTGTTGTGAGAAGATTTTGCAGAGGAATGTTTTCGAGGAAAAGAAAAAGACATGTTGGCAGCAAAAGCATACCGGTCATATAAGTCCAAGTCAACTAAAAAATCACCTGCAAAGCAAAATTAGGCAAATTTATAAGGTAGAGTGACTTGTAGAACAAAAATAACAGTAGGCAAAACCTCTAGTGAGCTGGAGGAAGCTCCTGCATTACTTACTGTAAATTGAGGTGGGGCTATCACTGCCACAAAATACGACTGTTGGACTAATAGCGGGAATATTACTAGGAGTAGGACTCAAGATGCCCAATCTCATGGAATCCTGCTCTTTCTTCTCGTCACAAAATTTAGCGTCCATCAGTACACTGCTATCCACATTCAAGCAGTATTGCATCCCCTGGCTCTTCACGCCACTCGCCGCCATAGTCATTTCAAAACCGCAAACTCGACACATTACACAAGTCAGGGATGGGGATCATTACCTACACACTGAATGGAAAAACAGTCAATGGAACACTAACAACTGTATAATTCCTCGGCAGACCATAAAAAATAAATCACGCTAACCATTACTGTTTTACTAATAAACTGGCCAATCCAATAAAACCCAAAACAAGAATGATTCCAACTAACTACAAGTCAAATAATCAATCTTTGATAATCCCAACAAAGAGAAAAAGAGGAGTTGGAGCAGTTAATGTTATCTGCTCCTCAGGAAATGGTAACAACGAGAAAAAAACTTTTTGCAGAATCATTTGTAAATGAAACAACAAGAAGCACTGATTACTCACAAGATTACGCTAAAAAAGAAAACTGACGAAACATCGATAAAGCCGAAATCAGCAATCGATATAGCAAATCAGGACCCAGAATTTTGTCAGCCAAGAAACACAAAAGGAACGGAAAGAACGAATGTGCCCGAACTCAGATTGATTCGAAAACCAGAAAGCAACGAAATTTCCATCAAAATCTACATGGGAATCTCAGAAAGATCAAAGCTTCATCACATCCGGTTGAGGGGCTGGCAGGGATCAAGCAAGAGCACCACACTGAAGACAGCAGGTCAAATTTTTCTTCGTCTTCGTAGTCATCATGAGCAACAAAAAAGGAACAAGCATTGAACAACGAAAGGTGAAAAAGAAGGCAGCACTGATAAATTCATGAGGGGGGGGGGGGGGGAGGGGGGTTCGGTGGGAAGGAAAAGGACTCACGGTTGAAGCAAAACGGGCCCGCCTGCAAGAAGCAAAAAATGCCAGACAGGAAAGGGCGTTGGGGAGGCGGCGGAGGCAAACTGAGCAACAACTCCTTTGAGAACTCAACAGCTTCAAGAACCGGATTTGCGGGCGTTTGTTTGTGAGTGTGGGGGTTGGGGATGAATGGATTTTGTAGAGAGGACTCGGACTCGGACTCGGGGGTGGGAGGGAAAGGCGACCGACTAACTGCCATTTTTAATCCTTCAAAAAGCGGACCCCGCCAGTTGGGAGTTGCATGACGTCATCATCCCATTCCCGGGAGCGGCTAAAGTCCCACGCACGGGACGTCCCCCGCGGTGTACTAATTTTGACCCTTATTTAGTACATTGTACTAACACCAATTAGTACACTTGTTATTACTAACGATGTACTAACTACAGTGTTAGTACAATGTACTAATGGGTACTGTTTTTGTACTAGTACAGTTAGTACAATGTACTAATGGTCACTGTTTCTGTACTAATAATGGTTAGTACAATGTACAAAACCTTTTTAGTACATTTTTAGTACATTACAGGTGTACTAATTGGTACAAAACAGTAACAGTGATTTTTAGTACAATGTACTAACTGTACTAGTACAAAAACAGTGACCATTAGTACACTGTACTAATGGTCACTGTTTTTGTACTAGTACAGTTAGTACATTGTACTAATGGTTACTGTTTTTGTACTAGTACAGTTAGTACATTGTACTAATGATACTGTTTTTGTACTAGTACAGTTAGTACATTGTACTAATTGTTACTGTTTTTGTACTAGTAATGGTTTGTACAATGTACTAAAAATCACTGTTACTGTTTTGTACCAATTAGTACACCTATAATGTACTAAAAATGTACTAAAAAAGTTTTGTACATTGTACTAACCATTACTAGTACAAAAACAGTGACCATTAGTACATTGTACTAACTGTACTAGTACAAAAACAGTACCCATTAGTACATTGTACTAAACTTTTTTAGTACATTTTTAGTACAATGTACTAACTGTACTAGTACAAAAACAGTAACCATTAGTACAATGTACTAAATGTACTAGTACAAAAACAGTAACTATTAGTACAATGTACTAACTGTACTAGTACAAAAACAGTGACCATTAGTACACTTGTTATTACTACCGATGTACTAGCTACAGTGTTAGTACATTGTACTAATGGTTACTGTTTTTGTACTAGTACAGTTAGTACATTGTACTAAAAATCACTGTTACTGTTTCGTACCAATTAGTACACCTGTAATGTACTAAAAATGTACTAAAAAAGTTTTGTACATTGTACTAACTGTACTAGTACAAAAACAGTGACCGTTAGTACATTGTACTAGCTGTACTAGTACAAAAATAGTAACCATTAGTACATTGTACTAACACTGTAGTTAGTACATCGTTAGTAATAACAAGTGTACTAATTGGTGTTAGTACAATATACTAAATAAGGGTCAAAATTAGTAAACCGCGGGAGACGTCCCGTTCGTGGGACTTTAGCCGCCCCCCCATTCCCTCATATTCTTTTGTGTTCTGATTGATTGGAGGGCAAACTGCAGAATGGCCGCCGGAATTTGTTGGTCCAACTTTTGGGACCTCTTTACCATGTTCTTTGTCAATGCGGCGTTTCTTGTCCATTTATATTTAAGTAGTATGTTAATAATAATAGGAGGCATATATTGTCTTGTCACCCAAATACTGGATTTTTCACTACATATAATTTTTATTTTTCAAAATTCTTTAAATAATATTTTAATTCGATATTTCCATGCTATATTTAATTCAGTACTAAAAATATTGATTTCAGTTAGTAAGAAATTCTATATTTCTAACGACGAATTCACGTAAAAATCTTAAAAACTCTGATATTTCAAATGCTAAATATCTTCGAATTAAGAATATTATTTCAAAAGTTAATATTCTATTTTGCGAAATATTTCATTGCATAGCCTGGTATCACATTCTCTTGTGTACTTCCCAGTAAGATTGTACAAAACCCGGGGCATCCATCCATCTGATCTGGCGTAAAAGAATCAACCTAAACGGCTCTTCACAATTATCATCATCATCATTACTTTGTACTTTTCTCATTTGATGGATAATAATACAACTCCAAACCCGACCACACCTCTTCTGTTCCACCACCCACCGCAATCCCACTTCTCACTCTATCAGTCTGTGGAGTTTCTACAAAAATGTAGCTTACCAAGCCCCCTTCTAGTTATCTGCGACGCAACCCGTCTTCACTTTCCAGCACAGGGAAGAGTATTTCGTCCCATCTTCGCTCATTTTAAAGAGGAATGGTGAAGACATAAGCAGGCTGGAATATGAATAAACTAACACCTAACCCAGATTGAACATTAGTCCCGGGAAGCAAAAAGGAACATGGTACCTTTGGAGGCAAAGGGCTACAGCTGATTTCACCGAGTCACTCTGTCAGATTCTTCACAAACGTTTTCCGGACAATTAGAACTCGTTCTTCTGTAGGAGAAATTGCATCCAAATCAGGTTCCACCATGGCGGACCATGCGTCCCACCTCAAGGGTGGTAGATACCTGATCACATAATCAATCAATGTCGGCTTATCTCTCATGATAACAAAACGATGAGGCCTCAATATTCTGTCCATTTCAATCAGCAAATCCTCCAATCCACATTCACGCTTCTCAATCTCGGACAACACTCTCCAGGCGTGGATTAGGTCATATGTCCGGGGATACGTAGAAAATGATTCACGCCTGAAAAAGCAAACGTTCACGACAATAACATAAACCGGAACAAGAAATGGTCCATGCTGTTGGACTGGTATCCACAGTACTGACGGTCATGATTATTAGACTAGGGCAGGAAATTATCCCACATTCTATATGGTTGGTTTGGGCACACAACTCTAAATTACAGGAACATGTACTTTATTTACTCAAAACAAAAGGCTGTTCTAAGATGTGAAATTTGCCATGAAAATAGGTAAGATGACCAGGTTTTGTAAAGCAAATCAAGGAACTTTAAGCAGTCAAGAGACAACAAAACTCTTTACAACCAACTGAATTCACAAATGAGGTTGGAAGAAGTTTTATAGGTAAATAGAATCGATGGATCAAAAAGCATACCAGTCGTGAACAGTTCCAATCAAGCCTCTATCATAGACGATTTTCAGTCTGTCAACCGCATGAGGAGGAAGGACATTCATGACCCAGACATCCTTGTTATTCATAGCAACTGCGAAACTACCGAGATTGGCATTCATATCCATGACATTATGTATAGAATTTTTGTGTATCACCGATCTCATCTGTTTCCAGTACTCGGCCACTCTACGGTGCCATGTATCCTGCACCAACCAGGGTTTTAGATGGTGCAATAATATAATTTAGACAGTAAGAAATTCCATGGAAGATACTAAAGTGAACTCACAGTGTCATCGTAAAAAACACCAGTACTTAGACCAATTTCTTCAAGGCGAGGGGGTGGCGTTATAAGCCTCCTCGGCCAAGGGACCAATCCACTCCCTTTGTCCTTATGCATCCCTGTTTAGGTTAAGATGGAAAATTTTCCCCAGCAGCTACATGCTAATATAATGAAAAAGTACAGCATTCATACTCACATTCTGAGAGGGGAAAAATGCATGCCTTCATGGGGACATCCCAGCTTTCATCTGGATCATCATCAGAGCTACATAAAGGGGGTTGAATCCCAGGGTCTCTTTTCTGGTAACAACGGTTACTCACAGGCTTGGCCCATATAACAGACTGATCTCTCTTGGCCACAACTCTCCAGCACATTCGTCTGAGAGATCATACAGTGAGCTCCAAATCTGACGATTTTCTGGGTCATTAGCATAGGCTTCTGGAGAAGAGTATACAAAATACCCTCCAGGTCTAAGCAGTCGATCAAGTTCTAACAGAAGGATGCTGTCTCTTTGCAGCCAGCCAATCCTACAACGAGAACAATGTGCCAGTTCAAAGGATCTGCTCGGATAAGGAAGTCTTTTGGTTCCCAACACACCAAGAGAAGACGGGATCCCCCTCTCAAGGGCGAACTGTATCTGATTCTCGTGGACATCATTGGGTGCAATTGACATGGCAATAATGTCAAGTGGAAGGAGGTATGCCCCAAAACTCGCAACTCCACAACCCACATCAAGGACATTCCTTATAGTCCCGCCATTGTTAAGCTTATCACCAGGAAGGTTCAACATCTATGAGGCAATGAACTAAGCCAATAAGAGTCGCCAACAGAAGCATCTCTATACTCTACAATAGAGATTTCTACAATCCGTCCTAGAATTTTCATTTTGTTTTCTAAAACAGAGAAACAATAGTAACTGCACTTAATATCTTAAGGTAACTAACAACAGCAAATCTACCACATACTCTGGCGAGAGCTATTATGTACAAGTCTGCTCCATCATGAAAATGTGTGCCACCACCTGGAAAGTTAATCTAAACCCCATTCACGACCATCCAATTCTGATCAGATTTCTCCTGGGTGAGATGCGTATGTGGAATATTCACTTTCCACACCTCGTCCCTGCTAGCAGGCCACCTGATAGGGACCTGTTACTTTAGAAAGAATCCTCCATACCTCAGTCGAATCGAAACTCAAATCAAGCAAAGCAGCAGAAAAACACTTGAAGGGTCCATCCCAACACGAACCTTGTAACCAACCGGCGGCTGAATGAGGCAGGTATACTGCCTCTCCTTGGGAGGGCAGTGCCTTTCGTAATGTTCCATCAAGGTCACGTTCGGCTTCAACTTCAGTTAGTAGATGAGATTTCTATCCAGACAAGGTATCAACTTCGAAAACTTCAAGTCGCATAACTACATGCATCAACAACAAAAAGGTTGTACATATTCGGCGATTGCACTCCCAGTACATCACTGAAGCTACCCAAGGAAACACCAAACCAAGAACTGCAATTTTGTTTTCTTAACTCCATCAGAAAAAAAAAACATTGCGGAACCCGGGTCCTCCTTCCCCGTCGCCGGCGAGAGTCCCGGAGCGAAAGCCAACCACAGTAGAGGCAGACGAGACCAAGCAACCGCAATCACTCCAACCAGTACGTACCTGGCGTTGGCCAAGAACTCACCCCCTCTCCTCATCCTCTGTTCCAACATCAGTCTTTCCCGTCCTGACTACAAGAAAGAGGCGGGGGGAGCCTAATTAGAGGAGCAACATCGGCCGGTAACGCGGCTTCCCGATGCAAAAGCTCGAACTTTTTAGTCTCCGAAACTCTCGAGACAGAGAGCACTGTTCCTGCGTCTGCGTGTTTGTCTGAAATCGAGTGATCAGGTGAGGTCGGTCCCATCATTAAAAGGTACGCCATCCAATCAGAAGCAAAAGGGGCCAATGGGGAATGTAAAGAGAGTTATCAGACAAACTGCTTAAACTGGTGTTCGAATCTGGGATGGACTACACGTCTTTGAATGTTGTCAAACCATGCGCTTTCGACCTACTGAGTCGAACCCCGATATCGAATCATATCTGAAGAAATCAATGGGTCATGTATAGGAATGCAGCACAGGCAGTCGTAACCAAGGATGCGAATGTGACCGTAGAGAGAGAGGAGATAGCATTGCTGCTAAGAAAACCTCCGCCGACGACCACGGCATCTATGAATACAGATATGAGGCCACCTTCACCATGAATATGGTTCTGATGACCGCAAACTCTCAAACTTAATATTAGTCCATGTTTTCGATCATCCGACTGAAGTATCTTCTTCATTGCAGGGAGCAGCAGGATAAGTTGAAAGCCTTGAAGATAAGACCAGCAAAGATGCTACATCGCGTCCCTGGACTGGTTATCTTATATGATAGACCTAATCTCTGGCGAAGTTCTTTTTGCCCGAGTTCCTCATTTTTCTTTGTGTATATGTTAGCGTAGCATCAGATTATTGACCTTTGTCTACTGATGTCGCAGCTCGCTGTCAAGGTGCTGAGTGGCAGAGATGCACGCAAAACAACCCTCCCCATAACCCACATGCTAGCTTCTCGTGGGACACAAAGCTGCTGGTGCTAACCCTCGCAGCATTTGCTTTCAACTATGGTGAGTTCTGGCTGCTCGCCCAGATTTACCAGACCAACCAGCTCGCCAAATCAATGGCCATCCTCGTCCTTTCTCTTTTCATGCCACACTTTTCGTTCGTGGCTTTAAACATACTATGAATTCAGAGGGGAAAAGACATGCCGAGGCATGTCAGAACCTTCTGAATCTCTTCGAGACCATCCAAATCGACAACATGAAGATCCTTAGGGCTCTTATATATGCCGAAGATGACATCCAGCCCCATGTTGACTGGTCCACCAAAAGAATCGTGAGCATCGACCTACTGCGGAGGAGGAATGTGCTGCTGCTGATCTCAGGGCTGGACATCTCCCAGGAGGAGCTCTCCATCCTGGAGCAGATACACAGCGAGTCAAAGTTGCAAACGAAGAGGCAGGAAATCCACCAGTACGAGGTGGTGTGGATCCCGATCGTGGACAGAGCTATCAAGTGGATTGATCGGATGCTGAAGAAGCTTGAGACCATGCAGTCAACCATGCCATTGTTCATCGGTGTCCCAACCTAGCCTAATCCATGACGTGGTGATCAGGTTTGTCAAGGAGAGGTGGCATTTCAGGAACAAGCCCATCCTTGTGGTTCTTGACCTGCAAGGGAAGGTCGTGTGCCCGAATGACTTCCACATAATGTGGATTTGCGGGAGCAACGCTTTCCCTTTCACCACCTTGAAGGAGGAAGCTCTCTGCAAGGACGAGATGTGGCAGCTTGAGCTCCTCGTCAATGGAACCAATCAGAACATCCTTAACTGGGTAATTTCGACTCTCAGAGAACCTCTGGACCCTTGGTCATCGAGTTCTGCATTCCTTTTCCCGGTATGTGGTCTGAAGGAGCTCACTCCTGCAGGCTCACGAGGGGAAGTACATCTTCCTATATGGCGGGGACGACATATAATGGATCCGCAAGTTCACGACGGCAGCATGCCTGGTGACTCAGGCAGCAAAGATCCCGCTGGAGATGGTCAACGTTGGGAAGAGCACCAAGAGGGAGCAGGTCCGGCAAGTGATCCCCACCATCACCACAGAGAACCTGAGCAGCTACTGGAAGGACTAAACGCTGATATGGTTCTTCAGGACATGACTGGAGAGCGTGCCATTAATGGCTGGGGAAGGCGGACGACCACGACTCCATGATGCAGCAGATCAAGGAGCTCCAGAGCTACAACAGGGTGGTGGGTTGGGCTTTCCTGAGCAAGGTGGTGGTGAACGGGCACGGGATGACAGCGCTGCGCTTCCGGCACTGCTAGAGTAAGACCTGTGGAAGGAGCAAGCACTGGTAAAGGGGTATGACCAGGCATTCAGTGATTTCCACGGGAGGGTTCAAGATGTAGCGCAACCGTGATGCAGGTTCGAGTTCCCGAGCAAGACAGGGAGAACGCGGGAGAGAATGAGGTGCCCGGAGTGCCAGAGGTAAATGGAGAAGCTCATCACCTTCCTCAGCTGCCATGAAGAAGGGATTCCCACCACCCTCTTCTTGCTGATACAATCAGAAGATGGGATGGAAGCTTCCATATATGCATGGATGCATGCACGAGCATGTGTCGTGTTGGTCGTATTGATTGTAAGAAAAGTTTGCTTCAATAGTAACAAAACCCTTTCCAAGGTTGGAATTTTGGGGAAGAACTACCGAAATCAAAGGGGGCCCATCTGGGTTGATGGGAAATGGACTAACAGGATTCTCCTCCCTCCCCCTGACCGACAGAGCAGAAGCCAAAAAAGAAGCACAAAAAGGAAAAAGACACACTGAAGGAGCATCATGCAAACTTGCCAAACAAGGAAAAGGAGAAACTTCTCTAGAAAACAGTGGATTTTCTTTCACTTTTAAGGAAAGAACATGGCATTTGTCTTTCTGGAAAGGCAAAGGAGGTGGTGGGGGTGGGCTCCTTATTCTGTTCCTAATCTCCCCCCCCACCCCGGGCACGACAGTTGTCGGCTTCATTCAGGAAGCGGCTAACGGTACGTGCACGTAACGGTTACGTAGTTTACTACTTACTACTAACATTTTTTAGTAAATTTTACTAAAAGTTGACCGTTACTACTAAAGTCAACTCAAATGTAGTAAAAAAAGTAGTAAAATTTACGAAAAATTGGTCTTCTTTTAGTAAAGTCAACGTAAAAGTAGTAAAAAACGTTGTAAAATTTACTACTTTTCTACTGTTCATACAAGTGTTTTTTTACTACTTTTACGCTGACTTTACTAAAACCTCTTTTTTAGTAAAGTCAGCGTAAAAGTAGTAAAAAAACACTTGTATGAACAGTAGAATAGTAGTAAATTTTACAACTTTTTTTACTACTTTTACGTTGACTTTACTAAGAAAGAGGTTTTAGTAAAGTCAGCGTAAAAGTAGTAAAAAAACACTTGTATGAACAGTAGAAAAGTAGTAAATTTAACAACTTTTTTTACTACTTTTACGTTGACTTTACTAAGAAAAGGTGAAGTTTAGTAAAGTCAATGAAAATTTAGTAAAAAAAGTAGTAAATTTTACTACTTTTTGTACTACTTATGCGTTGACTTTACTAAATTTCTCGTTTTTAGTAACGTCAATGAAAGTTTAGTAAATAAAGTTGTAAATTTTACTACTTTTTACTGTACGATTTATGTCGATAATTAGTAATTGTTTACTACATTTGCTGTGAGTTTTAGTAAAAATGTCTAAAAAGTAGTAAAATTATTAGTAAATTGTTACGTTTTTTCGTAAACGTTTACTAATTTAGACATGTTTTACTAATAAATTTACTAATACCAACAGTGTTTCCGAACCTAACTCCGAACCTAATTTATATGACTTTGGATGTGAAATTACCGTTTTACCCTAAATCGAAATGTTTCACATCCAAATGTTTCGTAACAAGGTAAAACGGTAATTTCACATCCAAAGTCATATAAATTAGGTTCGGAGTTAGGTTCGGAAACACTGTTGGTATTAGTAAATTTATTAGTAAAACATGTCTAAATTAGTAAACGTTTACGAAAAAACGTAACAATTTACTAATAATTTTACTACTTTTTAAACATTTTTACTAAAACTCACAGCAAAAGTAGTAAACAATTACTAATTATCGACATAAATCGTACAGTAAAAAGTAGTAAAATTTACAACTTTATTTACTAAACTTTCATTGACGTTACTAAAAACGAGAAATTTAGTAAAGTCAACGCATAAGTAGTACAAAAAGTAGTAAAATTTACTACTTTTTTTACTAAATTTTCATTGACTTTACTAAACGTTACCTTTTCTTAGTAAAGTCAACGTAAAAGTAGTAAAAAAAGTTGTTAAATTTACTACTTTTCTACTGTTCATACAAGTGTTTTTTTACTACTTTTACGCTGACTTTACTAAAACCTCTTTCTTAGTAAAGTCAACGTAAAAGTAGTAAAAAAAGTTGTAAAATTTACTACTTTTCTACTGTTCATACAAGTGTTTTTTTACTACTTTTACGTTGACTTTACTAAAACCTCTTTTTTAGTAAAGTCAGCGTAAAAGTAGTAAAAAAACACTTGTATGAACAGTAGAAAAGTAGTAAATTTTACAACGTTTTTTACTACTTTTACGTTGACTTTACTAAAAGAAGACCAATTTTTCGTAAATTTTACTACTTTTTTTACTACATTTGAGTTGACTTTAGTAGTAACGGTCAACTTTTAGTAAAATTTACTAAAAAATGTTAGTAGTAAGTAGTAAACTACGTAACCGTTACGTGCACGTACCGTTAGCCGCTTCCCTTCATTCATTATTCGTTGTTCCCCACGACATCATCATGTTCAGAAAGCAATCGATCAAATGAAATAAAAAATCAAACGTGGTTGACAGAGAAGATGTAGTTAGCATTCATTGTCTGATTCTCTGGGCTTTCAATAATTATTAGAATTACATAAATAAACAAAGATACAATAATTGTTTTGGGGGGGGGGGGGGGGGGGGGGTGGCGAATGAATCGTTTCACAAAAGGGTGAGGAGACAGAACCCCCCCCTCCCCTCCACCTAAAACAAACGGACAGGGAAGGAAGGCGGTCTGGAAACGACACCACTTTTGTCTCTTGTTTTTTTTTTTAAATATTTCTCAATCGCTGGGCGTGCGACGGCCGACCCCCAAAAATTCAATCTTTGGGGTGGTGGGGGGAATGAATGTAACCGAAGCTGGTGGGACTGGTATCTTCTTCTTCTTCTCCTCACCCCTTTGTCCTCGGTTGAAGCAGAAGGAGCCCCGTGGGGGTCTTCGGCATGGCTTCTCATAGTGGGAGGGATCGCGGGAGGGTCCGTGTTTCCTGGATCGGCTTCTTCTGGTTCACCCTCCTCTTCCTCCTCCTCCTCTTCATCTCTTCATCCTTCCCTTTCCTCTTCTTCTCCTCGTCTTCCTCTTCCTCTTCCTCAGGTATACCCCCTCCCCCACCTTCTTTCCTTGTTGTTGTTGATTTTCGCCTGGGTCTGTCTCCCCCTGTTTTCGCTCCTTAATGTGACAATTGGATTCACTGCGTGGCAGACGTTTATCAGCAGCCCCTCGTCGCCGTGAAATCCCGTAGCCCGGCCCTGGAAGCTGTCTTGGATGCTTCTGCCACCAAAGTTACCGTTACCCGCCCAGCCGTTTCCATCCGAGAAACCGTTGTTTTCCCCGATCAGACCGTGATTTTCCTGAGGTGCCCTCCTTCGTCCCCCTGGTACACCAAGGAAGACCTCCTCTGTGTGTACCTGTCTGCCAAATCCCCAAGGAATGTACAACTCAGTAAGCCTCCCTTTGATGTCGATGGCGAGGATGGAGGCGAGCAGATGGTTCGGTGCCCCTTGGGAATTAAGGGTCAAAGAGTGTCCCTTGCGTTGAAATCAAATCGCGGCAGCCAGCTTCTTCCCCCTACTCCCGTTACTCATTGGGACTCGCTCGCCTATGATGCCCTTATTGACCGTGACAACACCACCATAGTTTTTGTGAAAGGCTTCAATCTGAAGCCCGAAAGGACCACAGACCCAATGAGGTTTGAGTGCATATTTGGCTGGGATTTCAGGAGGCCGAGATTTATGTTCAGATCAGAAGTCAAGTCGATTGCGCAGGAGATTGTCCGGTGCAGGACGCCTCTTGGCGTGCTGAATGGCAGCAATGGTAGTTCGATTAAGGTCTCTGTGAGGATCAAAGGGGGTAGGACTATCCAAACAATAGCTAGACCTCACAACCGGGCATCGCTCAGCCTTCCCCGACAGAAGCTCCACGAGATGTGTGTATGCACGATGTTGCGTAATCAGGCCAAGCACATGAGGGAGTGGGTCATTTACCATGCTCACATCGGAGTCCAGCGCTGGTTCATCTATGACAACAACAGTGATGATGACATAGCTGATGTCATCGAGTCCCTTTATGATGAAAACTACAATATCTCTCGCCACGTATGGCCATGGGTCAAAACCCAGGAGGCAGGGTTCGTGCATTGTGCGTTGCGGGCACGTGATACCTGCCAGTGGGTCGGGTTCATTGACGTGGATGAGTTCTTGCACCTGCCGTCTGGCATTTTGCTGGATAGTGTGCTAAGGAACGAATCTAGGCCCAGCAATGTGGCAGAACTGCGGGTTTCATGCCACAGCTTTGGTCCATCGGGGCTGAAGCATGCCCCGAGGGAAGGCGTGACGGTGGGGTATACTTGCAGGATCGCCGCACCAGAGAGGCACAAGAGCATAGTCAGGCCTGAGGCGCTGAACTCGACACTGATCAATGTGGTGCACCATTTTCACCTGAAGAGTCAGTTCGATTTTGCAAATGTTGATAGGGGAGTGATGGTGATCAATCACTACAAGTACCAGGTATGGGAAGTGTTCAAGGAGAAGTTTTATAGGAGAGTTGCTACTTACGTTGCTGACTGGAAAGATGAGCAAAATGTGGGGTCCAAGGACAGGGCCCCCGGATTGGGGACGAAGGCGGTGGAACCGCCTGATTGGTCGACACGGTTCTGTGAGGTCAACGATACAGGTCTTAGGGATCGGGTCTTGCAGGCATTTGCCGACACCAACGGCTCGAACCTTTTGCCGTGGCAGAGGGGTGATGGGGCGCTGGCCGAGGTTAAAAGCCGGAGTAGAAGAGGTAGGAGGCAACCATTGGTCAGATGAGCACAGGTTTTTGGTCTTTACAACATTGTTTGGCTGTTCTGTTCTTTCGGGTCAGTTAAATTCCTTTGTGATTGATTTATAGGAGTTGGGCAGATGTATTCTTTCAATATTGCTTTTTGTAGATATCACTGTCACCAATAGCATCATTTGAATATAATTTTGTTGGAGGGGCTATGAAATTTCTTTGGGATGTTGATTTGTTTGGCCTTTAGCCTGTTGCTTTATTATAAATGAAGGAAAGATTGGTTCGGAGTTCCATGCCATACTTTTTCCTTACAGAAACATCACAGAAAAGTTAATTATTAGGCCCCAGTTCTAACATCACAGAAACAATCCCTTTTTTCATTCACATCTCAGTGGATTGTGGCATGGCAAAAAATTTCACTGCGAGAAAATCGCTTGTTCAGTGTATGAACACCTTTTTATAAGTTCCCTTATGTTCAGCCATAAACTCATCATCAACGCCCAACAGGGAGTTGATCACTCATGTACATCAGTATGAAAATTCGCGTCCCCTAAATGATAGGTACTTCTTCACCCAGATAGCAAGATCCTCCGCACAAGCTACTAGGGCTTGTGGAGCCTTGAGAAGCATGTTGAGAGTTGCAAACTCATGAACAGCATCCTTGTAGTGGTATACAGGAGCATCCACATTGACTTTCCGAAGCTCTTCGGAGCAAGCAATGGCCCTGTCCCTCATCCAATCTTGTAGGAGGTTTGAGCTTTAAAGGCAGTCCTCTGTCAGGCATGAGTGAATTTGCAGCAGGGTGATCCATACTGAAAGTGGATTTAGCGAGAGGCCGACTCGAGGAGGAAGATATGGACGGAGAGGGAGGTGAACGGGTCGATGTGGATATCCTTGGTGGTGACTCCATCCAAGAAAGTGGGGTTGGCGGGCAGGGGCAACCGACTCGTCGGGCCTGGAGACAACGGCGAAGGGGTTGGAGGAAGGGGAGGCCAAATCCGAGTGATCCCAGGTGGAAGTCCGGGGCGATTCTCGATTTCATCTATCAGGGATTCATGGGCTCCGATCAAGACAGGATTTTTCAGAGGTTGTCGTTGCCGCTGGGGCCGACTGAGGTTGTACATACGAGAATCGAATGAATGAATGCATGATAATAAAACAAATAAGGATGCCTGCTTGGATGAGGGCTGTTCCTTTCTCTTTTTCAACTCTGGAAGATATATTTTGACCTGGTTTTCAGCTTAGGATTATGTTGCTTCCCTGCTTTGATCAGTGATCATGAAGTGATCAGCAGGAAGCAGGTATGTATGGGACCCATTCGTTGATTGGGATCCTCATGGGCACAATCTGTTTACAAGAATAAGAAGATTCCGGTCCTGCTGTTGCAAATCAAGCAATTCAAATCATAGTCAACATACAGATATCATTGGCTTTCCCACCCCTACCTTTTTGCATAAATCAGACGAAACATCCTCAATCGCTCAAAGCTTTCACAGGAAGGTCAAATTTCACAACATGGGCAAAACCAAAAATCAAAAAGAAAGAAAAGAAGAAATGCAAAAGCTTCCTCGCAGATTTTAAGCTGCAGTTGCAATTAGAATTCTACTCCGTCTGATATGTACAACTCCAGGTAAAAGGATCTTGAGCAGAATATACCTTCCAACGAGCCCTGACAATCTGAAACTGGGATGGATGACGCTCCGCTGTTCCAGGGACGATGATGCTCCAGCATGTTTCCACACCCTTCAGTTTCTGGTCCCATGTATCCCAGCAATGGAGTAGATCGAAAACTCGTGAACACATCTTCCTGAGGAATATTCTAGCTGGAAGGAGCATTAGAAGGCTTGCCAGTAATAAGCACCGGTTTGTTACTGGCTGCCTTCATTGCGGCCATTTCTTCGAGCCTTTTCCAGGTTGCCTCACGCTGCAGCCTGACCTCACTCTCCTGGGCTTCATCTTCCTGAAACTTGAGCAAGCACTCCTGAAAGAGGTCAGGATCAACGTCCAGGAAGAGCTTTCTCACATTAAGCATCAAGCTCTGTACTGCAGGATTCCAGTGACCTCTGGCATTTTTCTCTAGTGCAGGGAAGATGATGGGCAATATCACTTTCCGATTTTGTTTGATGAGGTTATCAATGTGATCGTTGTTCCATAAGAATAGAGCCCTTTCAGCAACCTGAGAAACTCAATCGTAAGGCTTAAAAATAGGACGTAAAATTATGACATTTTCAATTTGCCAGGGACGGAAGAATACAAAGCCCAGTTGTTAATCCTTGAAATTGACAAGCATCAGCTGACAGCAACTAAAGGATCTTCCATTAGATTAAATGAAAATTCTAATTACACCGAAACCACGGATAATTCTAGTCTGCAATATCAGATTTCCGATTTCCAAACAATCTGTAGAAGAATGACTTGAACCATATCTACAAGGTTTGAGACTGAACTGAAAGCAAATAATGCTCCATATGCAAGTGCGGATTTGCTGGGCTTCCAATGAAAGAAGAAGCACATACCCCTTTTCTCATAACCAGAAGAAGTTCCATATAATGAACAACATTAGGGACTTCCCCTAGAGTTTAAGAGGTCCAAGCAACATTTCAAATCACTTTCATCCTAATTATAAATGGAGAAAATCACTTTCATCTTGGAAACAGTAAAGGGCCTATGTCATGGGAAAAAGGCATACAACGGTATGAACACTCCAGGTAAAAGAAACAAAAGCATAGAAGACTCAACATGGGATAGACAAAAGTGATGTCCTTTATTTCACAAGTAATAGGAAAACAACAAAATTCCTCTACCTTACCATATACTTCCAGATATCAATATAGAGCACGTTGCATGACACCATAGAGATTTGCCATGCCAAAATTATTCTATCCAGCTAAAGTATTTTCATTTATTAACCCAGAATATTCGGATAAGACCAAATGTCCCTCAAACAAGAAAGGATTTGCAGAATAATCTCATTCAGGTGAAGATACCAGCATTATATAAATATGGACACTCGGGCACACATATCACATTAATAATATAGGACTCCAGAACCAGAACGGGAAAACGAAGGTGGCCACGCTCAAAACTTCAATTTTTTAATTTAATGCTGCAGACCGATAACTCTAATTAGTCCAAGAACCAGAAGGTTCACTAATCAATAGAGCAGATGTTACAACTGTAGGCAGCAATCCAAGCTCTACTCACTGCTACATCACAAATAAGGATGCAGGAACTCAAACCAGAAAATCTAAAAGTATCTAACTCCAGTAAAGACTGTTCTCAACTTCATCTTATATTCTGATAAAAATTAACAGATTGCACAGGGTAACCAAGACCTCAGATGCCACAAGACCACCAAAGAAAGAAGTGGAAACCAAAATATAAGGCCGCTATGGGAATTGGCCAGTAGTAGTAAAGTAACGGTGCAATTTCAAAAAGAAAAGGCTACTACAACAGAAAGATTTTTCTGTGATGAATGCGAAACATTGGCAGGGGGTTTCAGTTAATTGGGACATCAGCTTGTACTGGAGGGAACAACATATGCACTCAATGCATACAATTGGTATATGCTTTCAAATAATATTAACTCAGGTGAAAAGTGCCAGCACGCAATCTGCCAGGCTGGTTTCAGTACTGTGCTGGAAGGAAGTGGAAACAGACATTAAATGACAGCAAAGGATTTAGAAGAACCTGAAAATGTGGGCTGCTCAAGCAATTTCGAATTCGACGGAAAAGCGGAACCATACACCGTTGAAACTCCGGGGGTTGGGTTGCCTCTAAGACTTCATCCAACTCTCCCAAAAACATAACCTCCTTTGAACTATTTGTTATTGGCCAGTATTTTAAAAGGCCCCTTATAACAGTATCAGCAAGTTTGCAATCTTTCTCAACAAACTGTGTGATGCAATAAGATAACTGCTGATGATACATGGGTATGCACTTTGGTTTATGCAGTGGAATGAGAGCTCGGACAAGAAAGAGTTTGTGCTCTTCTTTCAGTGGCAGAGCAAAACCATTTATTATGCTGCCCAAGATTTCCAGCAGTTCTGCAATACCATTATGTTTCTCGGTTTCAAATATGAAGCGGAAGAATATATTATTGATCGCTTTCCTGATGAATGGTCTGTGAACCATGAATTTGCCATAGATACGATGAAGAACCGTCTTTAAGTAGTCCCTTTCTCTGGGGTCTTCGGAATCAAAAAGATCAAGCAGTCTGAGAACGAAAGAATGGTCTATGTATCTTTTTGCCAACTTTGTATCTGTTTCTGGTGACGCAACAAACCTAAGTAGAAGCTCATAAACAATTTGCAAGTGGGGCCATGCTGGGTCCATTGAAGGTTCCTCCTCTTCCACGTCAAAAGCTTCTAAAGCCTTGTTTTCACGAGGGGGAGAGGTCAGTGTTCTGAATAAATTTGTGGACACCATTCTTACTACTTCTTGCATCATGTTCTCCGGGAACTTCCCATTTACAGAAATAATATAGTCCACTAGCTCCAATAAGGTCTGTCTCTTTATTTCTTTTTCTCTGACATTCTTCGTTGGGTCCGTGAAATCAAACACGACACAACACAAGCCTAACTTCCTAATGAACAGGCTATGCTTCTCAGTGCCGGGGACATCCTTAAAACTAGGCAGAGCCTCGTACGAGGACACCGAGAAGGCACCATTCAACCTGGAAACTGCTGCTTCAGGAAGCTTGTTTCCATTATTTGCACTGGAGACAGAAGTGGGATACACACCTGGAAGAGAAGTTGCCACATAAGGATTTCCAGCAAAATCACCACCTCTCAAAGTAGCCGAATTAGATGCCATCCCGGCTTCTCGACCATCTGCAGACTTAGACGGCTTCCGTGGGAGCTTATTGAATATCTTGTTGATCATAACTGTTACTGCTAAAGGCCAGTTCAAGCGTGCAGGCAGCAGTAAACTCTACACAACAGCTCTACCAGACAAGGGGGTGGTCTCTCCGGAGGGCTACCCAGCACAACACTCTTTATCATTCAACTAAGTGGAGGAACAAGGCATCCAACATCTAACACAAAGAGGGAGACAACACAACGCATTCCCTAAAACCCAAATTACCGCCATTTGGTTGCCACCAATTTGAAATCGCCCCAGAAATCCGAATCACTTTCCAGGAATTAAGAACAACCAAATGGTAGCCTCCTCCTCCTGCCAAGTTCAGAGGAAAGAGCAATCAAGGGGTACTGCCACAATTCACAAAGGAATTAAAGCCCAATCATCTCTCAATATCATGAACCCAGAAATCCGAAAGATCTGGGGAATCCCCACCTCCACCGACCCAATCCCGTTCTCTCTCTACCCCCCGGGGGAAAGTGAGACCGAAAGTCAACTGTCCCTCTTACAGCTGGATCGACACCAAGCCAGGAGGATCTTCAAAGGAGGAGGAAGAAAAAGAAAAACCTCGACCTACCAAAAAAGCACCCGGGGGAGGGGGGTGGGAATCATCATCCACGTGCCTAATACATCCAAAACCCCCTCCGCGGCAAAAGAAACAGGGGTCGGAAATAAGAGATGAGTCGGGGACGGAAAGGTTGAATTTTTCTTTTCTATTTTTCCTTTTCGCATCCACCCAACTTATCCCACCCACCAAAAAAAGCAGGTGAAAGCTGCTGGAGCTTCCTCGGTGTTGAAAGAAACTGTAGATTGGAACCAGGTAAAGAAGAGATTTTGGGTTGTGGGGGAGGGCGGGGGACAGACGCGATATATGTCATCAGTTTTTTTAGTTGGATGGATCGGTAATTCCCGGTAGTTATTTCGCCCTCTTCAAAGGATAATGATCACCCCAACACACACAAACACAGCTTCCCCCCCCCCCCCCCCCCCCCTCTATCTGTTTGTTTCTGTGTTAACGGGGAGTTTGTGTTTTGACTGATGTCAAGACCATTACATAACATTACATCCTCCGAGGAGAGGGAGAAGAGAAGAAGAAGAAAGAACATCCCTTCCAAAACTCCCTCCCCCAACAGCACGGCAAAGATCCACATCACATTTCCCCTTCTCTTGCGCGTGGAATGAAACCCCTCCACACGCTGAGGAAAGAACGGCAGGGAGATATGCTTCCAGGCTGCCACTGCCAGCCCATCCTAAGATTACCCACGAACAAGGTTTATAATTTAATGTCATACATGGAAAAGAAAGAGAGAGAGAGTGACTGGGAAGAAGCCCTCCTCCTTCTCTTTTGTACTTTGCACGAGAGCGGCTTTTTCCATCTGCCCAGGACCATTTTGAGATGAGATAGGGTGGTTTTTCTTCTTGTGTTTTCGAAAAATTCTTCCTTTTTTTAATTTATATATGAACCTCTTGGTTCTCATGCGAAAGGGGACGCTGGAAGTAGAAAGCAAGGTGTGAATAAAGTAATATTGGTCAAGAATATTTTAGGGAGGCAGGAGGAGGATGATGATGACTGACTGACTATGTGCCGGGGAAAAAACAAACGACGAGCAGAAAACCACGGGCGCCCTCGCCTTTCAAATCCCCTGTCTTTCAATATCCATCCATCCATCTATCCCTCAGATTTAGTATTCTTCCCTCTATCTCTGTTTGTATATATATACGAGTAAGGAAATGGTGGACGTGATGGTTCCCCTTTCTTTGATACATTTGATGATCCAGAGACCATGGCGATGCCAAAGATAACCCACCATCACAAGCACAACCCTTCCCTGACGTTGCTCCTCTCCTTCTCTTGCATCGGCCTCCTCTGCGTCGCCCTCCTCTTCGATTTCCTCTTGGCCGCCTCCTCTTCCTCCGCCTCCCTTTTCCCTTCGCTGTCTCCCCTCTGGACTCTCCGCCGCCAACAGCTCATCCTCCTCCCCAACGTCACCTCCTCCAATGCTTCTGCTCTTCCCCCGGTAACTCCTCCTTTACGCATCCCCACGCCTCCCTGGATCGAATCCTTTGTCCGACCGTCATTCTTTTCTATTTCTTTCTTTTCTACTGTTTAAACAGGAGGCGAGTGCTGAAAGTAGGACCGTCCGTGCTCCCGATCGCTTGTTGTCAGCCACATTCTCTGACTTGCCTGCCCCGCAGCTGCCGTGGGAGCCGATGCCTCCCGCACCGGTGCCTCGTCTTGACGGAGCGGCCATACAGATTGATAATCTCCTATATGTTTTCGCGGGATACGGAACGATAGACTATGTTAGATTGAAAGTTCCCTCCTTGACGACGTCTTCCATAAAATCCTCCAATGCCTCTCTTATTTACCAAACCACTGGTTTGTCGCCTCAGGTGCACTCCCATGTGGACGTATTCAACTTCAGTGACAATACCTGGGGAGGAAGATTCAGCACACCCAAGGAGATGGGGAATTCGCACCTGGGAATGGCTACTGATGGGAGATACGTCTATATCGTCGCGGGACAACCCGGTCCCCAATGCAGGCCGCCCACTTCTCGGTCATTTGTTCTCGACACCGTGACAAAGAGATGGGACGACATGCCCAATTTACCCGACCCGAGGTATCCACGAATGTGCATCAATTTTGCTTTTATAGTGTCTGTGCGCCATAGCATTTTCTTCCTTTTCCAAAATTCCAAAGCGCAAGAACAGATCTGTCGATATTTTAGGTATGCCCCTGCCACACAGTTGTGGAGAGGCAGACTTCATGTGATGGGCGGAAGCGGGACAAACCGACATACGCCGGGGTTGGAGCACTGGAGTATTGCCGTGAAGGATGGCAAAGTACTGGAAAAGGATTGGCGAAGTGAAGTGCCAATCCCTCGAGGAGGACCACATAGGTTATGGGCCTTGAAATAAATATTTTCTACAGACTGGCTTCCGCATCTTTTGCTGAATCGGAGGGTGTTCCTCAGGGCTTGTGTGGTGGTCGATGATAAGCTGTATGTCATTGGCGGACAAGAAGGAGATTTTATGGCGAAACCCGGATCCCCAATATTCAAATGTTCGCGCAGGAACGAGGTATTGTGCAGAAACACAAACCGGTATTTCCAGTGTCATGCTTTAGTCGGAGGTTTCCCATTTTCATTAGTCGACTCTTCTCTTGATTCAACCAGGTAGTCTACGGCGACGTCTATATGCTGGATCAGGGCATGAAATGGAAAAGCTTGCCGCCAATGCCGAAGCCCAACTCTCACATAGAGTTCTCATGGGTGGTGGTAAACAACTCCATCATCATCACTGGAGGCACTACCGAAAAGCACCCGGTGACCAAGAGAATGTTACTAGTTGGGGAGGTCTTCCAGTTCAATCTGGGCACACAGGTGCACACACACTACTGTGAAACTCTACATTCATCTCTACAGGCCTTAGTGAATTCTTCGATCTGGCTGTGTAGAAATGGACGGTGATCGGGAAGCTTCCCTACCGGATAAAGACGACGATCGCGGGATATTACGACGGATGGTTGTACTTCACGTCGGGGCAGAAAGACAGGGGAGCTGATAACCCCCAGCCGAAGAAAGTAGTGGGAGATATGTGGAGAACCAGGTTGAGGTTGTCGAGCTCGAGCTCGTGAGTTGTATATATGTCTAGGAATATTATTTCCTCCTCCTTTTTTCTCTTCCATTATTTGCCTTGCCCAGATGGGTTGGGGGTGGGACAAGTGCATCACAAATCTTGACTGCCCTGTTTCTTACCATGAATCCTTTGTAATCCGAAAGTCTGTCGCCAAGGAAACAAACGTTGAGGTCTCCTCGGCCACAGAACTGAAAAAACTACTTATCCAAACAGCATCCAGACATTCCTTTCCCCTTCTCTCTGAGCACCTGCCCTCCCCTGCACTCTGCTCCACGAAGCTTCTTGACTTGAAGGAACGACGAGGGACGAAGAGGTTTTGGGGGGGTTAAGGATGACAATGGCGCCAACCTTCTCCTTCCTCAAAATCACGCCTCCCCCATCATCTCCTTACCCTAACAACCAGTGCTGCTGCTACTCCTCTTCCTCCACCCACCTCTCCATACGCTGCTATTCCCAGGCGGAGGGGCCCCTCCGGAGACCCGTCGCCCCCTCCCCTCCCTCTCCCCCAACCCCCACCCTGACAGAACCCACGCCTCCTTCCGTGGTCTCCCCGCCTCCTCCTCCTCCTCCTTCCCCATCTCCCCTCCAGTCAAACAAGGTAGAAGAGGGGTCCGTCATCACCCTCGAATTCCAGAGGCAGAAGGCCAAGGAGCTCCAGGAATATTTCAGGGAGAAGAAGCTCCAGGAGGCTAACCAGGGACCCTTCTTCGGCTTCCTCCCCAAGAACGAGATCTCCAACGGCAGGTTAGCTGCGCGCATGCCTTCCCCCTCCTTCCTCTTTAATAGTTGTTGAGTGATCGGTTGGTTACCTCTCGAGAATGAGTTCGACGCGATGCTATTCCGTGGTCGATCATGAACAGATGGGCGATGTTTGGTTTCGCTGTCGGGATGTTGACAGAGTACGCGACGGGCTCGGATTTCGTGGACCAAGTTAAGATCCTCCTCTCCAACTTTGGGATACTCGACCTGGAATGACATCTCCCGCCTCTTCTGCTCTTTTTTGCCGTTACCCTTTTGCTTCCCCCATTTGCTTTTGATACCGTAACTATGATTCCACACCAGTCTTCAATCTTCTTGGTCTTGTACCTAACCTTTTCAAGAGGAAAGCGCAAATGCTAGTCTATTTGTTCCTTCAAAGACATGGATGGAAAGATGAGATTTGGCCCCGACGAAATGGAATATTACTGTGGTGTTCTGCAGGACACAAGGTTCGAGCCGGTGCTACTGATTCTGGGAATGGCTTTGTGTTCATCAGCCATCTGATGTTGGTTCCTGTTTTCCTTTTGAAGTATCTATAGCCTGTTGTGCACCCCCTGTCAGTTTATGATAAGGTAGTGGAAAATGAATCGTGGTAATTAGGCAAAGAGTGATGGTACCGGCCGACCGGATATAGGGAGCGACCCTCTGCGTTGTTGTTTCGATGACCGATGATGGGTCACCCCACCAGAGCGTGGGAAATCACCAACTACATTTGGCAATTAAGTTGTATGGTTATGAGTTTTATCTGTAAGTGTCTGTTGTTGTAACTAACTACAGATCGACTTGACACCATAAATGAACTGAACTGGACTGGAGTAGGCTCATCTGAAGAAGAAAATCGTCACAGTTGGGCATCATCAGGTGAAAATCAACGACGCGAATCGCCTTCATTATCCCAGATCAAGC